>JBBELK010000095.1:1205000-1805000 GCA_037783545.1 Henricia sp. BOLD:AAB3569 | reverse complement strand
TCCTGGCATGTTTCTGTCACATGACCTTCATCCCAAAACTCCTTTTCCAGATGAGCTATCATTCTGCCACTGATTTAAAACTGAAATGTTCAAATTTAATGGATGAGTGCATGAGGTACAGATGTAGACCTTTTGTTGCGATGCCCCTTCAAACAAGTTACAATGATGGCCTTAAGTGTGTCTATGATGACAGCCTGGATGAGCACCGAGATGATGGAAGTGGCAGCCCATTCCCAGAAGGCACTCCAACAGAAGCCATGGACGGAGTAAACAGACCACAGGACAGCCATGACACAGGACGCAATCAGGAGGATGTGACCAAAGCAAACAACAAGTGCAAGGCAGAGTCTGCTGCCAGCTTTGGCTTCGGTGGCTGACTTTGCTGGAATAGGGATCTGATCTGGAATTTGAAAAATCTCAGGTTTGTTAACAATGGTTTGATGTGAAGAGCCGGATAAAAACTTAGAATCTGTAGAAAGAATTGCATTCGAATTAGTTGTAACGGGTAAAACCTGACTAGTTGATAATTGCTCCTCGTCTGATGGCATTTCAATGACTATAGAATCTGTGGAAAGAATTGGATTATAATCAGTCGTAACGGGTAAAACCTGACTAGTTGATGGTTGCTCCTCATCGGATTGCATTTCAATTACTGTAAGAGTATTAGAGTTGTTATTTAAGACGTTGCATTTAGCAGGCTGTCCCAGAGGAGTATGTCTGTATAAAGAGTATATCGTCGGAGTGACGCGTCCCAAGACTTCAGTGGCGAAGAAGACGGGCAGGAGTACAGCACTGACTCCTGCTGCCTTGATGACCATCCCCAAGGTGATGTCATAGTCCATGGGGCTGAGCACCACAGACTCCCAAAGGGATGGAGCCAACAGTGGCTTTGATATCCACTGCACTGCAAGCATGGGGTAACTCATGCAGGCAAACAGACAGGTGACGTGCCGTACACCGGTCAAGTTGCCCTCATATCGAGGCATAAATGTAGATGTGAACGTATGTGCGTTCTTGAAAAAGTGGGAGATGTAGTTGGCCTTGGCTTTTGGTGGTTTCGGCAACAGGAACGGTGGCAGCTTGGTGGCGATTCCGTTATCATTACATGAGAGGCCGTCGCTGCTTGGACCACAGTACTTGCTGTAATGGATGCTGTAATGCTCCTTGGTCTTCGTATCCTTGACATCAATATTGTGGATCTCACTATAGTATGTCAAGAAAAAAATAGACAAAATTATCAAGTCATGGTTTTTAAAATGTTCACAAATGTAATTATTGCATATTTCTGAAAGGTACAGCCTTGGAAAAAAATATTGAATTACAATGTTTTATTAAAAACCATTACTCTTCAGCAGCAACTGGGCTGATGATTATCATGAGATATAAGCAATGGGAGCCGTAGCACTAATAAACTGTAAAACTAGAGTGCAAAGTGCAAAATATAAAACTATAATGCTCAACTCACGTGGGTATTGCTTATCATAATGCCCTCAATATTATGTTTATCATGTTTGGTCTTATAGACAATAGTCATTAGATCAGATGGCTTACATGGCATCAAATATTGCTATAAGACTTCTTAAAAGGATTTAAATGAGACATTAACAAACATTTTTGATGTTATTTTTGTTGTCAGGTTGTAGGTGGTCAAATATTTTGTTATCCAAGGTGGTACATATAAATGTGTTGGGTTTTTTCTCGTTTTTTTGTTAAGTTAGATCGAACAAATCTGAATAAGTTTTCTTAAAATGTTCATAAAGGTAATCATTCAATATTTCGCAAATTCACAGAGTGCCATCAGGGACAATGTCAAAATTACAGCAATTCACATCTTGTACGGAACCACCATATACATGTAGACCGTATCGAATAGCTGCCATCTTGTATAGGGCAGTTTCTTTGTTGCTTGAGGACGTGAATGGTTGCACATTTTGTGTTTACATTATTGACTAAATTTAAAGGAAAGAATTAAGTAGTTATAGTAATGGCTTTATCAGATTTTGAGCACAAAACACATGAGACTGTCTGAACATTTTTATAAGTATTTTCTAGGAAAATCTTTAATCTTTCCCGCTTCAAAATTTGAGGTTTTATTTTATCAAATCTGTACTTCTTATAAATCTGTAATTTTATATCAACTTTTCAATTTAAATATAAAAAGTTACCCCACAAGGTGGCCGCTATTCGAGACGGTGTCTATTGACCACTCTCACAGATGCCATCTTTGTATCGGGGAAAATGGTACTATAACGCATTCAAGTACGAGCATCTTGCTTGAAATTTGTTCGAAATACATCGCAGCCTATTACACTCAAGATCCTTAGGCACGTGACAATTTGTAGGAAGTGACGTCATTTCAGAGTCATGTATAGACGAATCCACTGCCATGAACTTGGTGCTCTGTGTTGTTGTTAAATCGAACAGCGCACAAACCGTACGCGTATAGGCTTCGCAAGCAAATAAACGCACAAAATTGTTGAAAGTGACAACATAATGTAACAGCTTATCATCAACACAAAACCCACAGTTCATGGCACTGGATGGCTCCCAGTTATGGCAGACGTACACGGAACATGACTTCAGCTCTCAGATTGGCGTATATATACTAAACAAGGCCAACCATTCAGGAAAAACCCCCACACGTTATTTCACAAGTAAAAGTAGACAAATATACCATTTATAGGTCAAAACCACGAGATTGTGAAATCCTAGTTCAAGATAGGAGAAACGAAAAAATTAAAGCTAAACTTACGTATCACATGCCCTGTTGATGATTCCTCGCAGACGGGCTCCAATACTGGTATGGAAGCGGTATCCAAAAATCGGTCGATGCATCTTCACCAAGCGTACCTGCGCGGTTACAATTTCCCCGATGGACTGAGGTGTTGTTAGGGTTTGCTGTTCCGAATTCAGTCCATGAAACAGACGAAAAATCATCCTAGAGAACGAACAATAACGAAATACAATTATCACCTTAACAAAATAACAGGGTCCTCTTAAAGCCCGAATACAACATTTGCAGGTTAACCAAAATTATGACAAGAAAAATCGGACTAAAAGTGTTGATACATGTATAGCAATGGTACGCAACCACAACAAAAACTTGCATGGATTTTTCAGTTTTTCTGAAGTATTATTGCATCTATGTGATTGAAATTTCTACGAAGCAGTTTATCGACATGATTCTTTAGTTATGTAATGCTGTTGTTCCTGTTTTTAAAAGTTGTGCAAACATGTAATCTGTTTTTAATGAATGTAATAGTTTCTTGATCAACTTACCAGTCACTGAAGCCAATAGTTCCTTGGAGTCTCACAAAACACGTGCTTCCGATTCTGCGACATGATTTGTGCCAGACACACCAACGCAGGAATGAACCCCATTTTGAACGGCCGCCGTAGTTTATGTCTATGATATAGGTGCATTCATTTTCAGCCCGATTATCTCTGATGGACCCAGGAGCTGCATTGCTCTGTTTGAAGGAAAGATATAAGGAAAAATCATATTACTATTACTAAATACAATGAATCCTGACTATAAAAAAGCCAAGTTGAATTTGTTTAATGCCAGTGAGTTTACAAACTTGTTGACTTGTCGGCCTACCTTGCAAGCCTGTCTGAGATCTTTGAGAAAGGCAGCAAGCAGCAGCAGTCCAAAGCCAGCAGCTATCGGGACTGCAGTGATGAAGATGATATCATGCCAATCAACAGTTGAGAGGCAGTCACCACTAGTCGGGGCAGATATGGCAGGATTGCCCTGGAAGGGACCCGAGATGGTGCTCAGGGTCTGGGAACTGCAAAGAAGGATACAATTGTCATTACAAAGGATTGGCTGTCGCTAAAATATTTAGGCCTTTTTGTTTTATTTGGAAACTTGGTTGTTCAGGTCTAACTGAATTATTTTAGGCCTAGGCCTATATAGAAAATAGTAAAACAAAAACTTACTGGGCCTAGACCCAGTATTAATGTTAACTTGGTGGTTGGGACAAGTCATCAACATTTAACAATCCTCAGTAGGCTGGTACTAGGCTAGGCAGATTCACAATCTGCAATGAGAGCCTTTTTATATTCATTTTTGTGCCTCCAAATTGTGACTAGTTTTAGAACCTAGGCCCCTACTATTTCTTTGGGAGAATGTTTCGTGTTGATCACTGCAGTTTGTTTTTGTTTACTCTAGTCTTTACTTTACAATTGTAAAAATAAATTTTAAAAAAGTTCATGTGATTTGAGCAATTTGAAAATTTGATGAATCTGCCAACCTAACTTGCCTGAAGGTTAAAGTTAATTTAACCATGTTAACCTAACTAGTAATCATGGTAGACCTAGGCCTAATGAAAATAATGCAAGGAAAAATATGTTAAAAATATAAACCAGAACCCACCTTGCAGTCTTGATGACCGAAGCTCCCAAAAATATCGCAATTGTCAGCAAAATTCGCATTCTAGTACTTTGTAGAAGATTTCATAGGAACAAATCAAACACGTGCAACACTGCATAAGCAATGAACGAAAGTGTCACATTGTAAGAACAACATTCGATTTTCCTACCGCCGAAGACGCGTGCGCGACGAACGCGACTTTCTTTTGCTTGACAACGCGTGATGCGAGAATGCCATCTCCTTGGCAAAATTATACTCGGCGTTCAAAACTCTGTATAACGTTGGCTTCATGAAGACTTCATTCCTGGGCTAGGTTAAATCTATTAAATCCAAATAAACTAGTTAATTTGTGAAGATAACTTTACCCTCTCTTTGCTTTTTGTTGAACTCCATGAGCACGCCTAGTAAAAAGTGTGGACTTTCTATACTTTTCGCGAGGAATTATGGGAATAGACTGGTTAGCAGTCCTTTTGTTACTTCCTTGAAGACGGACAGGGCCGGGTGCGGGCCACGTACCTACGTGCGCGGGCGGAATGACGTCAGCCGGTCGAACGATCTTTTGTTTTCCATTCCAACGACTTGGAATCGACAGATTTCGCTCTCCGAGACTCCCTGGCAGCCCCGCCTCCTTTTTCTTTTGGGATCGCGATTAATTAATTCAATGTCAAAACTCAAGTTTCGTTTACATGGCTGTGACTGTGAGCTGAGACACGAACAGAGATTAAATGCCACGTTTGCAAACTTGGTAATTGGGGGCAGTCACCATGGTCACAGTTCGATCCCCATAGGCATACTTTATAATAACATTTTGTTTGTGTCGGTATATAGTAGGCATAGCCCTAGCATGAAATGTCAACATTTTACAGCGCACAGGCCGTCTTCGACTATTTGTAGAACTGAAAATGTTGACAACTTTAAACGACCCCTAATAATGTATTTAAAAGAAATTAAACCATTTTTATAACCCATATATATAAAGCAGACAAATTTTTGATTTAAGCAAATATTTTTGCTAAACAGCTTTATGAAATTGCCCCCGGAATACTCACTGAAGTCTCATCTTTTCAATTCTGTTCAATTTCATGGGGGTAATCCGTCACTTTTATTCACTAATTTCCACTTGAAACAAAACAACCCCTGCAGCAGTGAAACTTGCTAATCAGACCAGCATCCATTTTGGAACAAAGGCACATACGTTACTAGCAAAATAGGGCCACTTTTAGGAGCTACAGTGCCTACAATGTTTATGGTTGCAAGAAAAAATACCCAACATCGCGACGATGGTCATATTATACACAAGACCACCCTCATTCAGCTCGCAACTCTCCCCAATAAAGAAGAACTTGAGGCATACAAAATATTCATGAGCTCGCGCACGGATCTCTTCCTGTTTACTTGGGTGCACCCATAAGTATGGTTGCGGGCATTCAGTGTACAATGTGTTCACTCAAGCTGAATGGCTTGGGTACGGTTGAGGAGGCGTGGTTATGCTCTTAATTCTGTGCCTGGCCGTGGTGTGCTCACTGGTACGTGTCATTGTGGCATGCAGTGGCTGTCGTGGGGGGAGGACCTAGGGTGTAGGTGATCCATCGATCTGGTTGGTTAATGGAGAGTGCCAGATATTGCTGATGTCGAAGCCAATGTATTGGGGTACTGTGTCGTGCTTGTGTATTTCGATGGCTTCCCTGATGCGTCTTGGGTGCCATCTGTCGATGGGCGCTATCAGTTGTGCGGTTTCCCAGTTGATGATATGTCCTCGCTGTACTGTACGGAGTGCTTGACAATGGCTGATTTGTCATAGTCTTCTCTGTTCTTCGAGTCTGGTGGGTATAGGTCCCTTCCAGTCTCGCCGATATACAACTTCCCACATTCACAGGGCCAGGGATCCTATAGACTAATCCGACGAAAGAAAACTGCGGTGTATCTCCAAGGTATTTACATGACGTCACAATAGAAATACACCGCAGTAACAATGGAATAATCACAAGAGGGCGGGCTCACCAAATGTTGCTCGGATTACACTATAGACTCCAGCCTGGGGCCAATTTCATAACGCCGTTTAGCAGAAAATGCTTGGGCGGTGGTCTGTTGCTAGTTGATCTGAAATAAGTTTTTGACATCACCAGGTTTCTCGATGTCATGCAACGTATAGGCAACGGCCTTTTATTTTATTTTAGTGACGTCACTTAATTGTATTTGTTATCAAAACCTACATTGATAATGGCCCATTTTGGAATAGTACCCCATGGAGAACCTTATCCAAGTATAACCTGCAGGCATTTGGTCTTTCCGGTTTAGATTTGTTTGAAATAAATATTCATGTTGCAGCCGATTTCACGAAAGAGTGCGCAGCTTGCGCAAGCCCCACAGCTTGCGTGTTATCGTCGCTAAATTGTTGCGCGACTTACGCAATAAAACATTGCGCACGTGGGCTTACGCAACTGCGTAAGTTTCGTGAAATCGGCTGCTGGGCTTTGTTGCTAAGGAAAATACAGTTGCTAAGCAACAAGGATGTACTAGAGATTCTGCTATCATTGGTTCTCTGGCTCAAATTACGAAGACACCATGACAAATGTTCCAATATGGCCAGTTTTCTTGATTCAATACAACCTTGGTTTTTTTTGATCTCCTTAGGTGACGTCACTCAATAGCTCCTGCCATCAAGACCCACTGCCAAGCAACATTGAAACTAGTCAATCTGAATACTGGTCACTATGGATAAGCACTTCTTTTATGATGAAAGTTTCATACTTTTGCTTATTCCAAGACTATGTATGAAGAATTAAAATAATCCGAGTTTCCTTTCATAAATACTCATTAGACACCTGGGGCCAATTCCAAACATTTGCTTATTAAAAGTACTAGTACAGGATTTATTTGCTTTATATTGCCAAAATGGGTGACCGGCCAAAATCGTGTGCGATGTTCATTAATATTCTGCTGTTTCTAAAGCACAATTTGAGATACAATTTTCACTGGTAAACGATATTACAAAGCAAAAATTTAATTATCACAGAATTGGCCCCTGGTCACATGACACTTATGGCATAGATTGGCGCAAGAACTTTTTTCGTGAGCCCATGACTGCTAAACAACTTTATGCCTAGTCTTTGCTGCATATGATGGATTACTTGTTTATTGAGACATTACTATTGTTCGTTTTGATGTAAAACCAATAAAATGTAGCCTTTTTCAACTTTGAAGATTTCATTGCAGTAAATCACAGAAAGAGGGCACTGTTTGGGGTGCATCACACTTCAGGAAAACACAAGGGGAAAAATAAAGAAAAACATAAGACTTCAAGTTGCCCCAGGATGTTTGCATTATTCATTCAAATAGACGATTTCATAGCAGAACATTTTACTGCATACAAAATTTACTAGCTTTGCAAAAATGGAATAGCAGTTAAAAACGTATGTGAACTTGTGTTCATTGTAAGACATAATTCGTTTTTAACTGCTTACCAATTTTTTGCAAAGCAAATGTTTTTGTACTAAGCAAATGTTTCTTCTAAACAGGAAATTGCCCCTTATTAAGCCACGATGAGAAGCTGTAAACAAATTAGACCATGACACTCAAATTTTTCGTTTCAATTATTTATTTCTAGTATTAATTCCCCCTATTTACAATCAGCTGATATGGTTATAGAAAACGAGTGTTTTACCCAAGTGCCCATTTCTTTAAATAATGTTTTTACTCTGAAAATCAAATGTGTTTCACTTTCCGAAATATCTCTATTGGCATGTTTTGAAAGGCTTTATATTTCATAATTTGTTTGTGTGCCACATTGCAGAATAAAACAGTTTATATCCCAAAAAACACCATCGATTCCTGGCAACACGGTTGATAATCTTGCCATCCAACTTCACAACAATAATGTACATTTTTATTCTTCTTCGTTAAAAAATACCCCATTAGTTTTCATCCATGGTCACATGACTTGATCAAATGAGCAATAATTGAGATTTTCTGCATATCTCATTGTTGTTCAGTTTTAATACAATAAAGCGTATAATTATCTTCAAATCGCTGTATTTTGCACAATTTTATTAGGCATTCTGTATTTAAAAAGTGAACCATGATCATCAGAAGACTTCTATGTTTCCTGTTCCTGTTGAGGGAAAAAAAGATTGTGTAAGCAAGTTGCGGCATGAATTCCATTCATTGGTCGCCACTGAGATGACTTGTTAAGTCTATTGGGCGCTTTCACAGGGGGTCAAAAGGTCACAGTCACTATATTGCTTGTCTTCTAGAATGGCAGATAACAATAGAGCCACGTGGGGAAATGCACGTGGCTGCAAGCTGAAAGGCTCTTGGCTCTATTGTCCTCTCCCGTTGTGGAAGACGAGCAATAGTGACCCGTGACCTTTTGACCTCCTGTGAAAGCGCCCTGTGGGATTTGGCAGAAAAAGTTGAAGTATTTTCAAGGAAATTGTTTAATGGTTATCACTTGTAAATAAACTTCTCTTTAAACTATTAGCACTTTTTGGTGATTCCTGAGTCATATATTAAGAAGAATAAGTGGCGACCAGTAAACATAATTCTTTGACAAGCTGAGAAGCAAAAATATGGTTTTTGACATTAAATTCAGGTATTTATGACACATTAAATGCATGGATGTTAACAATTCCACGTTAAATGGTATAAAACTGCTAAATTTGTGTACTTACAACACAAAGTCTTAGCAGTTTATCGGAAGTCTAAGTGAAAAATTATTGTAATGTTCCCGGTACATCCAAGACTAACATTGGTGGTAAGTTGACTCGGCTGAAGTTTCTTTTTAAAAAAAGAGCCTGTGAGCATTAGAGGCAATTGGACTAGGGGGAAGCAGGACTGGAAGAGGGGGGTTGGGGAAATGAGGGGGTTTGGGTTGAGGAAATGGGGTGACGTTAGTTGGGGAGGGGATGGAAAGAAAGGGGAAATAGGGTATAAAAGGGCAGACAGAAATGAGGAATATTTGGGTTAAAAATAATCAAGGAAGTTGGTTGAAATGGGAGGAAGAAAATGAAAACATTAATCATTTTCCTCCTGGATGTTGAGACAATGTGGCTGGATGCTGCCGAGTCGTTTAATCCAAAGTTTCTCTCTGCTGAGTCGAACAGGGTCTGGGTGGCGACCAAGAGCCTCGGGCTCTGTATGGACATGTCAGAAATGAAGTGATTAGTACAGTTAAAGTGTTCAGCAACTGAGGTGTCATTCTGCTGGTGTTGACTGCGGATTATTTTGGATTCGGTGAAATTGTCAAAACTTCCATGTTGTGCATGCCTAGTTGGAATTCCAAATTATTGTTATTTACTGATGACGATTACATACTGAATTTGTAAAGAAAAATTCCTTTCACCATGATTTGAAGTTGACGATCAACATTGTGCACTGAATAGAAATAGGTCTTCGTACTTTGGGAATATCAATGATTTTGGATCCTGCAGGATTAAACTGTTGGTGTGATTTTGTTTTCACACAACCCCCTTTTTTATATTTTGTATGTTTTTTCTCAACAAAACAATATATACAATATTTACAATATTTACAAAATTCACAATATTTACAACTATATACAAGATCCTGGCATGTTTCTGTCACATGACCTTCATCCCAAAACTCCTTTTCCAGATGAGCTATCATTCTGCCACTGATTTAAAACTGAAATGTTCAAATTTAATGGATGAGTGCATGAGGTACAGATGTAGACCTTTTGTTGCGATGCCCCTTCAAACAAGTTACAATGATGGCCTTAAGTGTGTCTATGATGACAGCCTGGATGAGCACCGAGATGATGGAAGTGGCAGCCCATTCCCAGAAGGCACTCCAACAGAAGCCATGGACGGAGTAAACAGACCACAGGACAGCCATGACACAGGACGCAATCAGGAGGATGTGACCAAAGCAAACAACAAGTGCAAGGCAGAGTCTGCTGCCAGCTTTGGCTTCGGTGGCTGACTTTGCTGGAATAGGGATCTGATCTGGAATTTGAAAAATCTCAGGTTTGTTAACAATGGTTTGATGTGAAGAGCCGGATAAAAACTTAGAATCTGTAGAAAGAATTGCATTCGAATTAGTTGTAACGGGTAAAACCTGACTAGTTGATAATTGCTCCTCGTCTGATGGCATTTCAATGACTATAGAATCTGTGGAAAGAATTGGATTATAATCAGTCGTAACGGGTAAAACCTGACTAGTTGATGGTTGCTCCTCATCGGATTGCATTTCAATTACTGTAAGAGTATTAGAGTTGTTATTTAAGACGTTGCATTTAGCAGGCTGTCCCAGAGGAGTATGTCTGTATAAAGAGTATATCGTCGGAGTGACGCGTCCCAAGACTTCAGTGGCGAAGAAGACGGGCAGGAGTACAGCACTGACTCCTGCTGCCTTGATGACCATCCCCAAGGTGATGTCATAGTCCATGGGGCTGAGCACCACAGACTCCCAAAGGGATGGAGCCAACAGTGGCTTTGATATCCACTGCACTGCAAGCATGGGGTAACTCATGCAGGCAAACAGACAGGTGACGTGCCGTACACCGGTCAAGTTGCCCTCATATCGAGGCATAAATGTAGATGTGAACGTATGTGCGTTCTTGAAAAAGTGGGAGATGTAGTTGGCCTTGGCTTTTGGTGGTTTCGGCAACAGGAACGGTGGCAGCTTGGTGGCGATTCCGTTATCATTACATGAGAGGCCGTCGCTGCTTGGACCACAGTACTTGCTGTAATGGATGCTGTAATGCTCCTTGGTCTTCGTATCCTTGACATCAATATTGTGGATCTCACTATAGTATGTCAAGAAAAAAATAGACAAAATTATCAAGTCATGGTTTTTAAAATGTTCACAAATGTAATTATTGCATATTTCTGAAAGGTACAGCCTTGGAAAAAAATATTGAATTACAATGTTTTATTAAAAACCATTACTCTTCAGCAGCAACTGGGCTGATGATTATCATGAGATATAAGCAATGGGAGCCGTAGCACTAATAAACTGTAAAACTAGAGTGCAAAGTGCAAAATATAAAACTATAATGCTCAACTCACGTGGGTATTGCTTATCATAATGCCCTCAATATTATGTTTATCATGTTTGGTCTTATAGACAATAGTCATTAGATCAGATGGCTTACATGGCATCAAATATTGCTATAAGACTTCTTAAAAGGATTTAAATGAGACATTAACAAACATTTTTGATGTTATTTTTGTTGTCAGGTTGTAGGTGGTCAAATATTTTGTTATCCAAGGTGGTACATATAAATGTGTTGGGTTTTTTCTCGTTTTTTTGTTAAGTTAGATCGAAAAAATCTGAATAAGTTTTCTTAAAATGTTCATAAAGGTAATCATTCAATATTTCGCAAATTCACAGAGTGCCATCAGGGACAATGTCAAAATTACAGCAATTCACATCTTGTACGGAACCACCATATACATGTAGACCGTATCGAATAGCTGCCATCTTGTATAGGGCAGTTTCTTTGTTGCTTGAGGACGTGAATGGTTGCACATTTTGTGTTTACATTATTGACTAAATTTAAAGGAAAGAATTAAGTAGTTATAGTAATGGCTTTATCAGATTTTGAGCACAAAACACATGAGACTGTCTGAACATTTTTATAAGTATTTTCTAGGAAAATCTTTAATCTTTCCCGCTTCAAAATTTGAGGTTTTATTTTATCAAATCTGTACTTCTTATAAATCTGTAATTTTATATCAACTTTTCAATTTAAATATAAAAAGTTACCCCACAAGGTGGCCGCTATTCGAGACGGTGTCTATTGACCACTCTCACAGATGCCATCTTTGTATCGGGGAAAATGGTACTATAACGCATTCAAGTACGAGCATCTTGCTTGAAATTTGTTCGAAATACATCGCAGCCTATTACACTCAAGATCCTTAGGCACGTGACAATTTGTAGGAAGTGACGTCATTTCAGAGTCATGTATAGACGAATCCACTGCCATGAACTTGGTGCTCTGTGTTGTTGTTAAATCGAACAGCGCACAAACCGTACGCGTATAGGCTTCGCAAGCAAATAAACGCACAAAATTGTTGAAAGTGACAACATAATGTAACAGCTTATCATCAACACAAAACCCACAGTTCATGGCACTGGATGGCTCCCAGTTATGGCAGACGTACACGGAACATGACTTCAGCTCTCAGATTGGCGTATATATACTAAACAAGGCCAACCATTCAGGAAAAACCCCCACACGTTATTTCACAAGTAAAAGTAGACAAATATACCATTTATAGGTCAAAACCACGAGATTGTGAAATCCTAGTTCAAGATAGGAGAAACGAAAAAATTGAAGCTAAACTTACGTATCACATGCCCTGTTGATGATTCCTCGCAGACGGGCTCCAATACTGGTATGGAAGCGGTATCCAAAAATCGGTCGATGCATCTTCACCAAGCGTACCTGCGCGGTTACAATTTCCCCGATGGACTGAGGTGTTGTTAGGGTTTGCTGTTCCGAATTCAGTCCATGAAACAGACGAAAAATCATCCTAGAGAACGAACAATAACGAAATACAATTATCACCTTAACAAAATAACAGGGTCCTCTTAAAGCCCCAATACAACATTTGCAGGTTAACCAAAATTATGACAAGAAAAATCGGACTAAAAGTGTTGATACATGTATAGCAATGGTACGCAACCACAACAAAAACTTGCATGGATTTTTCAGTTTTTCTGAAGTATTACTGCATCTATGTGATTGAAATTTCTACGAAGCAGTTTATCGACATGATTCTTTAGTTATGTAATGCTGTTGTTCCTGTTTTTAAAAGTTGTGCAAACATGTAATCTGTTTTTAATGAATGTAATAGTTTCTTGATCAACTTACCAGTCACTGAAGCCAATAGTTCCTTGGAGTCTCACAAAACACGTGCTTCCGATTCTGCGACATGATTTGTGCCAGACACACCAACGCAGGAATGAACCCCATTTTGAACGGCCGCCGTAGTTTATGTCTATGATATAGGTGCATTCATTTTCAGCCCGATTATCTCTGATGGACCCAGGAGCTGCATTGCTCTGTTTGAAGGAAAGATATAAGGAAAAATCATATTACTATTACTAAATACAATGAATCCTGACTATAAAAAAGCCAAGTTGAATTTGTTTAATGCCAGTGAGTTTACAAACTTGTTGACTTGTCGGCCTACCTTGCAAGCCTGTCTGAGATCTTTGAGAAAGGCAGCAAGCAGCAGCAGTCCAAAGCCAGCAGCTATCGGGACTGCAGTGATGAAGATGATATCATGCCAATCAACAGTTGAGAGGCAGTCACCACTAGTCGGGGCAGAGATGGCAGGATTGCCCTGGAAGGGACCCGAGATGGTGCTCAGGGTCTGGGAACTGCAAAGAAGGATACAATTGTCATTACAAAGGATTGGCTGTCGCTAAAATATTTAGGCCTTTTTGTTTTATTTGGAAACTTGGTTGTTCAGGTCTAACTGAATTATTTTAGGCCTAGGCCTATATAGAAAATAGTAAAACAAAAACTTACTGGGCCTAGACCCAGTATTAATGTTAACTTGGTGGTTGGGACAAGTCATCAACATTTAACAATCCTCAGTAGGCTGGTACTAGGCTAGGCAGATTCACAATCTGCAATGAGAGCCTTTTTATATTCATTTTTGTGCCTCCAAATTGTGACTAGTTTTAGAACCTAGGCCCCTACTATTTCTTTGGGAGAATGTTTCGTGTTGATCACTGCAGTTTGTTTTTGTTTACTCTAGTCTTTACTTTACAATTGTAAAAATAAATTTTAAAAAAGTTCATGTGATTTGAGCAATTTGAAAATTTGATGAATCTGCCAACCTAACTTGCCTGAAGGTTAAAGTTAATTTAACCATGTTAACCTAACTAGTAATCATGGTAGACCTAGGCCTAATGAAAATAATGCAAGGAAAAATATGTTAAAAATATAAACCAGAACCCACCTTGCAGTCTTGATGACCGAAGCTCCCAAAAATATCGCAATTGTCAGCAAAATTCGCATTCTAGTACTTTGTAGAAGATTTCATAGGAACAAATCAAACACGTGCAACACTGCATAAGCAATGAACGAAAGTGTCACATTGTAAGAACAACATTCGATTTTCCTACCGCCGAAGACGCGTGCGCGACGAACGCGACTTTCTTTTGCTTGACAACGCGTGATGCGAGAATGCCATCTCCTTGGCAAAATTATACTCGGCGTTCAAAACTCTGTATAACGTTGGCTTCATGAAGACTTCATTCCTGGGCTAGGTTAAATCTATTAAATCCAAATAAACTAGTTAATTTGTGAAGATAACTTTACCCTCTCTTTGCTTTTTGTTGAACTCCATGAGCACGCCTAGTAAAAAGTGTGGACTTTCTATACTTTTCGCGAGGAATTATGGGAATAGACTGGTTAGCAGTCCTTTTGTTACTTCCTTGAAGACGGACAGGGCCGGGTGCGGGCCACGTACCTACGTGCGCGGGCGGAATGACGTCAGCCGGTCGAACGATCTTTTGTTTTCCATTCCAACGACTTGGAATCGACAGATTTCGCTCTCCGAGACTCCCTGGCAGCCCCGCCTCCTTTTTCTTTTGGGATCGCGATTAATTAATTCAATGTCAAAACTCAAGTTTCGTTTACATGGCTGTGAGTGTGAGCTGAGACACGAACAGAGATTAAATGCCACGTTTGCAAACTTGGTAATTGGGGGCAGTCACCATGGTCACAGTTCGATCCCCATAGGCATACTTTATAATAAAATTTTGTTTGTGTCGGTATATAGTAGGCATAGCCCTAGCATGAAATGTCAACATTTTACAGCGCACAGGCCGTCTTCGACTATTTGTAGAACTGAAAATGTTGACAACTTTAAACGACCCCTAATAATGTATTTAAAAGAAATTAAACCATTTTTATAACCCATATATATAAAGCAGACAAATTTTTGATTTAAGCAAATATTTTTGCTAAACAGCTTTATGAAATTTCCCCCGGAATACTCACTGAAGTCTCATCTTTTCAATTCTGTTCAATTTCATGGGGGTAATCCGTCACTTTTATTCACTAATTTCCACTTGAAACAAAACAACCCCTGCAGCAGTGAAACTTGCTAATCATTTTGGAACAAAGGCACATACGCTACTAGCAAAATAGGGCCACTTTTAGGAGCTACAGTGCCTACAATGTTTATGGTTGCAAGAAAAAATACCCAACATCGCGACGATGGTCATATTATACACAAGACCACCCTCATTCAGCTCGCAACTCTCCCCAATAAAGAAGAACTTGAGGCATACAAAATATTCATGAGCTCGCGCACGGATCTCTTCCTGTTTACTTGGGTGCACCCATAAGTATGGTTGCGGGCATTCAGTGTACAATGTGTTCACTCAAGCTGAATGGCTTGGGTACGGTTGAGGAGGCGTGGTTATGCTCTTAATTCTGTGCCTGGCCGTGGTGTGCTCACTGGTACGTGTCATTGTGGCATGCAGTGGCTGTCGTGGGGGGAGGACCTAGGGTGTAGGTGATCCATCGATCTGGTTGGTTAATGGAGAGTGCCAGATATTGCTGATGTCGAAGCCAATGTATTGGGGTACTGTGTCGTGCTTGTGTATTTCGATGGCTTCCCTGATGCGTCTTGGGTGCCATCTGTCGATGGGCGCTATCAGTTGTGCGGTTTCCCAGTTGATGATATGTCCTCGCTGTACTGTACGGAGTGCTTGACAATGGCTGATTTGTCATAGTCTTCTCTGTTCTTCGAGTCTGGTGGGTATAGGTCCCTTCCAGTCTCGCCGATATACAACTTCCCACATTCACAGGGCCAGGGATCCTATAGACTAATCCGACGAAAGAAAACTGCGGTGTATCTCCAAGGTATTTACATGACGTCACAATAGAAATACACCGCAGTAACAATGGAATAATCACAAGAGGGCGGGCTCACCAAATGTTGCTCGGATTACACTATAGACTCCAGCCTGGGGCCAATTTCATAACGCCGTTTAGCAGAAAATGCTTGGGCGGTGGTCTGCTGCTAGTTGATCTGAAATAAGTTTTTGACATCACCAGGTTTCTCGATGTCATGCAACGTATAGGCAACGGCCTTTTATTTTATTTTAGTGACGTCACTTAATTGTATTTGTTATCAAAACCTACATTGATAATGGCCCATTTTGGAATAGTACCCCATGGAGAACCTTATCCAAGTATAACCTGCAGCCATTTGGTCTTTCCGGTTTAGATTTGTTTGAAATAAATATTCATGTTGCAGCCGATTTCACGAAAGAGTGCGCAGCTTGCGCAAGCCCCACAGCTTGCGTGTTATCGTCGCTAAATTGTTGCGCGACTTACGCAATAAAACATTGCGCACGTGGGCTTACGCAACTGCGTAAGTTTCGTGAAATCGGCTGCTGGGCTTTGTTGCTAAGGAAAATACAGTTGCTAAGCAACAAGGATGTACTAGAGATTCTGCTATCATTGGTTCTCTGGCTCAAATTACGAAGACACCATGACAAATGTTCCAATATGGCCAGTTTTCTTGATTCAATACAACCTTGGTTTTTTTTGATCTCCTTAAGTGACGTCACTCAATAGCTCCTGCCATCAAGACCCACTGCCAAGCAACATTGAAACTAGTCAATCTGAATACTGGTCACTATGGATAAGCACTTCTTTTATGATGAAAGTTTCATACTTTTGCTTATTCCAAGACTATGTATGAAGAATTAAAATAATCCGAGTTTCCTTTCATAAATACTCATTAGACACCTGGGGCCAATTCCAAACATTTGCTTATTAAAAGTACTAGTACAGGATTTATTTGCTTTATATTGCCAAAATGGGTGACCGGCCAAAATCGTGTGCGATGTTCATTAATATTCTGCTGTTTCTAAAGCACAATTTGAGATACAATTTTCACTGGTAAACGATATTACAAAGCAAAAATTTAATTATCACAGAATTGGCCCCTGGTCACATGACACTTATGGCATAGATTGGCGCAAGAACTTTTTTCGTGAGCCCATGACTGCTAAACAACTTTATGCCTAGTCTTTGCTGCATATGATGGATTACTTGTTTATTGAGACATTACTATTGTTCGTTTTGATGTAAAACCAATAAAATGTAGCCTTTTTCAACTTTGAAGATTTCATTGCAGTAAATCACAGAAAGAGGGCACTGTTTGGGGTGCATCACACTTCAGGAAAACACAAGGGGAAAAATAAAGAAAAACATAAGACTTCAAGTTGCCCCAGGATGTTTGCATTATTCATTCAAATAGACGATTTCATAGCAGAACATTTTACTGCATACAAAATTTACTAGCTTTGCAAAAATGGAATAGCAGTTAAAAACGTATGTGAACTTGTGTTCATTGTAAGACATAATTCGTTTTTAACTGCTTACCAATTTTTTGCAAAGCAAATGTTTTTGTACTAAGCAAATGTTTCTTCTAAACAGGAAATTGCCCCTTATTAAGCCACGATGAGAAGCTGTAAACAAATTAGACCATGACACTCAAATTTTTCGTTTCAATTATTTATTTCTAGTATTAATTCCCCCTATTTACAATCAGCTGATATGGTTATAGAAAACGAGTGTTTTACCCAAGTGCCCATTTCTTTAAATAATGTTTTTACTCTGAAAATCAAATGTGTTTCACTTTCCGAAATATCTCTATTGGCATGTTTTGAAAGGCTTTATATTTCATAATTTGTTTGTGTGCCACATTGCAGAATAAAACAGTTTATATCCCAAAAAACACCATCGATTCCTGGCAACACGGTTGATAATCTTGCCATCCAACTTCACAACAATAATGTACATTTTTATTCTTCTTCGTTAAAAAATACCCCATTAGTTTTCATCCATGGTCACATGACTTGATCAAATGAGCAATAATTGAGATTTTCTGCATATCTCATTGTTGTTCAGTTTTAATACAATAAAGCGTATAATTATCTTCAAATCGCTGTATTTTGCACAATTTTATTAGGCATTCTGTATTTAAAAAGTGAACCATGATCATCAGAAGACTTCTATGTTTCCTGTTCCTGTTGAGGGAAAAAAAGATTGTGTAAGCAAGTTGCGGCATGAATTCCATTCATTGGTCGCCACTGAGATGACTTGTTAAGTCTATTGGGCGCTTTCACAGGGGGTCAAAAGGTCACAGTCACTATATTGCTTGTCTTCTAGAATGGCAGATAACAATAGAGCCACGTGGGGAAATGCACGTGGCTGCAAGCTGAAAGGCTCTTGGCTCTATTGTCCTCTCCCGTTGTGGAAGACGAGCAATAGTGACCCGTGACCTTTTGACCTCCTGTGAAAGCGCCCTGTGGGATTTGGCAGAAAAAGTTGAAGTATTTTCAAGGAAATTGTTTAATGGTTATCACTTGTAAATAAACTTCTCTTTAAACTATTAGCACTTTTTGGTGATTCCTGAGTCATATATTAAGAAGAATAAGTGGCGACCAGTAAACATAATTCTTTGACAAGCTGAGAAGCAAAAATATGGTTTTTGACATTAAATTCAGGTATTTATGACACATTAAATGCATGGATGTTAACAATTCCACGTTAAATGGTATAAAACTGCTAAATTTGTGTACTTACAACACAAAGTCTTAGCAGTTTATCGGAAGTCTAAGTGAAAAATTATTGTAATGTTCCCGGTACATCCAAGACTAACATTGGTGGTAAGTTGACTAGGCTGAAGTTTCTTTTTAAAAAAAGAGCCTGTGAGCATTAGAGGCAATTGGACTAGGGGGAAGCAGGACTGGAAGAGGGGGGTTGGGGAAATGAGGGGGTTTGGGTTGAGGAAATGGGGTGACGTTAGTTGGGGAGGGGATGGAAAGAAAGGGGAAATAGGGTATAAAAGGGCAGACAGAAATGAGGAATATTTGGGTTAAAAATAATCAAGGAAGTTGGTTGAAATGGGAGGAAGAAAATGAAAACATTAATCATTTTCCTCCTGGATGTTGAGACAATGTGGCTGGATGCTGCCGAGTCGTTTAATCCAAAGTTTCTCTCTGCTGAGTCGAACAGGGTCTGGGTGGCGACCAAGAGCCTCGGGCTCTGTATGGACATGTCAGAAATGAAGTGATTAGTACAGTTAAAGTGTTCAGCAACTGAGGTGTCATTCTGCTGGTGTTGACTGCGGATTATTTTGGATTCGGTGAAATTGTCAAAACTTCCATGTTGTGCATGCCTAGTTGGAATTCCAAATTATTGTTATTTACTGATGACGATTACATACTGAATTTGTAAAGAAAAATTCCTTTCACCATGATTTGAAGTTGACGATCAACATTGTGCACTGAATAGAAATAGGTCTTCGTACTTTGGGAATATCAATGATTACCTTTCCACTGTTTTGGATCCTGCAGGATTAAACTGTTGGTGTGATTTTGTTTTCACACAACCCCCTTTTTTATATTTTGTATGTTTTTTCTCAACAAAACAATATATACAATATTTACAATATTTACAAAATTCACAATATTTACAACTATATACAAGATCCTGGCATGTTTCTGTCACATGACCTTCATCCCAAAACTCCTTTTCCAGATGAGCTATCATTCTGCCACTGATTTAAAACTGAAATGTTCAAATTTAATGGATGAGTGCATGAGGTACAGATGTAGACCTTTTGTTGCGATGCCCCTTCAAACAAGTTACAATGATGGCCTTAAGTGTGTCTATGATGACAGCCTGGATGAGCACCGAGATGATGGAAGTGGCAGCCCATTCCCAGAAGGCACTCCAACAGAAGCCATGGACGGAGTAAACAGACCACAGGACAGCCATGACACAGGACGCAATCAGGAGGATGTGACCAAAGCAAACAACAAGTGCAAGGCAGAGTCTGCTGCCAGCTTTGGCTTCGGTGGCTGACTTTGCTGGAATAGGGATCTGATCTGGAATTTGAAAAATCTCAGGTTTGTTAACAATGGTTTGATGTGAAGAGCCGGATAAAAACTTAGAATCTGTAGAAAGAATTGCATTCGAATTAGTTGTAACGGGTAAAACCTGACTAGTTGATAATTGCTCCTCGTCTGATGGCATTTCAATGACTATAGAATCTGTGGAAAGAATTGGATTATAATCAGTCGTAACGGGTAAAACCTGACTAGTTGATGGTTGCTCCTCATCGGATTGCATTTCAATTACTGTAAGAGTATTAGAGTTGTTATTTAAGACGTTGCATTTAGCAGGCTGTCCCAGAGGAGTATGTCTGTATAAAGAGTATATCGTCGGAGTGACGCGTCCCAAGACTTCAGTGGCGAAGAAGACGGGCAGGAGTACAGCACTGACTCCTGCTGCCTTGATGACCATCCCCAAGGTGATGTCATAGTCCATGGGGCTGAGCACCACAGACTCCCAAAGGGATGGAGCCAACAGTGGCTTTGATATCCACTGCACTGCAAGCATGGGGTAACTCATGCAGGCAAACAGACAGGTGACGTGCCGTACACCGGTCAAGTTGCCCTCATATCGAGGCATAAATGTAGATGTGAACGTATGTGCGTTCTTGAAAAAGTGGGAGATGTAGTTGGCCTTGGCTTTTGGTGGTTTCGGCAACAGGAACGGTGGCAGCTTGGTGGCGATTCCGTTATCATTACATGAGAGGCCGTCGCTGCTTGGACCACAGTACTTGCTGTAATGGATGCTGTAATGCTCCTTGGTCTTCGTATCCTTGACATCAATATTGTGGATCTCACTATAGTATGTCAAGAAAAAAATAGACAAAATTATCAAGTCATGGTTTTTAAAATGTTCACAAATGTAATTATTGCATATTTCTGAAAGGTACAGCCTTGGAAAAAAATATTGAATTACAATGTTTTATTAAAAACCATTACTCTTCAGCAGCAACTGGGCTGATGATTATCATGAGATATAAGCAATGGGAGCCGTAGCACTAATAAACTGTAAAACTAGAGTGCAAAGTGCAAAATATAAAACTATAATGCTCAACTCACGTGGGTATTGCTTATCATAATGCCCTCAATATTATGTTTATCATGTTTGGTCTTATAGACAATAGTCATTAGATCAGATGGCTTACATGGCATCAAATATTGCTATAAGACTTCTTAAAAGGATTTAAATGAGACATTAACAAAAATTTTTGATGTTATTTTTGTTGTCAGGTTGTAGGTGGTCAAATATTTTGTTATCCAAGGTGGTACATATAAATGTGTTGGGTTTTTTCTCGTTTTTTTGTTAAGTTAGATCGAAAAAATCTGAATAAGTTTTCTTAAAATGTTCATAAAGGTAATCATTCAATATTTCGCAAATTCACAGAGTGCCATCAGGGACAATGTCAAAATTACAGCAATTCACATCTTGTACGGAACCACCATATACATGTAGACCGTATCGAATAGCTGCCATCTTGTATAGGGCAGTTTCTTTGTTGCTTGAGGACGTGAATGGTTGCACATTTTGTGTTTACATTATTGACTAAATTTAAAGGAAAGAATTAAGTAGTTATAGTAATGGCTTTATCAGATTTTGAGCACAAAACACATGAGACTGTCTGAACATTTTTATAAGTATTTTCTAGGAAAATCTTTAATCTTTCCCGCTTCAAAATTTGAGGTTTTATTTTATCAAATCTGTACTTCTTATAAATCTGTAATTTTATATCAACTTTTCAATTTAAATATAAAAAGTTACCCCACAAGGTGGCCGCTATTCGAGACGGTGTCTATTGACCACTCTCACAGATGCCATCTTTGTATCGGGGGAAATGGTACTATAACGCATTCAAGTACGAGCATCTTGCTTGAAATTTGTTCGAAATACATCGCAGCCTATTACACTCAAGATCCTTAGGCACGTGACAATTTGTAGGAAGTGACGTCATTTCAGAGTCATGTATAGACGAATCCACTGCCATGAACTTGGTGCTCTGTGTTGTTGTTAAATCGAACAGCGCACAAACCGTACGCGTATAGGCTTCGCAAGCAAATAAACGCACAAAATTGTTGAAAGTGACAACATAATGTAACAGCTTATCATCAACACAAAACCCACAGTTCATGGCACTGGATGGCTCCCAGTTATGACAGACGTACACGGAACATGACTTCAGCTCTCAGATTGGCGTATATATACTAAACAAGGCCAACCATTCAGGAAAAACCCCCACACGTTATTTCACAAGTAAAAGTAGACAAATATACCATTTATAGGTCAAAACCACGAGATTGTGAAATCCTAGTTCAAGATAGGAGAAACGAAAAAATTGAAGCTAAACTTACGTATCACATGCCCTGTTGATGATTCCTCGCAGACGGGCTCCAATACTGGTATGGAAGCGGTATCCAAAAATCGGTCGATGCATCTTCACCAAGCGTACCTGCGCGGTTACAATTTCCCCGATGGACTGAGGTGTTGTTAGGGTTTGCTGTTCCGAATTCAGTCCATGAAACAGACGAAAAAATATCCTAGAGAACGAACAATAACGAAATACAATTATCACCTTAACAAAATAACAGGGTCCTCTTAAAGCCCCAATACAACATTTGCAGGTTAACCAAAATTATGACAAGAAAAATCGGACTAAAAGTGTTGATACATGTATAGCAATGGTACGCAACCACAACAAAAACTTGCATGGATTTTTCAGTTTTTCTGAAGTATTACTGCATCTATGTGATTGAAATTTCTACGAAGCAGTTTATCGACATGATTCTTTAGTTATGTAATGCTGTTGTTCCTGTTTTTAAAAGTTGTGCAAACATGTAATCTGTTTTTAATGAATGTAATAGTTTCTTGATCAACTTACCAGTCACTGAAGCCAATAGTTCCTTGGAGTCTCACAAAACACGTGCTTCCGATTCTGCGACATGATTTGTGCCAGACACACCAACGCAGGAATGAACCCCATTTTGAACGGCCGCCGTAGTTTATGTCTATGATATAGGTGCATTCATTTTCAGCCCGATTATCTCTGATGGACCCAGGAGCTGCATTGCTCTGTTTGAAGGAAAGATATAAGGAAAAATCATATTACTATTACTAAATACAATGAATCCTGACTATAAAAAAGCCAAGTTGAATTTGTTTAATGCCAGTGAGTTTACAAACTTGTTGACTTGTCGGCCTACCTTGCAAGCCTGTCTGAGATCTTTGAGAAAGGCAGCAAGCAGCAGCAGTCCAAAGCCAGCAGCTATCGGGACTGCAGTGATGAAGATGATATCATGCCAATCAACAGTTGAGAGGCAGTCACCACTAGTCGGGGCAGAGATGGCAGGATTGCCCTGGAAGGGACCCGAGATGGTGCTCAGGGTCTGGGAACTGCAAAGAAGGATACAATTGTCATTACAAAGGATTGGCTGTCGCTAAAATATTTAGGCCTTTTTGTTTTATTTGGAAACTTGGTTGTTCAGGTCTAACTGAATTATTTTAGGCCTAGGCCTATATAGAAAATAGTAAAACAAAAACTTACTGGGCCTAGACCCAGTATTAATGTTAACTTGGTGGTTGGGACAAGTCATCAACATTTAACAATCCTCAGTAGGCTGGTACTAGGCTCGGCAGATTCACAATCTGCAATGAGAGCCTTTTTATATTCATTTTTGTGCCTCCAAATTGTGACTAGTTTTAGAACCTAGGCCCCTACTATTTCTTTGGGAGAATGTTTCGTGTTGATCACTGCAGTTTGTTTTTGTTTACTCTAGTCTTTACTTTACAATTGTAAAAATAAATTTTAAAAAAGTTCATGTGATTTGAGCAATTTGAAAATTTGATGAATCTGCCAACCTAACTTGCCTGAAGGTTAAAGTTAATTTAACCATGTTAACCTAACTAGTAATCATGGTAGACCTAGGCCTAATGAAAATAATGCAAGGAAAAATATGTTAAAAATATAAACCAGAACCCACCTTGCAGTCTTGATGACCGAAGCTCCCAAAAATATCGCAATTGTCAGCAAAATTCGCATTCTAGTACTTTGTAGAAGATTTCATAGGAACAAATCAAACACGTGCAACACTGCATAAGCAATGAACGAAAGTGTCACATTGTAAGAACAACATTCGATTTTCCTACCGCCGAAGACGCGTGCGCGACGAACGCGACTTTCTTTTGCTTGACAACGCGTGATGCGAGAATGCCATCTCCTTGGCAAAATTATACTCGGCGTTCAAAACTCTGTATAACGTTGGCTTCATGAAGACTTCATTCCTGGGCTAGGTTAAATCTATTAAATCCAAATAAACTAGTTAATTTGTGAAGATAACTTTACCCTCTCTTTGCTTTTTGTTGAACTCCATGAGCACGCCTAGTAAAAAGTGTGGACTTTCTATACTTTTCGCGAGGAATTATGGGAATAGACTGGTTAGCAGTCCTTTTGTTACTTCCTTGAAGACGGACAGGGCCGGGTGCGGGCCACGTACCTACGTGCGCGGGCGGAATGACGTCAGCCGGTCGAACGATCTTTTGTTTTCCATTCCAACGACTTGGAATCGACAGATTTCGCTCTCCGAGACTCCCTGGCAGCCCCGCCTCCTTTTTCTTTTGGGATCGCGATTAATTAATTCAATGTCAAAACTCAAGTTTCGTTTACATGGCTGTGACTGTGAGCTGAGACACGAACAGAGATTAAATGCCACGTTTGCAAACTTGGTAATTGGGGGCAGTCACCATGGTCACAGTTCGATCCCCATAGGCATACTTTATAATAAAATTTTGTTTGTGTCGGTATATAGTAGGCATAGCCCTAGCATGAAATGTCAACATTTTACAGCGCACAGGCCGTCTTCGACTATTTGTAGAACTGAAAATGTTGACAACTTTAAACGACCCCTAATAATGTATTTAAAAGAAATTAAACCATTTTTATAACCCATATATATAAAGCAGACAAATTTTTGATTTAAGCAAATATTTTTGCTAAACAGCTTTATGAAATTGCCCCCGGAATACTCACTGAAGTCTCATCTTTTCAATTCTGTTCAATTTCATGGGGGTAATCCGTCACTTTTATTCACTAATTTCCACTTGAAACAAAACAACCCCTGCAGCAGTGAAACTTGCTAATCAGACCAGCATCCATTTTGGAACAAAGGCACATACGCTACTAGCAAAATAGGGCCACTTTTAGGAGCTACAGTGCCTACAATGTTTATGGTTGCAAGAAAAAATACCCAACATCGCGACGATGGTCATATTATACACAAGACCACCCTCATTCAGCTCGCAACTCTCCCCAATAAAGAAGAACTTGAGGCATACAAAATATTCATGAGCTCGCGCACGGATCTCTTCCTGTTTACTTGGGTGCACCCATAAGTATGGTTGCGGGCATTCAGTGTACAATGTGTTCACTCAAGCTGAATGGCTTGGGTACGGTTGAGGAGGCGTGGTTATGCTCTTAATTCTGTGCCTGGCCGTGGTGTGCTCACTGGTACGTGTCATTGTGGCATGCAGTGGCTGTCGTGGGGGGAGGACCTAGGGTGTAGGTGATCCATCGATCTGGTTGGTTAATGGAGAGTGCCAGATATTGCTGATGTCGAAGCCAATGTATTGGGGTACTGTGTCGTGCTTGTGTATTTCGATGGCTTCCCTGATGCGTCTTGGGTGCCATCTGTCGATGGGCGCTATCAGTTGTGCGGTTTCCCAGTTGATGATATGTCCTCGCTGTACTGTACGGAGTGCTTGACAATGGCTGATTTGTCATAGTCTTCTCTGTTCTTCGAGTCTGGTGGGTATAGGTCCCTTCCAGTCTCGCCGATATACAACTTCCCACATTCACAGGGCCAGGGATCCTATAGACTAATCCGACGAAAGAAAACTGCGGTGTATCTCCAAGGTATTTACATGACGTCACAATAGAAATACACCGCAGTAACAATGGAATAATCACAAGAGGGCGGGCTCACCAAATGTTGCTCGGATTACACTATAGACTCCAGCCTGGGGCCAATTTCATAACGCCGTTTAGCAGAAAATGCTTGGGCGGTGGTCTGCTGCTAGTTGATCTGAAATAAGTTTTTGACATCACCAGGTTTCTCGATGTCATGCAACGTATAGGCAACGGCCTTTTATTTTATTTTAGTGACGTCACTTAATTGTATTTGTTATCAAAACCTACATTGATAATGGCCCATTTTGGAATAGTACCCCATGGAGAACCTTATCCAAGTATAACCTGCAGGCATTTGGTCTTTCCGGTTTAGATTTGTTTGAAATAAATATTCATGTTGCAGCCGATTTCACGAAAGAGTGCGCAGCTTGCGCAAGCCCCACAGCTTGCGTGTTATCGTCGCTAAATTGTTGCGCGACTTACGCAATAAAACATTGCGCACGTGGGCTTACGCAACTGCGTAAGTTTCGTGAAATCGGCTGCTGGGCTTTGTTGCTAAGGAAAATACAGTTGCTAAGCAACAAGGATGTACTAGAGATTCTGCTATCATTGGTTCTCTGGCTCAAATTACGAAGACACCATGACAAATGTTCCAATATGGCCAGTTTTCTTGATTCAATACAACCTTGGTTTTTTTTGATCTCCTTAAGTGACGTCACTCAATAGCTCCTGCCATCAAGACCCACTGCCAAGCAACATTGAAACTAGTCAATCTGAATACTGGTCACTATGGATAAGCACTTCTTTTATGATGAAAGTTTCATACTTTTGCTTATTCCAAGACTATGTATGAAGAATTAAAATAATCCGAGTTTCCTTTCATAAATACTCATTAGACACCTGGGGCCAATTCCAAACATTTGCTTATTAAAAGTACTAGTACAGGATTTATTTGCTTTATATTGCCAAAATGGGTGACCGGCCAAAATCGTGTGCGATGTTCATTAATATTCTGCTGTTTCTAAAGCACAATTTGAGATACAATTTTCACTGGTAAACGATATTACAAAGCAAAAATTTAATTATCACAGAATTGGCCCCTGGTCACATGACACTTATGGCATAGATTGGCGCGAGAACTTTTTTCGTGAGCCCATGACTGCTAAACAACTTTATGCCTAGTCTTTGCTGCATATGATGGATTACTTGTTTATTGAGACATTACTATTGTTCGTTTTGATGTAAAACCAATAAAATGTAGCCTTTTTCAACTTTGAAGATTTCATTGCAGTAAATCACAGAAAGAGGGCACTGTTTGGGGTGCATCACACTTCAGGAAAACACAAGGGGAAAAATAAAGAAAAACATAAGACTTCAAGTTGCCCCAGGATGTTTGCATTATTCATTCAAATAGACGATTTCATAGCAGAACATTTTACTGCATACAAAATTTACTAGCTTTGCAAAAATGGAATAGCAGTTAAAAACGTATGTGAACTTGTGTTCATTGTAAGACATAATTCGTTTTTAACTGCTTACCAATTTTTTGCAAAGCAAATGTTTTTGTACTAAGCAAATGTTTCTTCTAAACAGGAAATTGCCCCTTATTAAGCCACGATGAGAAGCTGTAAACAAATTAGACCATGACACTCAAATTTTTCGTTTCAATTATTTATTTCTAGTATTAATTCCCCCTATTTACAATCAGCTGATATGGTTATAGAAAACGAGTGTTTTACCCAAGTGCCCATTTCTTTAAATAATGTTTTTACTCTGAAAATCAAATGTGTTTCACTTTCCGAAATATCTCTATTGGCATGTTTTGAAAGGCTTTATATTTCATAATTTGTTTGTGTGCCACATTGCAGAATAAAACAGTTTATATCCCAAAAAACACCATCGATTCCTGGCAACACGGTTGATAATCTTGCCATCCAACTTCACAACAATAATGTACATTTTTATTCTTCTTCGTTAAAAAATACCCCATTAGTTTTCATCCATGGTCACATGACTTGATCAAATGAGCAATAATTGAGATTTTCTGCATATCTCATTGTTGTTCAGTTTTAATACAATAAAGCGTATAATTATCTTCAAATCGCTGTATTTTGCACAATTTTATTAGGCATTCTGTATTTAAAAAGTGAACCATGATCATCAGAAGACTTCTATGTTTCCTGTTCCTGTTGAGGGAAAAAAAGATTGTGTAAGCAAGTTGCGGCATGAATTCCATTCATTGGTCGCCACTGAGATGACTTGTTAAGTCTATTGGGCGCTTTCACAGGGGGTCAAAAGGTCACAGTCACTATATTGCTTGTCTTCTAGAATGGCAGATAACAATAGAGCCACGTGGGGAAATGCACGTGGCTGCAAGCTGAAAGGCTCTTGGCTCTATTGTCCTCTCCCGTTGTGGAAGACGAGCAATAGTGACCCGTGACCTTTTGACCTCCTGTGAAAGCGCCCTGTGGGATTTGGCAGAAAAAGTTGAAGTATTTTCAAGGAAATTGTTTAATGGTTATCACTTGTAAATAAACTTCTCTTTAAACTATTAGCACTTTTTGGTGATTCCTGAGTCATATATTAAGAAGAATAAGTGGCGACCAGTAAACATAATTCTTTGACAAGCTGAGAAGCAAAAATATGGTTTTTGACATTAAATTCAGGTATTTATGACACATTAAATGCATGGATGTTAACAATTCCACGTTAAATGGTATAAAACTGCTAAATTTGTGTACTTACAACACAAAGTCTTAGCAGTTTATCGGAAGTCTAAGTGAAAAATTATTGTAATGTTCCCGGTACATCCAAGACTAACATTGGTGGTAAGTTGACTAGGCTGAAGTTTCTTTTTAAAAAAAGAGCCTGTGAGCATTAGAGGCAATTGGACTAGGGGGAAGCAGGACTGGAAGAGGGGGGTTGGGAAAATGAGGGGGTTTGGGTTGAGGAAATGGGGTGACGTTAGTTGGGGAGGGGATGGAAAGAAAGGGGAAATAGGGTATAAAAGGGCAGACAGAAATGAGGAATATTTGGGTTAAAAATAATCAAGGAAGTTGGTTGAAATGGGAGGAAGAAAATGAAAACATTAATCATTTTCCTCCTGGATGTTGAGACAATGTGGCTGGATGCTGCCGAGTCGTTTAATCCAAAGTTTCTCTCTGCTGAGTCGAACAGGGTCTGGGTGGCGACCAAGAGCCTCGGGCTCTGTATGGACATGTCAGAAATGAAGTGATTAGTACAGTTAAAGTGTTCAGCAACTGAGGTGTCATTCTGCTGGTGTTGACTGCGGATTATTTTGGATTCGGTGAAATTGTCAAAACTTCCATGTTGTGCATGCCTAGTTGGAATTCCAAATTATTGTTATTTACTGATGACGATTACATACTGAATTTGTAAAGAAAAATTCCTTTCACCATGATTTGAAGTTGACGATCAACATTGTGCACTGAATAGAAATAGGTCTTCGTACTTTGGGAATATCAATGATTACCTTTCCACTGTTTTGGATCCTGCAGGATTAAACTGTTGGTGTGATTTTGTTTTCACACAACCCCCTTTTTTATATTTTGTATGTTTTTTCTCAACAAAACAATATATACAATATTTACAATATTTACAAAATTCACAATATTTACAACTATATACAAGATCCTGGCATGTTTCTGTCACATGACCTTCATCCCAAAACTCCTTTTCCAGATGAGCTATCATTCTGCCACTGATTTAAAACTGAAATGTTCAAATTTAATGGATGAGTGCATGAGGTACAGATGTAGACCTTTTGTTGCGATGCCCCTTCAAACAAGTTACAATGATGGCCTTAAGTGTGTCTATGATGACAGCCTGGATGAGCACCGAGATGATGGAAGTGGCAGCCCATTCCCAGAAGGCACTCCAACAGAAGCCATGGACGGAGTAAACAGACCACAGGACAGCCATGACACAGGACGCAATCAGGAGGATGTGACCAAAGCAAACAACAAGTGCAAGGCAGAGTCTGCTGCCAGCTTTGGCTTCGGTGGCTGACTTTGCTGGAATAGGGATCTGATCTGGAATTTGAAAAATCTCAGGTTTGTTAACAATGGTTTGATGTGAAGAGCCGGATAAAAACTTAGAATCTGTAGAAAGAATTGCATTCGAATTAGTTGTAACGGGTAAAACCTGACTAGTTGATAATTGCTCCTCGTCTGATGGCATTTCAATGACTATAGAATCTGTGGAAAGAATTGGATTATAATCAGTCGTAACGGGTAAAACCTGACTAGTTGATGGTTGCTCCTCATCGGATTGCATTTCAATTACTGTAAGAGTATTAGAGTTGTTATTTAAGACGTTGCATTTAGCAGGCTGTCCCAGAGGAGTATGTCTGTATAAAGAGTATATCGTCGGAGTGACGCGTCCCAAGACTTCAGTGGCGAAGAAGACGGGCAGGAGTACAGCACTGACTCCTGCTGCCTTGATGACCATCCCCAAGGTGATGTCATAGTCCATGGGGCTGAGCACCACAGACTCCCAAAGGGATGGAGCCAACAGTGGCTTTGATATCCACTGCACTGCAAGCATGGGGTAACTCATGCAGGCAAACAGACAGGTGACGTGCCGTACACCGGTCAAGTTGCCCTCATATCGAGGCATAAATGTAGATGTGAACGTATGTGCGTTCTTGAAAAAGTGGGAGATGTAGTTGGCCTTGGCTTTTGATGGTTTCGGCAACAGGAACGGTGGCAGCTTGGTGGCGATTCCGTTATCATTACATGAGAGGCCGTCGCTGCTTGGACCACAGTACTTGCTGTAATGGATGCTGTAATGCTCCTTGGTCTTCGTATCCTTGACATCAATATTGTGGATCTCACTATAGTATGTCAAGAAAAAAATAGACAAAATTATCAAGTCATGGTTTTTAAAATGTTCACAAATGTAATTATTGCATATTTCTGAAAGGTACAGCCTTGGAAAAAAATATTGAATTACAATGTTTTATTAAAAACCATTACTCTTCAGCAGCAACTGGGCTGATGATTATCATGAGATATAAGCAATGGGAGCCGTAGCACTAATAAACTGTAAAACTAGAGTGCAAAGTGCAAAATATAAAACTATAATGCTCAACTCACGTGGGTATTGCTTATCATAATGCCCTCAATATTATGTTTATCATGTTTGGTCTTATAGACAATAGTCATTAGATCAGATGGCTTACATGGCATCAAATATTGCTATAAGACTTCTTAAAAGGATTTAAATGAGACATTAACAAACATTTTTGATGTTATTTTTGTTGTCAGGTTGTAGGTGGTCAAATATTTTGTTATCCAAGGTGGTACATATAAATGTGTTGGGTTTTTTCTCGTTTTTTTGTTAAGTTAGATCGAAAAAATCTGAATAAGTTTTCTTAAAATGTTCATAAAGGTAATCATTCAATATTTCGCAAATTCACAGAGTGCCATCAGGGACAATGTCAAAATTACAGCAATTCACATCTTGTACGGAACCACCATATACATGTAGACCGTATCGAATAGCTGCCATCTTGTATAGGGCAGTTTCTTTGTTGCTTGAGGACGTGAATGGTTGCACATTTTGTGTTTACATTATTGACTAAATTTAAAGGAAAGAATTAAGTAGTTATAGTAATGGCTTTATCAGATTTTGAGCACAAAACACATGAGACTGTCTGAACATTTTTATAAGTATTTTCTAGGAAAATCTTTAATCTTAATTTCCCGCTTCAAAATTTGAGGTTTTTTTTTATTAAATCTGTACTTCTTATAAATCTGTAATTTTATATCAACTTTTCAATTTAAATATAAAAAGTTACCCCACAAGGTGGCCGCTATTCGATACGGTGTCTATTGACCACTCTCACAGATGCCATCTTTGTATCGGGGAAAATGGTACTATAACGCATTCAAGTACGAGCATCTTGCTTGAAATTTGTTCGAAATACATCGCAGCCTATTACACTCAAGATCCTTAGGCACGTGACAATTTGTAGGAAGTGACGTCATTTCAGAGTCATGTATAGACGAATCCACTGCCATGAACTTGGTGCTCTGTGTTGTTGTTAAATCGAACAGCGCACAAACCGTACGCGTATAGGCTTCGCAAGCAAATAAACGCACAAAATTGTTCAAAGTGACAACATAATGTAACAGCTTATCATCAACACAAAACCCACAGTTCATGGCACTGGATGGCTCTCAGTTATGGCAGACGTACACGGAACATGACTTCAGCTCTCAGATTGGCGTATATATACTAAACAAGGCCAACCATTCAGGAAAAACCCCCACACGTTATTTCACAAGTAAAAGTAGACAAATATACCATTTATAGGTCAAAACCACGAGATTGTGAAATCCTAGTTCAAGATAGGAGAAACGAAAAAATTGAAGCTAAACTTACGTATCACATGCCCTGTTGATGATTCCTCGCAGACGGGCTCCAATACTGGTATGGAAGCGGTATCCAAAAATCGGTCGATGCATCTTCACCAAGCGTACCTGCGCGGTTACAATTTCCCCGATGGACTGAGGTGTTGTTAGGGTTTGCTGTTCCGAATTCAGTCCATGAAACAGACGAAAAATCATCCTAGAGGACGAACAATAACGAAATACAATTATCACCTTAACAAAATCACAGGGTCCTCTTAAAGCCCCAATACAACATTTGCAGGTTAACCAAAATTATGACAAGAAAAATCGGACTAAAAGTGTTGATACATGTATAGCAATGGTACGCAACCACAACAAAAACTTGCATGGATTTTTCAGTTTTTCTGAAGTATTACTGCATCTATGTGATTGAAATTTCTACGAAGCAGTTTATCGACATGATTCTTTAGTTATGTAATGCTGTTGTTCCTGTTTTTAAAAGTTGTGCAAACATGTAATCTGTTTTTAATGAATGTAATAGTTTCTTGATCAACTTACCAGTCACTGAAGCCAATAGTTCCTTGGAGTCTCACAAAACACGTGCTTCCGATTCTGCGACATGATTTGTGCCAGACACACCAACGCAGGAATGAACCCCATTTTGAACGGCCGCCGTAGTTTATGTCTATGATATAGGTGCATTCATTTTCAGCCCGATTATCTCTGATGGACCCAGGAGCTGCATTGCTCTGTTTGAAGGAAAGATATAAGGAAAAATCATATTACTATTACTAAATACAATGAATCCTGACTATAAAAAAGCCAAGTTGAATTTGTTTAATGCCAGTGAGTTTACAAACTTGTTGACTTGTCGGCCTACCTTGCAAGCCTGTCTGAGATCTTTGAGAAAGGCAGCAAGCAGCAGCAGTCCAAAGCCAGCAGCTATCGGGACTGCAGTGATGAAGATGATATCATGCCAATCAACAGTTGAGAGGCAGTCACCACTAGTCGGGGCAGAGATGGCAGGATTGCCCTGGAAGGGACCCGAGATGGTGCTCAGGGTCTGGGAACTGCAAAGAAGAAAGATACAATTGTCATTACAAAGGATTGGCTGTCGCTAAAATATTTAGGCCTTTTTGTTTTATTTGGAAACTTGGTTGTTCAGGTCTAACTGAATTATTTTAGGCCTAGGCCTATATAGAAAATAGTAAAACAAAAACTTACTGGGCCTAGACCCAGTATTAATGAAAATAATGCAAGGAAAAAGATGTTAAAAATATAAACCAGAACCCACCTTGCAGTCTTGATGACCGAAGCTCCCAAAAATATCGCAATTGTCAGCAAAATTCGCATTCTAGTACTTTGTAGAAGATTTCTTAGGAACAAATCAAACACGTGCAACACTGCATAAGCAATGAACGAAAGTGTCACATTGTAAGAACAACATTCGATTTTCCTACCGCCGAAGACGCGTGCGCGACGAACGCGACTTTCTTTTGCTTGACAACGCGTGATGCGAGAATGCCATCTCCTTGGCAAAATTATACTCGGCGTTCAAAACTCTGTATAACGTTGGCTTCATGAAGACTTCATTCCTGGGCTAGGTTAAATCTATTAAATCCAAATAAACTAGTTAATTTGTGAAGATAACTTTACCCTCTCTTTGCTTTTTGTTGAACTCCATGAGCACGCCTAGTAAAAAGTGTGGACTTTCTATACTTTTCGCGAGGAATTATGGGAGTAGACTGGTTAGCAGTCCTTTTGTTACTTCCTTGAAGACGGACAGGGCCGGGTGCGGGCCACGTACCTACGTGCGCGGGCGGAATGACGTCAGCCGGTCGAACGATCTTTTGTTTTCCATTCCAACGACTTGGAATCGACAGATTTCGCTCTCCGAGACTCCCTGGCAGCCCCGCCTCCTTTTTCTTTTGGGATCGCGATTAATTAATTCAATGTCAAAACTCAAGTTTCGTTTACATGGCTGTGACTGTGAGCTGAGACACGAACAGAGATTAAATGCCACGTTTTCAAACTTGGTAATTGGGGGCAGTCACCATGGTCACAGTTCGATCCCCATAGGCATACTTTATAATAAAATGTTGTTTGTGTCGGTATATAGTAGGCATAGCCCTAGCATGAAATGTCAACATTTTACAGCGCACAGGCCGTCTTCGACTATCTGTAGAACTGAAAATGTTGACAACTTTAAACGACCCCTAATAATGTATTTAAAAGAAATTAAACCATTTTTATAACCCATATATATAAAGCAGACAAATTTTTGATTTAAGCAAATATTTTTGCTAAACAGCTTTATGAAATTGCCCCCGGAATACTCACTGAAGTCTCATCTTTTCAATTCTGTTCAATTTCATGGGGGTAATCCGTCACTTTTATTCACTAATTTCCACTTGAAACAAAACAACCCCTGCAGCAGTGAAACTTGCTAATCAGACCAGCATCCATTTTGGAACAAAGGCACATACGCTACTAGCAAAATAGGGCCACTTTTAGGAGCTACAGTGCCTACAATGTTTATGGTTGCAAGAAAAAATACCCAACATCGCGACGATGGTCATATTATACACAAGACCACCCTCATTCAGCTCGCAACTCTCCCCAATAAAGAAGAACTTGAGGCATACAAAATATTCATGAGCTCGCGCACGGATCTCTTCCTGTTTACTTGGGTGCACCCATAAGTATGGTTGCGGGCATTCAGTGTACAATGTGTTCACTCAAGCTGAATGGCTTGGGTACGGTTGAGGAGGCGTGGTTATGCTCTTAATTCTGTGCCTGGCCGTGGTGTGCTCACTGGTACGTGTCATTGTGGCATGCAGTGGCTGTCGTGGGGGGAGGACCTAGGGTGTAGGTGATCCATCGATCTGGTTGGTTAATGGAGAGTGCCAGATATTGCTGATGTCGAAGCCAATGTATTGGGGTACTGTGTCGTGCTTGTGTATTTCGATGGCTTCCCTGATGCGTCTTGGGTGCCATCTGTCGATGGGCGCTATCAGTTGTGCGGTTTCCCAGTTGATGATATGTCCTCGCTGTACTGTACGGAGTGCTTGACAATGGCTGATTTGTCATAGTCTTCTCTGTTCTTCGAGTCTGGTGGGTATAGGTCCCTTCCAGTCTCGCCGATATACAACTTCCCACATTCACAGGGCCAGGGATCCTATAGACTAATCCGACGAAAGAAAACTGCGGTGTATCTCCAAGGTATTTACATGACGTCACAATAGAAATACACCGCAGTAACAATGGAATAATCACAAGAGGGCGGGCTCACCAAATGTTGCTCGGATTACACTATAGACTCCAGCCTGGGGCCAATTTCATAACGCCGTTTAGCAGAAAATGCTTGGGCGGTGGTCTGCTGCTAGTTGATCTGAAATAAGTTTTTGACATCACCAGGTTTCTCGATGTCATGCAACGTATAGGCAACGGCCTTTTATTTTATTTTAGTGACGTCACTTAATTGTATTTGTTATCAAAACCTACATTGATAATGGCCCATTTTGGAATAGTACCCCATGGAGAACCTTATCCAAGTATAACCTGCAGGCATTTGGTCTTTCCGGTTTAGATTTGTTTGAAATAAATATTCATGTTGCAGCCGATTTCACGAAAGAGTGCGCAGCTTGCGCAAGCCCCACAGCTTGCGTGTTATCGTCGCTAAATTGTTGCGCGACTTACGCAATAAAACATTGCGCACGTGGGCTTACGCAACTGCGTAAGTTTCGTGAAATCGGCTGCTGGGCTTTGTTGCTAAGGAAAATACAGTTGCTAAGCAACAAGGATGTACTAGAGATTCTGCTATCATTGGTTCTCTGGCTCAAATTACGAAGACACCATGACAAATGTTCCAATATGGCCAGTTTTCTTGATTCAATACAACCTTGGTTTTTTTTGATCTCCTTAAGTGACGTCACTCAATAGCTCCTGCCATCAAGACCCACTGCCAAGCAACATTGAAACTAGTCAATCTGAATACTGGTCACTATGGATAAGCACTTCTTTTATGATGAAAGTTTCATACTTTTGCTTATTCCAAGACTATGTATGAAGAATTAAAATAATCCGAGTTTCCTTTCATAAATACTCATTAGACACCTGGGGCCAATTCCAAACATTTGCTTATTAAAAGTACTAGTACAGGATTTATTTGCTTTATATTGCCAAAATGGGTGACCGGCCAAAATCGTGTGCGATGTTCATTAATATTCTGCTGTTTCTAAAGCACAATTTGAGATACAATTTTCACTGGTAAACGATATTACAAAGCAAAAATTTAATTATCACAGAATTGGCCCCTGGTCACATGACACTTATGGCATAGATTGGCGCGAGAACTTTTTTCGTGAGCCCATGACTGCTAAACAACTTTATGCCTAGTCTTTGCTGCATATGATGGATTACTTGTTTATTGAGACATTACTATTGTTCGTTTTGATGTAAAACCAATAAAATGTAGCCTTTTTCAACTTTGAAGATTTCATTGCAGTAAATCACAGAAAGAGGGCACTGTTTGGGGTGCATCACACTTCAGGAAAACACAAGGGGAAAAATAAAGAAAAACATAAGACTTCAAGTTGCCCCAGGATGTTTGCATTATTCATTCAAATAGACGATTTCATAGCAGAACATTTTACTGCATACAAAATTTACTAGCTTTGCAAAAATGGAATAGCAGTTAAAAACGTATGTGAACTTGTGTTCATTGTAAGACATAATTCGTTTTTAACTGCTTACCAATTTTTTGCAAAGCAAATGTTTTTGTACTAAGCAAATGTTTCTTCTAAACAGGAAATTGCCCCTTATTAAGCCACGATGAGAAGCTGTAAACAAATTAGACCATGACACTCAAATTTTTCGTTTCAATTATTTATTTCTAGTATTAATTCCCCCTATTTACAATCAGCTGATATGGTTATAGAAAACGAGTGTTTTACCCAAGTGCCCATTTCTTTAAATAATGTTTTTACTCTGAAAATCAAATGTGTTTCACTTTCCGAAATATCTCTATTGGCATGTTTTGAAAGGCTTTATATTTCATAATTTGTTTGTGTGCCACATTGCAGAATAAAACAGTTTATATCCCAAAAAACACCATCGATTCCTGGCAACACGGTTGATAATCTTGCCATCCAACTTCACAACAATAATGTACATTTTTATTCTTCTTCGTTAAAAAATACCCCATTAGTTTTCATCCATGGTCACATGACTTGATCAAATGAGCAATAATTGAGATTTTCTGCATATCTCATTGTTGTTCAGTTTTAATACAATAAAGCGTATAATTATCTTCAAATCGCTGTATTTTGCACAATTTTATTAGGCATTCTGTATTTAAAAAGTGAACCATGATCATCAGAAGACTTCTATGTTTCCTGTTCCTGTTGAGGGAAAAAAAGATTGTGTAAGCAAGTTGCGGCATGAATTCCATTCATTGGTCGCCACTGAGATGACTTGTTAAGTCTATTGGGCGCTTTCACAGGGGGTCAAAAGGTCACAGTCACTATATTGCTTGTCTTCTAGAATGGCAGATAACAATAGAGCCACGTGGGGAAATGCACGTGGCTGCAAGCTGAAAGGCTCTTGGCTCTATTGTCCTCTCCCGTTGTGGAAGACGAGCAATAGTGACCCGTGACCTTTTGACCTCCTGTGAAAGCGCCCTGTGGGATTTGGCAGAAAAAGTTGAAGTATTTTCAAGGAAATTGTTTAATGGTTATCACTTGTAAATAAACTTCTCTTTAAACTATTAGCACTTTTTGGTGATTCCTGAGTCATATATTAAGAAGAATAAGTGGCGACCAGTAAACATAATTCTTTGACAAGCTGAGAAGCAAAAATATGGTTTTTGACATTAAATTCAGGTATTTATGACACATTAAATGCATGGATGTTAACAATTCCACGTTAAATGGTATAAAACTGCTAAATTTGTGTACTTACAACACAAAGTCTTAGCAGTTTATCGGAAGTCTAAGTGAAAAATTATTGTAATGTTCCCGGTACATCCAAGACTAACATTGGTGGTAAGTTGACTAGGCTGAAGTTTCTTTTTAAAAAAAGAGCCTGTGAGCATTAGAGGCAATTGGACTAGGGGGAAGCAGGACTGGAAGAGGGGGGTTGGGAAAATGAGGGGGTTTGGGTTGAGGAAATGGGGTGACGTTAGTTGGGGAGGGGATGGAAAGAAAGGGGAAATAGGGTATAAAAGGGCAGACAGAAATGAGGAATATTTGGGTTAAAAATAATCAAGGAAGTTGGTTGAAATGGGAGGAAGAAAATGAAAACATTAATCATTTTCCTCCTGGATGTTGAGACAATGTGGCTGGATGCTGCCGAGTCGTTTAATCCAAAGTTTCTCTCTGCTGAGTCGAACAGGGTCTGGGTGGCGACCAAGAGCCTCGGGCTCTGTATGGACATGTCAGAAATGAAGTGATTAGTACAGTTAAAGTGTTCAGCAACTGAGGTGTCATTCTGCTGGTGTTGACTGCGGATTATTTTGGATTCGGTGAAATTGTCAAAACTTCCATGTTGTGCATGCCTAGTTGGAATTCCAAATTATTGTTATTTACTGATGACGATTACATACTGAATTTGTAAAGAAAAATTCCTTTCACCATGATTTGAAGTTGACGATCAACATTGTGCACTGAATAGAAATAGGTCTTCGTACTTTGGGAATATCAATGATTACCTTTCCACTGTTTTGGATCCTGCAGGATTAAACTGTTGGTGTGATTTTGTTTTCACACAACCCCCTTTTTTATATTTTGTATGTTTTTTCTCAACAAAACAATATATACAATATTTACAATATTTACAAAATTCACAATATTTACAACTATATACAAGATCCTGGCATGTTTCTGTCACATGACCTTCATCCCAAAACTCCTTTTCCAGATGAGCTATCATTCTGCCACTGATTTAAAACTGAAATGTTCAAATTTAATGGATGAGTGCATGAGGTACAGATGTAGACCTTTTGTTGCGATGCCCCTTCAAACAAGTTACAATGATGGCCTTAAGTGTGTCTATGATGACAGCCTGGATGAGCACCGAGATGATGGAAGTGGCAGCCCATTCCCAGAAGGCACTCCAACAGAAGCCATGGACGGAGTAAACAGACCACAGGACAGCCATGACACAGGACGCAATCAGGAGGATGTGACCAAAGCAAACAACAAGTGCAAGGCAGAGTCTGCTGCCAGCTTTGGCTTCGGTGGCTGACTTTGCTGGAATAGGGATCTGATCTGGAATTTGAAAAATCTCAGGTTTGTTAACAATGGTTTGATGTGAAGAGCCGGATAAAAACTTAGAATCTGTAGAAAGAATTGCATTCGAATTAGTTGTAACGGGTAAAACCTGACTAGTTGATAATTGCTCCTCGTCTGATGGCATTTCAATGACTATAGAATCTGTGGAAAGAATTGGATTATAATCAGTCGTAACGGGTAAAACCTGACTAGTTGATGGTTGCTCCTCATCGGATTGCATTTCAATTACTGTAAGAGTATTAGAGTTGTTATTTAAGACGTTGCATTTAGCAGGCTGTCCCAGAGGAGTATGTCTGTATAAAGAGTATATCGTCGGAGTGACGCGTCCCAAGACTTCAGTGGCGAAGAAGACGGGCAGGAGTACAGCACTGACTCCTGCTGCCTTGATGACCATCCCCAAGGTGATGTCATAGTCCATGGGGCTGAGCACCACAGACTCCCAAAGGGATGGAGCCAACAGTGGCTTTGATATCCACTGCACTGCAAGCATGGGGTAACTCATGCAGGCAAACAGACAGGTGACGTGCCGTACACCGGTCAAGTTGCCCTCATATCGAGGCATAAATGTAGATGTGAACGTATGTGCGTTCTTGAAAAAGTGGGAGATGTAGTTGGCCTTGGCTTTTGATGGTTTCGGCAACAGGAACGGTGGCAGCTTGGTGGCGATTCCGTTATCATTACATGAGAGGCCGTCGCTGCTTGGACCACAGTACTTGCTGTAATGGATGCTGTAATGCTCCTTGGTCTTCGTATCCTTGACATCAATATTGTGGATCTCACTATAGTATGTCAAGAAAAAAATAGACAAAATTATCAAGTCATGGTTTTTAAAATGTTCACAAATGTAATTATTGCATATTTCTGAAAGGTACAGCCTTGGAAAAAAATATTGAATTACAATGTTTTATTAAAAACCATTACTCTTCAGCAGCAACTGGGCTGATGATTATCATGAGATATAAGCAATGGGAGCCGTAGCACTAATAAACTGTAAAACTAGAGTGCAAAGTGCAAAATATAAAACTATAATGCTCAACTCACGTGGGTATTGCTTATCATAATGCCCTCAATATTATGTTTATCATGTTTGGTCTTATAGACAATAGTCATTAGATCAGATGGCTTACATGGCATCAAATATTGCTATAAGACTTCTTAAAAGGATTTAAATGAGACATTAACAAACATTTTTGATGTTATTTTTGTTGTCAGGTTGTAGGTGGTCAAATATTTTGTTATCCAAGGTGGTACATATAAATGTGTTGGGTTTTTTCTCGTTTTTTTGTTAAGTTAGATCGAAAAAATCTGAATAAGTTTTCTTAAAATGTTCATAAAGGTAATCATTCAATATTTCGCAAATTCACAGAGTGCCATCAGGGACAATGTCAAAATTACAGCAATTCACATCTTGTACGGAACCACCATATACATGTAGACCGTATCGAATAGCTGCCATCTTGTATAGGGCAGTTTCTTTGTTGCTTGAGGACGTGAATGGTTGCACATTTTGTGTTTACATTATTGACTAAATTTAAAGGAAAGAATTAAGTAGTTATAGTAATGGCTTTATCAGATTTTGAGCACAAAACACATGAGACTGTCTGAACATTTTTATAAGTATTTTCTAGGAAAATCTTTAATCTTAATTTCCCGCTTCAAAATTTGAGGTTTTTTTTTATTAAATCTGTACTTCTTATAAATCTGTAATTTTATATCAACTTTTCAATTTAAATATAAAAAGTTACCCCACAAGGTGGCCGCTATTCGATACGGTGTCTATTGACCACTCTCACAGATGCCATCTTTGTATCGGGGAAAATGGTACTATAACGCATTCAAGTACGAGCATCTTGCTTGAAATTTGTTCGAAATACATCGCAGCCTATTACACTCAAGATCCTTAGGCACGTGACAATTTGTAGGAAGTGACGTCATTTCAGAGTCATGTATAGACGAATCCACTGCCATGAACTTGGTGCTCTGTGTTGTTGTTAAATCGAACAGCGCACAAACCGTACGCGTATAGGCTTCGCAAGCAAATAAACGCACAAAATTGTTCAAAGTGACAACATAATGTAACAGCTTATCATCAACACAAAACCCACAGTTCATGGCACTGGATGGCTCTCAGTTATGGCAGACGTACACGGAACATGACTTCAGCTCTCAGATTGGCGTATATATACTAAACAAGGCCAACCATTCAGGAAAAACCCCCACACGTTATTTCACAAGTAAAAGTAGACAAATATACCATTTATAGGTCAAAACCACGAGATTGTGAAATCCTAGTTCAAGATAGGAGAAACGAAAAAATTGAAGCTAAACTTACGTATCACATGCCCTGTTGATGATTCCTCGCAGACGGGCTCCAATACTGGTATGGAAGCGGTATCCAAAAATCGGTCGATGCATCTTCACCAAGCGTACCTGCGCGGTTACAATTTCCCCGATGGACTGAGGTGTTGTTAGGGTTTGCTGTTCCGAATTCAGTCCATGAAACAGACGAAAAATCATCCTAGAGGACGAACAATAACGAAATACAATTATCACCTTAACAAAATCACAGGGTCCTCTTAAAGCCCCAATACAACATTTGCAGGTTAACCAAAATTATGACAAGAAAAATCGGACTAAAAGTGTTGATACATGTATAGCAATGGTACGCAACCACAACAAAAACTTGCATGGATTTTTCAGTTTTTCTGAAGTATTACTGCATCTATGTGATTGAAATTTCTACGAAGCAGTTTATCGACATGATTCTTTAGTTATGTAATGCTGTTGTTCCTGTTTTTAAAAGTTGTGCAAACATGTAATCTGTTTTTAATGAATGTAATAGTTTCTTGATCAACTTACCAGTCACTGAAGCCAATAGTTCCTTGGAGTCTCACAAAACACGTGCTTCCGATTCTGCGACATGATTTGTGCCAGACACACCAACGCAGGAATGAACCCCATTTTGAACGGCCGCCGTAGTTTATGTCTATGATATAGGTGCATTCATTTTCAGCCCGATTATCTCTGATGGACCCAGGAGCTGCATTGCTCTGTTTGAAGGAAAGATATAAGGAAAAATCATATTACTATTACTAAATACAATGAATCCTGACTATAAAAAAGCCAAGTTGAATTTGTTTAATGCCAGTGAGTTTACAAACTTGTTGACTTGTCGGCCTACCTTGCAAGCCTGTCTGAGATCTTTGAGAAAGGCAGCAAGCAGCAGCAGTCCAAAGCCAGCAGCTATCGGGACTGCAGTGATGAAGATGATATCATGCCAATCAACAGTTGAGAGGCAGTCACCACTAGTCGGGGCAGAGATGGCAGGATTGCCCTGGAAGGGACCCGAGATGGTGCTCAGGGTCTGGGAACTGCAAAGAAGAAAGATACAATTGTCATTACAAAGGATTGGCTGTCGCTAAAATATTTAGGCCTTTTTGTTTTATTTGGAAACTTGGTTGTTCAGGTCTAACTGAATTATTTTAGGCCTAGGCCTATATAGAAAATAGTAAAACAAAAACTTACTGGGCCTAGACCCAGTATTAATGAAAATAATGCAAGGAAAAAGATGTTAAAAATATAAACCAGAACCCACCTTGCAGTCTTGATGACCGAAGCTCCCAAAAATATCGCAATTGTCAGCAAAATTCGCATTCTAGTACTTTGTAGAAGATTTCTTAGGAACAAATCAAACACGTGCAACACTGCATAAGCAATGAACGAAAGTGTCACATTGTAAGAACAACATTCGATTTTCCTACCGCCGAAGACGCGTGCGCGACGAACGCGACTTTCTTTTGCTTGACAACGCGTGATGCGAGAATGCCATCTCCTTGGCAAAATTATACTCGGCGTTCAAAACTCTGTATAACGTTGGCTTCATGAAGACTTCATTCCTGGGCTAGGTTAAATCTATTAAATCCAAATAAACTAGTTAATTTGTGAAGATAACTTTACCCTCTCTTTGCTTTTTGTTGAACTCCATGAGCACGCCTAGTAAAAAGTGTGGACTTTCTATACTTTTCGCGAGGAATTATGGGAGTAGACTGGTTAGCAGTCCTTTTGTTACTTCCTTGAAGACGGACAGGGCCGGGTGCGGGCCACGTACCTACGTGCGCGGGCGGAATGACGTCAGCCGGTCGAACGATCTTTTGTTTTCCATTCCAACGACTTGGAATCGACAGATTTCGCTCTCCGAGACTCCCTGGCAGCCCCGCCTCCTTTTTCTTTTGGGATCGCGATTAATTAATTCAATGTCAAAACTCAAGTTTCGTTTACATGGCTGTGACTGTGAGCTGAGACACGAACAGAGATTAAATGCCACGTTTTCAAACTTGGTAATTGGGGGCAGTCACCATGGTCACAGTTCGATCCCCATAGGCATACTTTATAATAAAATGTTGTTTGTGTCGGTATATAGTAGGCATAGCCCTAGCATGAAATGTCAACATTTTACAGCGCACAGGCCGTCTTCGACTATCTGTAGAACTGAAAATGTTGACAACTTTAAACGACCCCTAATAATGTATTTAAAAGAAATTAAACCATTTTTATAACCCATATATATAAAGCAGACAAATTTTTGATTTAAGCAAATATTTTTGCTAAACAGCTTTATGAAATTGCCCCCGGAATACTCACTGAAGTCTCATCTTTTCAATTCTGTTCAATTTCATGGGGGTAATCCGTCACTTTTATTCACTAATTTCCACTTGAAACAAAACAACCCCTGCAGCAGTGAAACTTGCTAATCAGACCAGCATCCATTTTGGAACAAAGGCACATACGCTACTAGCAAAATAGGGCCACTTTTAGGAGCTACAGTGCCTACAATGTTTATGGTTGCAAGAAAAAATACCCAACATCGCGACGATGGTCATATTATACACAAGACCACCCTCATTCAGCTCGCAACTCTCCCCAATAAAGAAGAACTTGAGGGCATACAAAATATTCATGAGCTCGCGCACGGATCTCTGCCTGTTTACTTGGGTGCACCCATAAGTATGGTTGCGGGCATTCAGTGTACAATGTGTTCACTCAAGCTGAATGGCTTGGGTACGGTTGAGGAGGCGTGGTTATGCTCTTAATTCTGTGCCTGGCCGTGGTGTGCTCACTGGTACGTGTCATTGTGGCATGCAGTGGCTGTCGTGGGGGGAGGACCTAGGGTGTAGGTGATCCATCGATCTGGTTGGTTAATGGAGAGTGCCAGATATTGCTGATGTTGAAGCCAATGTATTGGGGTACTGTGTCGTGCTTGTGTATTTCGATGGCTTCCCTGATGCGTCTTGGGTGCCATCTGTCGATGGGCGCTATCAGTTGTGCGGTTTCCCAGTTGATGATATGTCCTCGCTGTACTGTACGGAGTGCTTGACAATGGCTGATTTGTCATAGTCTTCTCTGTTCTTCGAGTCTGGTGGGTATAGGTCCCTTCCAGTCTCGCCGATATACAACTTCCCACATTCACAGGGCCAGGGATCTTATAGACTAATCCGACGAAAGAAAACTGCGGTGTATCTCCAAGGTATTTACATGACGTCACAATAGAAATACACCGCAGTAACAATGGAATAATCACAAGAGGGCGGGCTCACCAAATGTTGCTCGGATTACACTATAGACTCCAGCCTGGGGCCAATTTCATAACGCCGTTTAGCAGAAAATGCTTGGGCGGTGGTCTGCTGCTAGTTGATCTGAAATAAGTTTTTGACATCACCAGGTTTCTCGATGTCATGCAACGTATAGGCAACGGCCTTTTATTTTATTTTAGTGACGTCACTTAATTGTATTTGTTATCAAAACCTACTGTCAAGAAACATTGATAATGGCCCATTTTGGAATAGTACCCCATGGAGAACCTTATCCAAGTATAACCTGCAGGCATTTGGTCTTTCCGGTTTAGATTTGTTTGAAATAAATATTCATGTTGCAGCCGATTTCACGAAAGAGTGCGCAGCTTGCGCAAGCCCCACAGCTTGCGTGTTATCGTCGCTAAATTGTTGCGCGACTTACGCAATAAAACATTGCGCACGTGGGCTTACGCAACTGCGTAAGTTTCGTGAAATCGGCTGCTAGGCTTTGTTGCTAAGGAAAATACAGTTGCTAAGCAACAAGGATGTACTAGAGATTCTGCAATCATTGGTTCTCTGGCTCAAATTACGAAGACACCATGACAAATGTTCCAATATGGCCAGTTTTCTTGATTCAATACAACCTTGGTTTTTTTTGATCTCCTTAAGTGACGTCACTCAATAGCTCCTGCCATCAAGACCCACTGCCAAGCAACATTGAAACTAGTCAATCTGAATACTGGTCACTATGGATAAGCACTTCTTTTATGATGAAAGTTTTATACTTTTGCTTATTCCAAGACTATGTATGAAGAATTAAAATAATCCGAGTTTCCTTTCATAAATACTCATTAGACACCTGGGGCCAATTCCAAACATTTGCTTATTAAAAGTACTAGTACAGGATTTATTTGCTTTATATTGCCAAAATGGGTGACCGGCCAAAATCGTGTGCGATGTTCATTAATATTCTGCTGTTTCTAAAGCACAATTTGAGATACAATTTTCACTGGTAAACGATATTACAAAGCAAAAATTTAATTATCACAGAATTGGCCCCTGGTCACATGACACTTATGGCATAGATTGGCGCAAGAACTTTTTTCGTGAGCCCATGACTGCTAAACAACTTTATGCCTAGTCTTTGCTGCATATGATGGATTACTTGTTTATTGAGACATTACTATTGTTCGTTTTGATGTAAAACCAATAAAATGTAGCCTTTTTCAACTTTGAAGATTTCATTGCAGTAAATCACAGAAAGAGGGCACTGTTTGGGGTGCATCACACTTCAGGAAAACACAAGGGGAAAAATAAAGAAAAACATAAGACTTCAAGTTGCCCCAGGATGTTTGCATTATTCATTCAAATAGACGATTTCATAGCAGAACATTTTACTGCATACAAAATTTACTAGCTTTGCAAAAATGGAATAGCAGTTAAAAACGTATGTGAACTTGTGTTCATTGTAAGACATAATTCGTTTTTAACTGCTTACCAATTTTTTGCAAAGCAAATGTTTTTGTACTAAGCAAATGTTTCTTCTAAACAGGAAATTGCCCCTTATTAAGCCACGATGAGAAGCTGTAAACAAATTAGACCATGACACTCAATTTTTTCGTTTCCATTATTTATTTCTAGTATTAATTCCCCCTATTTACAATCAGCTGATATGGTTATAGAAAACGAGTGTTTTACCCAAGTGCCCATTTCTTTAAATAATGTTTTTACTCTGAAAATCAAATGTGTTTCACTTTCCGAAATATCTCTATTGGCATGTTTTGAAAGGCTTTATATTTCATAATTTGTTTGTGTGCCACATTGCAGAATAAAACAGTTTATATCCCAAAAAACACCATCGATTCCTGGCAACACGGTTGATAATCTTGCCATCCAACTTCACAACAATAATGTACATTTTTATTCTTCTTCGTTAAAAAATACCCCATTAGTTTTCATCCATGGTCACATGACTTGATCAAATGAGCAATAATTGAGATTTTCTGCATATCTCATTGTTGTTCAGTTTTAATACAATAAAGCGTATAATTATCTTCAAATCGCTGTATTTTGCACAATTTTATTAGGCATTCCGTATTTAAAAAGTGAACCATGATCATCAGAAGACTTCTATGTTTCCTGTTCCTGTTGAGGGAAAAAAAGATTGTGTAAGCAAGTTGCGGCATGAATTCCATTCATTGGTCGCCACTGAGATGACTTGTTAAGTCTATTGGGCGCTTTCACAGGGGGTCAAAAGGTCACAGTCACTATATTGCTTGTCTTCTAGAATGGCAGATAACAATAGAGCCACGTGGGGAAATGCACGTGGCTGCAAGCTGAAAGGCTCTTGGCTCTATTGTCCTCTCCCGTTGTGGAAGACGAGCAATAGTGACCCGTGACCTTTTGACCTCCTGTGAAAGCGCCCTGTGGGATTTGGCAGAAAAAGTTGAAGTATTTTCAAGGAAATTGTTTAATGGTTATCACTTGTAAATAAACTTCTCTTTAAACTATTAGCACTTTTTGGTGATTCCTGAGTCATATATTAAGAAGAATAAGTGGCGACCAGTAAACATAATTCTTTGACAAGCTGAGAAGCAAAAATATGGTTTTTGACATTAAATTCAGGTATTTATGACACATTAAATGCATGGATGTTAACAATTCCACGTTAAATGGTATAAAACTGCTAAATTTGTGTACTTACAACACAAAGTCTTAGCAGTTTATCGGAAGTCTAAGTGAAAAATTATTGTAATGTTCCCGGTACATCCAAGACTAACATTGGTGGTAAGTTGACTAGGCTGAAGTTTCTTTTTAAAAAAAGAGCCTGTGAGCATTAGAGGCAATTGGACTAGGGGGAAGCAGGACTGGAAGAGGGGGGTTGGGGAAATGAGGGGGTTTGGGTTGAGGAAATGGGGTGACGTTAGTTGGGGAGGGGATGGAAAGAAAGGGGAAATAGGGTATAAAAGGGCAGACAGAAATGAGGAATATTTGGGTTAAAAATAATCAAGGAAGTTGGTTGAAATGGGAGGAAGAAAATGAAAACATTAATCATTTTCCTCCTGGATGTTGAGACAATGTGGCTGGATGCTGCCGAGTCGTTTAATCCAAAGTTTCTCTCTGCTGAGTCGAACAGGGTCTGGGTGGCGACCAAGAGCTTCGGGCTCTGTATGGACATGTCAGAAATGAAGTGATTAGTACAGTTAAAGTGTTCAGCAACTGAGGTGTCATTCTGCTGGTGTTGACTGCGGATTATTTTGGATTCGGTGAAATTGTCAAAACTTCCATGTTGTGCATGCCTAGTTGGAATTCCAAATTATTGTTATTTACTGATGACGATTACATACTGAATTTGTAAAGAAAAATTCCTTTCACCATGATTTGAAGTTGACGATCAACATTGTGCACTGAATACAAATAGGTCTTTGTACTTTGGGAATATCAATGATTACCTTTCCACTGTTTTGGATCCTGCAGGATTAAACTGTTGGTGTGATTTTGTTTTCACACAACCCCCTTTTTTATATTTTGTATGTTTTTTCTCAACAAAACAATATATACAATATTTACAATATTTACAAAATTCACAATATTTACAACTATATACAAGATCCTGGCATGTTTCTGTCACATGACCTTCATCCCAAAACTCCTTTTCCAGATGAGCTATCATTCTGCCACTGATTTAAAACTGAAATGTTCAAATTTAATGGATGAGTGCATGAGGTACAGATGTAGACCTTTTGTTGCGATGCCCCTTCAAACAAGTTACAATGATGGCCTTAAGTGTGTCTATGATGACAGCCTGGATGAGCACCGAGATGATGGAAGTGGCAGCCCATTCCCAGAAGGCACTCCAACAGAAGCCATGGACGGAGTAAACAGACCACGGGACAGCCAGGACACAGGACGCAATCAGGAGGATGTGACCAAAGCAAACAACAAGTGCAAGGCAGAGTCTGCTGCCAGCTTTGGCTTCGGTGGCTGACTTTGCTGGAATAGGGATCTGATCTGGAATTTGAAAAATCTCAGGTTTGTTAACAATGGTTTGATGTGAAGAGCCGGATAAAAACTTAGAATCTGTAGAAAGAATTGCATTCGAATTAGTTGTAACGGGTAAAACCTGACTAGTTGATAATTGCTCCTCGTCTGATGGCATTTCAATGACTATAGAATCTGTGGAAAGAATTGGATTATAATCAGTCGTAACGGGTAAAACCTGACTAGTTGATGGTTGCTCCTCATCGGTTTGCATTTCAATTACTGTAAGAGTATTAGAGTTGTTATTTAAGACGTTGCATTTAGCAGGCTGTCCCAGAGGAGTATGTCTGTATAAAGAGTATATCGTCGGAGTGACGCGTCCCAAGACTTCAGTGGCGATGAAGACGGGCAGGAGTACAGCACTGACTCCTGCTGCCTTGATGACCATCCCCAAGGTGATGTCATAGTCCATGGGGCTGAGCACCACAGACTCCCAAAGGGATGGAGCCAACAGTGGCTTTGATATCCACTGCACTGCAAGCATGGGGTAACTCATGCAGGCAAACAGACAGGTGACGTGCCGTACACCGGTCAAGTTGCCCTCATATCGAGGCATAAATGTAGATGTGAACGTATGTGCGTTCTTGAAAAAGTGGGAGATGTAGTTGGCCTTGGCTTTTGGTGGTTTCGGCAACAGGAACGGTGGCAGCTTGGTGGCGATTCCGTTATCATTACATGAGAGGCCGTCGCTGCTTGGACCACAGTACTTGCTGTAATGGATGCTGTAATGCTCCTTGGTCTTCGCATCCTTGACATCAATATTGTGGATCTCACTATAGTATGTCAAGAAAAAAATAGACAAAATTATCAAGTCATGGTTTTTAAAATGTTCACAAATGTAATTATTGCATATTTCTGAAAGGTACAGCCTTGGAAAAAAATATTGAATTACAATGTATTATTAAAAACCATTACTCTTCAGCAGCAACTGGGCTGATGATTATCATGAGATATAAGCAATGGGAGCCGTAGCACTAATAAACTGTAAAACTAGAGTGCAAAGTGCAAAATATAAAACTATAATGCTCAACTTACGTGGGTATTATGCTTATCATAATACCCTCAATATTATGTTTATCATGTTTGGTCTTATAGACAATAGTCATTAGATCAGATGGCTTACATGGCATCAAATATTGCTATAAGACTTCTTAAAAGGATTTAAATAAGACATTAACAAACATTTTTGATGTTATTTTTGTTGTCAGGTTGTAGGTGGTCAAATATTTTGTTATCCAAGGTGGTACATATAAATGTGTTGGGTTTTTTCTCGTTTTTTTGTTAAGTTAGATCGAAAAAATCTGAATAAGTTTTCTTAAAATGTTCATAAAGGTAATCATTCAATATTTCGCAAATTCACAGAGTGCCATCAGGGACAATGTCAAAATTACAGCAATTCACATCTTGTACGGAACCACCATATACATGTAGACCGTATCGAATAGCTGCCATCTTGTATAGGGCAGTTTCTTTGTTGCTTGAGGACGTGAATGGTTGCACATTTTGTGTTTACATTATTGACTAAATTTAAAGGAAAGAATTAAGTAGTTATAGTAATGGCTTTATCAGATTTTGAGCACAAAACACATGAGACTGTCTGAACATTTTTATAAGTATTTTCTAGGAAAATCTTTAATCTTTCCCGCTTCAAAATTTGAGGTTTTTTTTTATTAAATCTGTACTTCTTATAAATCTGTAATTTTATATCAACTTTTCAATTTAAATATAAAAAGTTACCCCACAAGGTGGCCGCTATTCGATACGGTGTCTATTGACCACTCTCACAGATGCCATCTTTGTATCGGGGAAAATGGTACTATAACGCATTCTTTGCTTGAAATTTGTTCGAAATACATCGCAGCCTATTACACTCAAGATCCTTAGGCACGTGACAATTTGTAGGAAGTGACGTCATTTCAGAGTCATGTATAGACGAATCCACTGCCATGAACTTGGTGCTCTGTGTTGTTGTTAAATCGAACAGCGCACAAACCGTACGCGTATAGGCTTCGCAAGCAAATAAACGCACAAAATTGTTGAAAGTGACAACATAATGTAACAGCTTATCATCAACACAAAACCCACAGTTCATGGCACTGGATGGCTCCCAGTTATGGCAGACGTACACGGAACATGACTTCAGCTCTCAGATTGGCGTATATATACTAAACAAGGCCAACCATTCAGGAAAAAACCCCACACGTTATTTCGCAAGTAAAAGTAGACAAATATACCATTTATAGGTCAAAACCACGAGATTGTGAAATCCTAGTTCAAGATAGGAGAAACGAAAAAATTGAAGCTAAACTTACGTATCACATGCCCTGTTGATGATTCCTCGCAGACGGGCTCCAATACTGGTATGGAAGCGGTATCCAAAAATCGGTCGATGCATCTTCACCAAGCGTACCTGCGCGGTTACAATTTCCCCGATGGACTGAGGTGTTGTTAGGGTTTGCTGTTCCGAATTCAGTCCATGAAACAGACGAAAAATCATCCTAGAGGACGAACAATAACGAAATACAATTATCACCTTAACAAAATCACAGGGTCCTCTTAAAGCCCCAATACAACATTTGCAGGTTAACCAAAATTATGACAAGAAAAATCGGACTAAAAGTGTTGATACATGTATAGCAATGGTACGCAACCACAACAAAAACTTGCATGGATTTTTCAGTTTTTCTGAAGTATTACTGCATCTATGTGATTGAAATTTCTACGAAGCAGTTTATCGACATGATTCTTTAGTTATGTAATGCTGTTGTTCCTGTTTTTAAAAGTTGTGCAAACATGTAATCTGTTTTTAATGAATGTAATAGTTTCTTGATCAACTTACCAGTCACTGAAGCCAATAGTTCCTTGGAGTCTCACAAAACACGTGCTTCCGATTCTGCGACATGATTTGTGCCAGACACACCAACGCAGGAATGAACCCCATTTTGAACGGCCGCCGTAGTTTATGTCTATGATATAGGTGCATTCATTTTCAGCCCGATTATCTCTGATGGACCCAGGAGCTGCATTGCTCTGTTTGAAGGAAAGATATAAGGAAAAATCATATTACTATTACTAAATACAATGAATCCTGACTATAAAAAAGCCAAGTTGAATTTGTTTAATGCCAGTGAGTTTACAAACTTGTTGACTTGTCGGCCTACCTTGCAAGCCTGTCTGAGATCTTTGAGAAAGGCAGCAAGCAGCAGCAGTCCAAAGCCAGCAGCTATCGGGACTGCAGTGATGAAGATGATATCATGCCAATCAACAGTTGAGAGGCAGTCACCACTAGTCGGGGCAGAGATGGCAGGATTGCCCTGGAAGGGACCCGAGATGGTGCTCAGGGTCTGGGAACTGCAAAGAAGAAAGATACAATTGTCATTACAAAGGATTGGCTGTCGCTAAAATATTTAGGCCTTTTTGTTTTATTTGGAAACTTGGTTGTTCAGGTCTAACTGAATTATTTTAGGCCTAGGCCTATATAGAAAATAGTAAAACAAAAACTTACTGGGCCTAGACCCAGTATTAATGTTAACTTGGTGGTTGGGACAAGTCATCAACATTTAACAATCCTCAGTAGGCTGGTACTAGGCTAGGCAGATTCACAATCTGCAATGAGAGCCTTTTTATATTCATTTTTGTGCCTCCAAATTGTGACTAGTTTTAGAACCTAGGCCCCTACTATTTCTTTGGGAGAATGTTTCGTGTTGATCACTGCAGTTTGTTTTTGTTTACTCTAGTCTTTACTTTACAATTGTAAAAATAAATTTTAAAAAAGTTCATGTGATTTGAGCAATTTGATGAATCTGCCAACCTAACTTGCCTGAAGGTTAAAGTTAATTTAACCATGTTAACCTAACTATTAATCATGGTAGACCTAGGCCTAATGAAAATAATGCAAGGAAAAAGATGTTAAAAATATAAACCAGAACCCACCTTGCAGTCTTGATGACCGAAGCTCCCAAAAATATCGCAATTGTCAGCAAAATTCGCATTCTAGTACTTTGTAGAAGATTTCTTAGGAACAAATCAAACACGTGCAACACTGCATAAGCAATGAACGAAAGTGTCACATTGTAAGAACAACATTCGATTTTCCTACCGCCGAAGACGCGTGCGCGACGAACGCGACTTTCTTTTGCTTGACAACGCGTGATGCGAGAATGCCATCTCCTTGGCAAAATTATACTCGGCGTTCAAAACTCTGTATAACGTTGGCTTCATGAAGACTTCATTCCTGGGCTAGGTTAAATCTATTAAATCCAAATAAACTAGTTAATTTGTGAAGATAACTTTACCCTCTCTTTGCTTTTTGTTGAACTCCATGAGCACGCCTAGTAAAAAGTGTGGACTTTCTATACTTTTCGCGAGGAATTATGGGAGTAGACTGGTTAGCAGTCCTTTTGTTACTTCCTTGAAGACGGACAGGGCCGGGTGCGGGCCACGTACCTACGTGCGCGGGCGGAATGACGTCAGCCGGTCGAACGATCTTTTGTTTTCCATTCCAACGACTTGGAATCGACAGATTTCGCTCTCCGAGACTCCCTGGCAGCCCCGCCTCCTTTTTCTTTTGGGATCGCGATTAATTAATTCAATGTCAAAACTCAAGTTTCGTTTACATGGCTGTGACTGTGAGCTGAGACACGAACAGAGATTAAATGCCACGTTTTCAAACTTGGTAATTGGGGGCAGTCACCATGGTCACAGTTCGATCCCCATAGGCATACTTTATAATAAAATTTTGTTTGTGTCGGTATATAGTAGGCATAGCCCTAGCATGAAATGTCAACATTTTACAGCGCACAGGCCGTCTTCGACTATTTGTAGAACTGAAAATGTTGACAACTTTAAACGACCCCTAATAATGTATTTAAAAGAAATTAAACCATTTTTATAACCCATATATATAAAGCAGACAAATTTTTGATTTAAGCAAATATTTTTGCTAAACAGCTTTATGAAATTGCCCCCGGAATACTCACTGAAGTCTCATCTTTTCAATTCTGTTCAATTTCATGGGGGTAATCCGTCACTTTTATTCACTAATTTCCACTTGAAACAAAACAACCCCTGCAGCAGTGAAACTTGCTAATCAGACCAGCATCCATTTTGGAACAAAGGCACATACGCTACTAGCAAAATAGGGCCACTTTTAGGAGCTACAGTGCCTACAATGTTTATGGTTGCAAGAAAAAATACCCAACATCGCGACGATGGTCATATTATACACAAGACCACCCTCATTCAGCTCGCAACTCTCCCCAATAAAGAAGAACTTGATGAGGGCATACAAAATATTCATGAGCTCGCGCACGGATCTCTGCCTGTTTACTTGGGTGCACCCATAAGTATGGTTGCGGGCATTCAGTGTACAATGTGTTCACTCAAGCTGAATGGCTTGGGTACGGTTGAGGAGGCGTGGTTATGCTCTTAATTCTGTGCCTGGCCGTGGTGTGCTCACTGGTACGTGTCATTGTGGCATGCAGTGGCTGTCGTGGGGGGAGGACCTAGGGTGTAGGTGATCCATCGATCTGGTTGGTTAATGGAGAGTGCCAGATATTGCTGATGTTGAAGCCAATGTATTGGGGTACTGTGTCGTGCTTGTGTATTTCGATGGCTTCCCTGATGCGTCTTGGGTGCCATCTGTCGATGGGCGCTATCAGTTGTGCGGTTTCCCAGTTGATGATATGTCCTCGCTGTACTGTACGGAGTGCTTGACAATGGCTGATTTGTCATAGTCTTCTCTGTTCTTCGAGTCTGGTGGGTATAGGTCCCTTCCAGTCTCGCCGATATACAACTTCCCACATTCACAGGGCCAGGGATCCTATAGACTAATCCGACGAAAGAAAACTGCGGTGTATCTCCAAGGTATTTACATGACGTCACAATAGAAATACACCGCAGTAACAATGGAATAATCACAAGAGGGCGGGCTCACCAAATGTTGCTCGGATTACACTATAGACTCCAGCCTGGGGCCAATTTCATAACGCCGTTTAGCAGAAAATGCTTGGGCGGTGGTCTGCTGCTAGTTGATCTGAAATAAGTTTTTGACATCACCAGGTTTCTCGATGTCATGCAACGTATAGGCAACGGCCTTTTATTTTATTTTAGTGACGTCACTTAATTGTATTTGTTATCAAAACCTACTGTCAAGAAACATTGATAATGGCCCATTTTGGAATAGTACCCCATGGAGAACCTTATCCAAGTATAACCTGCAGGCATTTGGTCTTTCCGGTTTAGATTTGTTTGAAATAAATATTCATGTTGCAGCCGATTTCACGAAAGAGTGCGCAGCTTGCGCAAGCCCCACAGCTTGCGTGTTATCGTCGCTAAATTGTTGCGCGACTTACGCAATAAAACATTGCGCACGTGGGCTTACGCAACTGCGTAAGTTTCGTGAAATCGGCTGCTGGGCTTTGTTGCTAAGGAAAATACAGTTGCTAAGCAACAAGGATGTACTAGAGATTCTGCAATCATTGGTTCTCTGGCTCAAATTACGAAGACACCATGACAAATGTTCCAATATGGCCAGTTTTCTTGATTCAATACAACCTTGGTTTTTTTTGATCTCCTTAAGTGACGTCACTCAATAGCTCCTGCCATCAAGACCCACTGCCAAGCAACATTGAAACTAGTCAATCTGAATACTGGTCACTATGGATAAGCACTTCTTTTATGATGAAAGTTTCATACTTTTGCTTATTCCAAGACTATGTATGAAGAATTAAAATAATCCGAGTTTCCTTTCATAAATACTCATTAGACACCTGGGGCCAATTCCAAACATTTGCTTATTAAAAGTACTAGTACAGGATTTATTTGCTTTATATTGCCAAAATGGGTGACCGGCCAAAATCGTGTGCGATGTTCATTAATATTCTGCTGTTTCTAAAGCACAATTTGAGATACAATTTTCACTGGTAAACGATATTACAAAGCAAACATTTAATTATCACAGAATTGGCCCCTGGTCACATGACACTTATGGCATAGATTGGCGCAAGAACTTTTTTCGTGAGCCCATGACTGCTAAACAACTTTATGCCTAGTCTTTGCTGCATATGATAGATTACTTGTTTATTGAGACATTACTATTGTTCGTTTTGATGTAAAACCAATAAAATGTAGCCTTTTTCAACTTTGAAGATTTCATTGCAGTAAATCACAGAAAGAGGGCACTGTTTGGGGTGCATCACACTTCAGGAAAACACAAGGGGAAAAATACAGAAAAACATAAGACTTCAAGTTGCCCCAGGATGTTTGCATTATTCATTCAAATAGACGATTTCATAGCAGAACATTTTACTGCATACAAAATTTACTAGCTTTGCTAAAATGGAATAGCAGTTAAAAACGTATGTGAACTTGTGTTCATTGTAAGACATAATTCGTTTTTAACTGCTTACCAATTTTTTGCAAAGCAAATGTTTTTGTACTAAGCAAATGTTTCTTCTAAACAGGAAATTGCCCCTTATTAAGCCACGATGAGAAGCTGTAAACAAATTAGACCATGACACTCAAATGTTTCGTTTCAATTATTTATTTCTAGTATTAATTCCCCCTATTTACAATCAGCTGATATGGTTATAGAAAACGAGTGTTTTACCCAAGTGCCCATTTCTTTAAATAATGTTTTTACTCTGAAAATCAAATGTGTTTCACTTTCCGAAATATCTCTATTGGCATGTTTTGAAAGGCTTTATATTTCATAATTTGTTTGTGTGCCACATTGCGGAATAAAACAGTTTATATCCAAAAAAACACCATCGATTCCTGGCAACACGGTTGATAATCTTGCCATCCAACTTCACAACAATAATGTACATTTTTATTCTTCTTCGTTAAAAAATACCCCATTAGTTTTCATCCATGGTCACATGACTTGATCAAATGAGCAATAATTGAGATTTTCTGCATATCTCATTGTTGTTCAGTTTTAATACAATAAAGCGTATAATTATCTTCAAATCGCTGTATTTTGCACAATTTTATTAGGCATTCCGTATTTAAAAAGTGAACCATGATCATCAGAAGACTTCTATGTTTCCTGTTCCTGTTGAGGGAAAAAAAGATTGTGTAAGCAAGTTGCGGCATGAATTCCATTCATTGGTCGCCACTGAGATGACTTGTTAAGTCTATTGGGCGCTTTCACAGGGGGTCAAAAGGTCACAGTCACTATATTGCTTGTCTTCTAGAATGGCAGATAACAATAGAGCCACGTGGGGAAATGCACGTGGCTGCAAGCTGAAAGGCTCTTGGCTCTATTGTCCTCTCCCGTTGTGGAAGACGAGCAATAGTGACCCGTGACCTTTTGACCTCCTGTGAAAGCGCCCTGTGGGATTTGGCAGAAAAAGTTGAAGTATTTTCAAGGAAATTGTTTAATGGTTATCACTTGTAAATAAACTTCTCTTTAAACTATTAGCACTTTTTGGTGATTCCTGAGTCATATTAAGAAGAATAAGTGGCGACCAGTAAACATAATTCTTTGACAAGCTGAGAAGCAAAAATATGGTTTTTGACATTAAATTCAGGTATTTATGACACATTAAATGCATGGATGTTAACAATTCCACGTTAAATGGTATAAAACTGCTAAATTTGTGTACTTACAACACAAAGTCTTAGCAGTTTATCGGAAGTCTAAGTGAAAAATTATTGTAATGTTCCCAGTACATCCAAGACTAACATTGGTGGTAAGTTGACTAGGCTGAAGTTTCTTTTAAAAAAAATAGCCTGTGAGCATTAGAGGCAATTGGACTAGGGGGAAGCAGGACTGGAAGAGGGGAGTTGGGGAAATGAGGGGGTTTGGGTTGAGGAAATGGGGTGACGTTAGTTGGGGAGGGGATGGAAAGAAAGGGGAAATAGGGTATAAAAGGGCAGACAGAAATGAGGAATATTTGGGTTAAAAATAATCAAGGAAGTTGGTTGAAATGGGAGGAAGAAAATGAAAACATTAATCATTTTCCTCCTGGATGTTGAGACAATGTGGCTGGATGCTGCCGAGTCGTTTAATCCAAAGTTTCTCTCTGCTGAGTCGAACAGGGTCTGGGTGGCGACCAAGAGCCTCGGGCTCTGTATGGACATGTCAGAAATGAAGTGATTAGTACAGTTAAAGTGTTCAGCAACTGAGGTGTCATTCTGCTGGTGTTGACTGCGGATTATTTTGGATTCGGTGAAATTGTCCAAACTTCCATGTTGTGCATGCCTAGTTGGAATTCTCAATTATTGTTATTTACTGATGACGATTACATACTGAATTTGTAAAGAAAAATTCCTTTCACCATGATTTGAAGTTGACGATCAACATTGTGCACTGAATACAAATAGGTCTTCGTACTTTGGGAATATCAATGATTACCTTTCCACTGTTTTGGATCCTGCAGGATTAAACTGTTGGTGTGATTTTGTTTTCACACAACCCCCTTTTTTATATTTTGTATGTTTTTTCTCAACAAAACAATATATACAATATTTACAATATTTACAAAATTCACAATATTTACAACTATATACAAGATCCTGGCATGTTTCTGTCACATGACCTTCATCCCAAAACTCCTTTTCCAGATGAGCTATCGTTCTGCCACTGATTTAAAACTGAAATGTTCAAATTTAATGGATGAGTGCATGAGGTACAGATGTAGACCTTTTGTTGCGATGCCCCTTCAAACAAGTTACAATGATGGCCTTAAGTGTGTCTATGATGACAGCCTGGATGAGCACCGAGATGATGGAAGTGGCAGCCCATTCCCAGAAGGCACTCCAACAGAAGCCATGGACGGAGTAAACAGACCACAGGACAGCCAGGACACAGGACGCAATCAGGAGGATGTGACCAAAGCAAACAACAAGTGCAAGGCAGAGTCTGCTGCCAGCTTTGGCTTCGGTGGCTGACTTTGCTGGAATAGGGATCTGATCTGGAATTTGAAAAATCTCAGGTTTGTTAACAATGGTTTGATGTGAAGAGCCGGATAAAAACTTAGAATCTGTAGAAAGAATTGCATTCGAATTAGTTGTAACGGGTAAAACCTGACTAGTTGATAATTGCTCCTCGTCTGATGGCATTTCAATGACTATAGAATCTGTGGAAAGAATTGGATTATAATCAGTCGTAACGGGTAAAACCTGACTAGTTGATGGTTGCTCCTCATCGGAATGCATTTCAATTACTGTAAGAGTATTAGAGTTGTTATTTAAGACGTTGCATTTAGCAGGCTGTCCCAGAGGAGTATGTCTGTATAAAGAGTATATCGTCGGAGTGACGCGTCCCAAGACTTCAGTGGCGATGAAGACGGGCAGGAGTACAGCACTGACTCCTGCTGCCTTGATGACCATCCCCAAGGTGATGTCATAGTCCATGGGGCTGAGCACCACAGACTCCCAAAGGGATGGAGCCAACAGTGGCTTTGATATCCACTGCACTGCAAGCATGGGGTAACTCATGCAGGCAAACAGACAGGTGACGTGCCGTACACCGGTCAAGTTGCCCTCATATCGAGGCATAAATGTAGATGTGAACGTATGTGCGTTCTTGAAAAAGTGGGAGATGTAGTTGGCCTTGGCTTTTGGTGGTTTCGGCAACAGGAACGGTGGCAGCTTGGTGGCGATTCCGTTATCATTACATGAGAGGCCGTCGCTGCTTGGACCACAGTACTTGCTGTAATGGATGCTGTAATGCTCCTTGGTCTTCGTATCCTTGACATCAATATTGTGGATCTCACTATAGTATGTCAAGAAAAAAATAGACAAAATTATCAAGTCATGGTTTTTAAAATGTTCACAAATGTAATTATTGCATATTTCTGAAAGGTACAGCCTTGGAAAAAAATATTGAATTACAATGTATTATTAAAAACCATTACTCTTCAGCAGCAACTGGGCTGATGATTATCATGAGATATAAGCAATGGGAGCCGTAGCACTAATAAACTGTAAAACTAGAGTGCAAAGTGCAAAATATAAAACTATAATGCTCAACTTACGTGGGTATTATGCTTATCATAATACCCTCAATATTATGTTTATCATGTTTGGTCTTATAGACAATAGTCATTAGATCAGATGGCTTACATGGCATCAAATATTGCTATAAGACTTCTAAAAAGGATTTAAATAAGACATTAACAAACATTTTTGATGTTATTTTTGTTGTCAGGTTGTAGGTGGTCAAATATTTTGTTATCCAAGGTGGTACATATAAATGTGTTGGGTTTTTTCTCGTTTTTTTGTTAAGTTAGATCGAAAAATTCTGAATAAGTTTTCTTAAAATGTTCATAAAGGTAATCATTCAATATTTCGCAAATTCACAGAGTGCCATCAGGGACAATGTCAAAATTACAGCAATTCACATCTTGTACGGAACCACCATATACATGTAGACCGTATCGAATAGCTGCCATCTTGTATAGGGCAGTTTCTTTGTTGCTTGAGGACGTGAATGGTTGCACATTTTGTGTTTACATTATTGACTAAATTTAAAGGAAATAATTAAGTAGTTATAGTAATGGCTTTATCAGATTTTGAGCACAAAACACATGAGACTGTCTGAACATTTTTATAAGTATTTTCTAGGAAAATCTTTAATCTTTCCCGCTTCAAAATTTGAGTTTTTTTTTTATTAAATCTTTCCTTTTTATAAATCTGTAATTTTATATCAACTTTTCAATTTAAATATAAAAAGTTACCCCACAAGGTGGCCGCTATTCGATACGGTGTCTATTGACCACTCTCACAGATGACATCCTTTGTATCGGGGAAAATGGTACTATAACGCATTCAAGTACGAGCATCTTGCTTGAAATTTGTTCGAAATACATCGCAGCCTATTACACTCAAGATCCTTAGGCACGTGACAATTTGTAGGAAGTGACGTCATTTCAGAGTCATGTATAGACGAATCCACTACCATGAACTTGGTGCTCTGTGTTGTTGTTAAATCGAACAGCGCACAAACCGTACGCGTATAGGCTTCGCAAGCAAATAAACGCACAAAATTGTTCAAAGTGACAACATAATGTAACAGCTTATCATCAACACAAAACCCACAGTTCATGGCACTGGATGGCTCCCAGTTATGGCAGACGTACACGGAACATGACTTCAGCTCTCAGATTGGCGTATATATACTAAACAAGGCCAACCATTCAGGAAAAACCCCCACACGTTATTTCACAAGTAAAAGTAGACAAATATACCATTTATAGGTCAAAACCACGAGATTGTGAAATCCTAGTTCAAGATAGGAGAAACGAAAAAATTGAAGCTAAACTTACGTATCACATGCCCTGTTGATGATTCCTCGCAGACGGGCTCCAATACTGGTATGGAAGCGGTATCCAAAAATCGGTCGATGCATCCTCACCAAGCGTACCTGCGCGGTTACAATTTCCCCGATGGACTGAGGTGTTGTTAGGGTTTGCTGTTCCGAATTCAGTCCATGAAACAGACGAAAAATCATCCTAGAGGACGAACAATAACGAAATACAATTATCACCTTAACAAAATCACAGGGTCCTCTTAAAGCCCCAATACAACATTCGCAGGTTAACCAAAATTATGACAAGAAAAATCGGACTAAAAGTGTTGATACATGTATAGCAATGGTACGCAACCACAACAAAAACTTGCATGGATTTTTCAGTTTTTCTGAAGTATTACTGCATCTATGTGATTGAAATTTCTACGAAGCAGTTTATCGACATGATTCTTTAGTTATGTAATGCTGTTGTTCCTGTTTTTAAAAGTTGTGCAAACATGTAATCTGTTTTTAATGAATGTAATAGTTTCTTGATCAACTTACCAGTCACTGAAGCCAATAGTTCCTTGGAGTCTCACAAAACACGTGCTTCCGATTCTGCGACATGATTTGTGCCAGACACACCAACGCAGGAATGAACCCCATTTTGAACGGCCGCCGTAGTTTATGTCTATGATATAGGTGCATTCATTTTCAGCCCGATTATCTCTGATGGACCCAGGAGCTGCATTGCTCTGTTTGAAGGAAAGATATAAGGAAAAATCATATTACTATTACTAAATACAATGAATCCTGACTATAAAAAATCCAAGTTGAATTTGTTTAATGCCAGTAAGTTTACAAACTTGTTGACTTGTCGGCCTACCTTGCAAGCCTGTCTGAGATCTTTGAGAAAGGCAGCAAGCAGCAGCAGTCCAAAGCCAGCAGCTATCGGGACTGCAGTGATGAAGATGATATCATGCCAATCAACAGTTGAGAGGCAGTCACCACTAGTCGGGGCAGAGATGGCAGGATTGCCCTGGAAGGGACCCGAGATGGTGCTCAGGGTCTGGGAACTGCAAAGAAGAAAGATACAATTGTCATTACAAAGGCTTGGCTGTCGCTAAAATATTTAGGCCTTTTTGTTTTATTTGGAAACTTAGTTGTTCAGGTCTAACTGAATTATTTTAGGCCTAGGCCTATATAGAAAATAGTAAAACAAAAACTTACTGGGCCTAGACCCAGTATTAATGTTAACTTGGTGGTTGGGACAAGTCATCAACATTTAACAATCCTCAGTAGGCTGGTACTAGGCTAGGCAGATTCACAATCTGCAATGAGAGCCTTTTTATATTCATTTTTGTGCCTCCAAATTGTGACTAGTTTTAGAACCTAGTAGTAGGAGACCAGCCTGTAGGTCCCGTGACCAAATTCTGGGAACAAAGGTTTGAAAGTGTTTTTGTGTTCCCTGATGAATACCGAACAATTTTGACTTGGGCTTCCCCCTTGAAAATGTCAGGCATTTCCGGGAGGGGTCAACAAAGGTCAAACAGGGGTCAAAATTCAAATATATTCTAATTGTGTCGATATGCATATCAAATTACTCGCCTAGTCACGAGGATTCCAAAAATGTATAGTTTGTTATACCTCCGACCTTAAATGAGGGCGCTGTGGTCAAAAACGTTGAAAGGTCAACGCACTTTTGACTGGTGGTCAAATTCACCAACACAGTTAACATTATCCGATTCTAATGATTTTAGTGTCTAATAATATGTTTTCTGACATGGCAAATTCAACTAAGCAACTTTTAAAAGTAAAAGTGGTTGCCATAACCTTGAAATTTCAAAATGGCTGCTAAAAGGTTAACATAAATTAGCCAAAAACAACAATTTTTTCCCCAAACCCATGGATAAGAAATTATTAAATGTTTGTCACCGAAACGTCACGAACAATTGAAACACTCCATTTTTAAAACAAATAATGATTTTTAATTATGTGTATCCTTTTTCTTTAGAGCACATATAATATTGTACGGTATACCATATAAAGTGTATAGGTAAATGATGATGATGGGCTGTGAATATCTGCAACAATATAGCTTCAACAACATGTTCCCTCATTGGGTAAAAGTTTATGGATGCAATGAAACTGACATTTTACGCTTGGTAAGTACCTCATTGAACCTTTCATACTTTTGTTCATATGTGATTGGACCAAAGACACAACAAAAAGTTTATATTTACAAAACAATTGATGGCTTAAACTAGGTTTAAATGGGCCAGAGCCCATATGGCAATATTATGTAACGGTACATTCCTCAAGCTAGTAATATTAATTGAGTATACAGGACATATAATACTCTGAATCATTGCGACCTTATTTCATGCTTGATGAAAATTGGTCGATTTACTTGATCTTCTCTGACCCATATGACTCAATTCTCCGACTCAATTCAGTGAGACAACCCACTGGAAAATGATCAGTAATCGTGTTGACCTTTATTGACTTTGCCGATTTTGAGGTTTAACACCTGTTCTTTGAGTGAAAAAAGCCCCTTTTCCCCGTGCATCATATATTAAAAAACAGAACCAAACTATCTGTACATGTACTTTGAAATGCGTAGCGAGTTGGTGAGAAACATAGACGTACTTTTTATGTACTCACAAAAGTTTGCAGTGCGGCGCTGTTTTCCGTGTCATTTTCCTGCGCTGAGCGTAGGGTCACGGAGCTCAGTGAGCAGATGCGCGCAAGTTGTTCATATGGGTCAGAGAAGATCAAGTAAATCGACCGATTTTCATCAAGCATGAAATAAGGTCGCAATGATTCAGAGTATTATATGTCCTGTATACTCAATTAATATTACTAGCTTGAGGAATGTAATAATATTGCCATATGGGCTCTGGCCCATTTAAACCTAGTTTAAATTGTTTTGTAAATATTAACTTTTTGTTGTGTCTTTGGTCCAATCACATATGAAAAAAGGATGAAAGGTTCAATGAGGTACTTACCAAGCGTAAAATGTCAGTTTCATTGCATCCATAAACTTTTACCCAATGAGGGAACAAGTTGTTGAAGCTATATTAATTGTTGCAGATATTCACAGCCCATCATCATCATTTACCTATACACTTTATATGGTATACCGTACAATATTATATCGAACATGTGCTCTAAAGAAAAAGGATACACATAATTAAAAATCATTATTTGTTTTAAAAATGGAGTGTTTCAATTGTTCGTGACGTTTCGGTGACAAACATTTAATAATTTCTTATCCATGGGTTTGGGAAAAAATTTTTTGTTTTTGGCTAATTTATGTTAACCTTTTAGCAGCCATTTTGAAATTTCAAGGTTATGGCAACCACTTTTACTTTTAAAAGTTGCTTAGTTGAATTTGCCATGTCAGAAAACATATTATTAGACACTAAAATCATTAGAATCGGATAATGTTAACTGTGTTGGTGAATTTGACCACCAGTCAAAAGTGCGTTGACCTTTCGACGTTTTTGACCACAGCGCCCTCATTTAAGGTCGGAGGTATAACAAACTATACATTTTTGGAATCCTCATGACTAGACGAGTAATTTGATATGCATATCGACACGATTGGAATATATTTGAATTTTGACCCCTGTTTGACCTTTGTTGACCCCTCCCGGAAATGCCTGACATTTTCAAGGGGGAAGCCCAAGTCAAACTTGTTTGGTATTCATCAGGGAACACAAAAACACTTTCAAACCTTTGTTCCCAGAATTTGGTCACGGGACCTACAGGCTGGTCTCCTACTATAGGCCCCTACTATTTCTTTAGGAGAATGTTTCGTGTTGATCACTGCAGTTTGTTTTTGTTTACTCTAGTCTTTACTTTACAATTGTAAAAATAAATTTTAAAAAAGTTCATGTGATTTGAGCAATTTGAAAATTTGATGAATCTGCCAACCTAACTTGCCTGAAGGTTAAAGTTAATTTAACCATGTTAACCTAACTAGTAATCATGGTAGACCTAGGCCTAATGAAAATAATGCAAGGAAAAAAATGTTAAAAATATAAACCAGAACCCACCTTGCAGTCTGGATGACCGAAGCTCCCAAAAATATCGCAATTGTCAGCAAAATTCGCATTCTAGTACTTTGTAGAAGATTTCTTAGGAACAAATCAAACACGTGCAACACTGCATAAGCAATGAACGAAAGTGTCACATTGTAAGAACAACATTCGATTTTCCTACCGCCGAAGACGCGTGCGCGACGAACGCGACTTTCTTTTGCTTGACAACGCGTGATGCGAGAATGCCATCTCCTTGGCAAAATTATACTCGGCGTTCAAAACTCTGTATAACGTTGGCTTCATGAAGACTTCATTCCTGGGCTAGGTTAAATCTATTCAATCCAAATAAACTAGTTAATTTGTGAAGATAACTTTACCCTCTCTTTGCTTTTTGTTGAACTCCATGAGCACGCCTAGTAAAAAGTGTGGACTTTCTATACTTTTCGCGAGGAATTATGGGAGTAGACTGGTTAGCAGTCCTTTTGTTACTTCCTTGAAGACGGACAGGGCCGGGTGCGGGCCACGTACCTACGTGCGCGGGCGGAATGACGTCAGCCGGTCGAACGATCTTTTGTTTTCCATTCCAACGACTTGGAATCGACAGATTTCGCTCTCCGAGACTCCCTGGCAGCCCCGCCTCCTTTTTCTTTTGGGATCGCGATTAATTAATTCAATGTCAAAACTCAAGTTTCGTTTACATGGCTGTGACTGTGAGCTGAGACACGAACAGAGATTAAATGCCACGTTTGCAAACTTGGTAATTGGGGGCAGTCACCATGGTCACAGTTCGATCCCCATAGGCATACTTTATAATAAAATTGTGTTTGTGTCGGTATATAGTAGGCATAGCCCTAGCATGAATGTCAACATTTTACAGCGCACAGGCCGTCTTCGACTATTTGTAGAACTGTTCACAACTTTAATGTTCACAACTTTAAACGACCCCTATGTATTTAAAAGAAATTAAACCATTTTTATAACCCATATATATAAAGCAGACAAATTTTTGATTTAAGCAAATATTTTTGCTAAACAGCTTTATGAAATTGCCCCCGGAATACTCACTGAAGTCTCATCTTTTCAATTCTGTTCAATTTCATGGGGGTAATCCGTCACTTTTATTCACTAATTTCCACTTGAAACAAAACAACCCCTGCAGCAGTGAAACTTGCTAATCAGACCAGCATCCATTTTGGAACAAAGGCACATACGCTACTAGCAAAATAGGGCCACTTTTAGGAGCTACAGTGCCTACAATGTTTATGGTTGCAAGAAAAAATACCCAACATCGCGACGATGGTCATATTATACACAAGACCACCCTCATTCAGCTCGCAACTCTCCCCAATAAAGAAGAACTTGAGGGCATACAAAATATTCATGAGCTCGCGCACGGATCTCTGCCTGTTTACTTGGGTGCACCCATAAGTATGGTTGCGGGCATTCAGTGTACAATGTGTTCACTCAAGCTGAATGGCTTGGGTACGGTTGAGGAGGCGTGGTTATGCTCTTAATTCTGTGCCTGGCTGTGGTGTGCTCACTGCTACGTGTCATTGTGGCATGCAGTGGCTGTCGTGGGGGGAGGACCTAGGGTGTAGGTGATCCATCGATCTGGTTGGTTAATGGAGAGTGCCAGATATTGCTGATGTTGAAGCCAATGTATTGGGGTACTGTGTCGTGCTTGTGTATTTCGATGGCTTCCCTGATGCGTCATGGGTGCCATCTGTCGATGGGCGCTATCAGTTGTGCGGTTTCCCAGTTGATGATATGTCCTCGCTGTACTGTACGGAGTGCTTGACAATGGCTGATTTGTTATAGTCTTCTCTGTTCTTCGAGTCTGGTGGGTATAGGTCCCTTCCAGTCTCGCCGATATACAACTTCCCACATTCACAGGGCCAGGGATCCTATAGACTAATCCGACGAAAGAAAACTGCGGTGTATCTCCAAGGTATTTACATGACGTCACAATAGAAATACACCGCAGTAACAATGGAATAATCACAAGAGGGCGGGTTCACCAAATGTTGCTCGGATTACACTATAGACTCCAGCCTGGGGCCAATTTCATAACGCCGTTTAGCAGAAAATGCTTGGGCGGTGGTCTGCTGCTAGTTGATCTGAAATAAGTTTTTGACATCGCCAGGTTTCTCGATGTCATGCAACGTATAGGCAACGGCCTTTTATTTTATTTTAGTGACGTCACTTAATTGTATTTGTTATCAAAACCTACTGTCAAGAAACATTGATAATGGCCCATTTTGGAATAGTACCCCATGGAGAACCTTATCCAAGTATAACCTGCAGGAATTTGGTCTTTCCGGTTTAGATTTGTTTGAAATAAATATTCATGTTGCAGCCGATTTCACGAAAGAGTGCGCAGCTTGCGCAAGCCCCACAGCTTGCGTGTTATCGTCGCTAAATCGTTGCGCGACTTACGCAATAAAACATTGCGCAGGTGGGCTTACGCAACTGCGTAGGTTTCGTGAAATACAGTTGCTAAGCAACAAGGATGTACTAGAGATTCTGCAATCATTGGTTCTCTGGCTCAAATTACGAAGACACCATGACAAATGTTCCAATATGGCAAGTTTTCTTGATTCAATACAACCTTGGTTTTTTTTGATCTCCTTAAGTGACGTCACTCAATAGCTCCTGCCATCAAGACCCACTGCCAAGCAACATTGAAACTAGTCAATCTGAATACTGGTCACTATGGATAAGCACTTCTTTTATGATGAAAGTTTCATACTTTTGCTTATTCCAAGACTATGTATGAAGAATTAAAATAATCCGAGTTTCCTTTCATAAATACTCATTAGACACCTGGGGCCAATTCCAAACATTTGCTTATGAAAAGTACTAGTACAGGATTTATTTGCTTTATATTGCCAAAATGGGTGACCGGCCAAAATCGTGTGCGGTGTTCATTAATATTCTGCTGTTTCTAAAGCACAATTTGAGATACAATTTTCACTGGTAAACGATATTACAAAGCAAACATTTAATTATCACAGAATTGGCCCCTGGTCACATGACACTTATGGCATAGATTGGCGCAAGAACTTTTTTCGTGAGCCCATGACTGCTAAACAACTTTATGCCTAGTCTTTGCTGCATATGATGGATTACTTGTTTATTGAGACATTACTATTGTTCGTTTTGATGTAAAACCAATAAAATGTAGCCTTTTTCAACTTTGAAGATTTCATTGCAGTAAATCACAGAAAGAGGGCACTGTTTGGGGTGCATCACACTTCAGGAAAACACAAGGGGAAAAATAAAGAAAAACATAAGACTTCAAGTTGCCCCAGGATGTTTGCATTATTCATTCAAATAGACGATTTCATAGCAGAACATTTTACTGCATACAAAATTTACTAGCTTTGCAAAAATGGAATAGCAGTTAAAAACGTATGTGAACTTGTGTTCATTGTAAGACATAATTCGTTTTTAACTGCTTACCAATTTTTTGCAAAGCAAATGTTTTTGTACTAAGCAAATGTTTCTTCTAAACAGGAAATTGCCCCTTATTAAGCCACGATGAGAAGCTGTAAACAAATTAGACCATGACACTCAAATTTTTCGTTTCAATTATTTATTTCTAGTATTAATTCCCCCTATTTACAATCAGCTGATATGGTTATAGAAAACGAGTGTTTTACCCAAGTGCCCATTTCTTTAAATAATGTTTTTACTCTGAAAATCAAATGTGTTTCACTTTCCGAAATATCTCTATTGGCATGTTTTGAAAGGCTTTATATTTCATAATTTGTTTGTGTGCCACATTGCAGAATAAAACAGTTTATATCCCAAAAAACACCATCGATTCCTGGCAACACGGTTGATAATCTTGCCATCCAACTTCACAACAATAATGTACATTTTTATTCTTCTTCGTTAAAAAATACCCCATTAGTTTTCATCCATGGTCACATGACTTGATCAAATGAGCAATAATTGAGATTTTCTGCATATCTCATTGTTGTTCAGTTTTAATACAATAAAGCGTATAATTATCTTCAAATCGCTGTATTTTGCACAATTTTATTAGGCATTCCGTATTTAAAAAGTGAACCATGATCATCAGAAGACTTCTATGTTTCCTGTTCCTGTTGAGGGAAAAAAAGATTGTGTAAGCAAGTTGCGGCATGAATTCCATTCATTGGTCGCCACTGAGATGACTTGTTAAGTCTATTGGGCGCTTTCACAGGGGGTCAAAATGTCACAGTCACTATATTGCTTGTCTTCTAGAATGGCAGATAACAATAGAGCCACGTGGGGAAATGCACGTGGCTGCAAGCTGAAAGGCTCTTGGCTCTATTGTCCTCTCCCGTTGTGGAAGACGAGCAATAGTGACCCGTGACCTTTTGACCTCCTGTGAAAGCGCCCTGTGGGATTTGGCAGAAAAAGTTGAAGTATTTTCAAGGAAATTGTTTAATGGTTATCACTTGTAAATAAACTTCTCTTTAAACTATTAGCACTTTTTGGTGATTCCTGAGTCATATTAAGAAGAATAAGTGGCGACCAGTAAACATAATTCTTTGACAAGCTGAGAAGCAAAAATATGGTTTTTGACATTAAATTCAGGTATTTATGACACATTAAATGCATGGATGTTAACAATTCCACGTTAAATGGTATAAAACTGCTAAATTTGTGTACTTACAACACAAAGTCTTAGCAGTTTATCGGAAGTCTAAGTGAAAAATTATTGTAATGTTCCCAGTACATCCAAGACTAACATTGGTGGTAAGTTGACTAGGCTGAAGTTTCTTTTTAAAAAAAAGAGCCTGTGAGCATTAGAGGCAATTGGACTAGGGGGAAGCAGGACTGGAAGAGGGGGGTTGGGGAAATGAGGGGGTTTGGGTTGAGGAAATGGGGTGACGTTAGTTGGGGAGGGGATGGAAAGAAAGGGGAAATAGGGTATAAAAGGGCAGACAGAAATGAGGAATATTTGGGTTAAAAATAATCAAGGAAGTTGGTTGAAATGGGAGGAAGAAAATGAAAACATTAATTATTTTCCTCCTGGATGTTGAGACAATGTGGCTGGATGCTGCCGAGTCGTTTAATCCAAAGTTTCTCTCTGCTGAGTCGAACAGGGTCTGGGTGGCGACCAAGAGCCTCGGGCTCTGTATGGACATGTCAGAAATGAAGTGATTAGTACAGTTAAAGTGTTCAGCAACTGAGGTGTCATTCTGCTGGTGTTGACTGCGGATTATTTTGGATTCGGTGAAATTGTCCAAACTTCCATGTTGTGCATGCCTAGTTGGAATTCTAAATTATTGTTATTTACTGATGACGATTACATACTGAATTTGTAAAGAAAAATTCCTTTCACCATGATTTGAAGTTGACGATCAACATTGTGCACTGAATACAAATAGGTCTTCGTACTTTGGGAATATCAATGATTACCTTTTCACTGTTTTGGATCCTGCAGGATTAAACTGTTGGTGTGATTTTGTTTTCACACAACCCCCTTTTTTATATTTTGTATGTTTTTTCTCAACAAAACAATATATACAATATTTACAATATTTACAAAATTCACAATATTTACAACTATATACAAGATCCTGGCATGTTTCTGTCACATGACCTTCATCCCAAAACTCCTTTTCCAGATGAGCTATCATTCTGCCACTGATTTAAAACTGAAATGTTCAAATTTAATGGATGAGTGCATGAGGTACAGATGTAGACCTTTTGTTGCGATGCCCCTTCAAACAAGTTACAATGATGGCCTTAAGTGTGTCTATGATGACAGCCTGGATGAGCACCGAGATGATGGAAGTGGCAGCCCATTCCCAGAAGGCACTCCAACAGAAGCCATGGACGGAGTAAACAGACCACAGGACAGCCAGGACACAGGACGCAATCAGGAGGATGTGACCAAAGCAAACAACAAGTGCAAGGCAGAGTCTGCTGCCAGCTTTGGCTTCGGTGGCTGACTTTGCTGGAATAGGGATCTGATCTGGAATTTGAAAAATCTCAGGTTTGTTAACAATGGTTTGATGTGAAGAGCCGGATAAAAACTTAGAATCTGTAGAAAGAATTGCATTCGAATTAGTTGTAACGGGTAAAACCTGACTAGTTGATAATTGCTCCTCGTCTGATGGCATTTCAATGACTATAGAATCTGTGGAAAGAATTGGATTATAATCAGTCGTAACGGGTAAAACCTGACTAGTTGATGGTTGCTCCTCATCGGAATGCATTTCAATTACTGTAAGAGTATTAGAGTTGTTATTTAAGACGTTGCATTTAGCAGGCTGTCCCAGAGGAGTATGTCTGTATAAAGAGTATATCGTCGGAGTGACGCGTCCCAAGACTTCAGTGGCGATGAAGACGGGCAGGAGTACAGCACTGACTCCTGCTGCCTTGATGACCATCCCCAAGGTGATGTCATAGTCCATGGGGCTGAGCACCACAGACTCCCAAAGGGATGGAGCCAACAGTGGCTTTGATATCCACTGCACTGCAAGCATGGGGTAACTCATGCAGGCAAACAGACAGGTGACGTGCCGTACACCGGTCAAGTTGCCCTCATATCGAGGCATAAATGTAGATGTGAACGTATGTGCGTTCTTGAAAAAGTGGGAGATGTAGTTGGCCTTGGCTTTTGGTGGTTTCGGCAACAGGAACGGTGGCAGCTTGGTGGCGATTCCGTTATCATTACATGAGAGGCCGTCGCTGCTTGGACCACAGTACTTGCTGTAATGGATGCTGTAATGCTCCTTGGTCTTCGTATCCTCGACATCAATATTGTGGATCTCACTATAGTATGTCAAGAAAAAAATAGACAAAATTATCAAGTCATGGTTTTTAAAATGTTCACAAATGTAATTATTGCATATTTCTGAAAGGTACAGCCTTGGAAAAAAATATTGAATTACAATGTATTATTAAAAACCATTACTCTTCAGCAGCAACTGGGCTGATGATTATCATGAGATATAAGCAATGGGAGCCGTAGCACTAATAAACTGTAAAACTAGAGTGCAAAGTGCAAAATATAAAACTATAATGCTCAACTTACGTGGGTATTATGCTTATCATAATACCCTCAATATTATGTTTATCATGTTTGGTCTTATAGACAATAGTCATTAGATCAGATGGCTTACATGGCATCAAATATTGCTATAAAACTTCTAAAAAGGATTTAAATAAGACATTAACAAACATTTTTGATGTTATTTTTGTTGTCAGGTTGTAGGTGGTCAAATATTTTGTTATCCAAGGTGGTACATATAAATGTGTTGGGTTTTTTCTCGTTTTTTTGTTAAGTTAGATCGAAAAAATCTGAATAAGTTTTCTTAAAATGTTCATAAAGGTAATCATTCAATATTTTGCAAATTCACAGAGTGCCATCAGGGACAATGTCAAAATTACAGCAATTCACATCTTGTACGGAACCACCATATACATGTAGACCGTATCGAATAGCTGCCATCTTGTATAGGGCAGTTTCTTTGTTGCTTGAGGACGTGAATGGTTGCACATTTTGTGTTTACATTATTGACTAAATTTAAAGGAAATAATTAAGTAGTTATAGTAATGGCTTTATCAGATTTTGAGCACAAAACACATGAGACTGTCTGAACATTTTTATAAGTATTTTCTAGGAAAATCTTTAATCTTTCCCGCTTCAAAATTTGAGGTTTTTTTTTATTAAATCTGTACTTCTTATAAATCTGTAATTTTATATCAACTTTTCAATTTAAATATAAAAAGTTACCCCACAAGGTGGCCGCTATTCGATACGGTGTCTATTGACCACTCTCACAGATGCCATCTTTGTATCGGGGAAAATGGTACTATAACGCATTCAAGTACGAGCATCTTGCTTGAAATTTGTTCGAAATACATCGCAGCCTATTACACTCAAGATCCTTAGGCACGTGACAATTTGTAGGAAGTGACGTCATTTCAGAGTCATGTATAGACGAATCCACTGCCATGAACTTGGTGCTCTGTGTTGTTGTTAAATCGAACAGCGCACAAACCGTACGCGTATAGGCTTCGCAAGCAAATAAACGCACAAAATTGTTCAAAGTGACAACATAATGTAACAGCTTATCATCAACACAAAACCCACAGTTCATGGCACTGGATGGCTCCCAGTTATGGCAGACGTACACGGGACATGACTTCAGCTCTCAGATTGGCGTATATATACTAAACAAGGCCAACCATTCAGGAAAAACCCCCACACGTTATTTCACAAGTAAAAGTAGACAAATATACCATTTATAGGTCAAAACCACGAGATTGTGAAATCCCAGTTCAAGATAGGAGAAACGAAAAAATTGAAGCTAAACTTACGTATCACATGCCCTGTTGATGATTCCTCGCAGACGGGCTCCAATACTGGTATGGAAGCGGTATCCAAAAATCGGTCGATGCATCTTCACCAAGCGTACCTGCGCGGTTACAATTTCCCCGATGGACTGAGGTGTTGTTAGGGTTTGCTGTTCCGAATTCAGTCCATGAAACAGACGAAAAATCATCCTAGAGGACGAACAATAACGAAATACAATTATCACCTTAACAAAATCACAGGGTCCTCTTAAAGCCCCAATACAACATTTGCAGGTTAACCAAAATATGACAAGAAAAATCGGACTAAAAGTGTTGATACATGTATAGCAATGGTACGCAACCACAACAAAAACTTGCATGGATTTTTCAGTTTTTCTGAAGTATTACTGCATCTATGTGATTGAAATTTCTACGAAGCAGTTTATCGACATGATTCTTTAGTTATGTAATGCTGTTGTTCCTGTTTTTAAAAGTTGTGCAAACATGTAATCTGTTTTTAATGAATGTAATAGTTTCTTGATCAACTTACCAGTCACTGAAGCCAATAGTTCCTTGGAGTCTCACAAAACACGTGCTTCCGATTCTGCGACATGATTTGTGCCAGACACACCAACGCAGGAATGAACCCCATTTTGAACGGCCGCCGTAGTTTATGTCTATGATATAGGTGCATTCATTTTCAGCCCGATTATCTCTGATGGACCCAGGAGCTGCATTGCTCTGTTTGAAGGAAAGATATAAGGAAAAATCATATTACTATTACTAAATACAATGAATCCTGACTATAAAAAAGCCAAGTTGAATTTGTTTAATGCCAATGAGTTTACAAACTTGTTGACTTGTCGGCCTACCTTGCAAGCCTGTCTGAGATCTTTGAGAAAGGCAGCAAGCAGCAGCAGTCCAAAGCCAGCAGCTATCGGGACTGCAGTGATGAAGATGATATCATGCCAATCAACAGTTGAGAGGCAGTCACCACTAGTCGGGGCAGAGATGGCAGGATTGCCCTGGAAGGGACCCGAGATGGTGCTCAGGGTCTGGGAACTGCAAAGAAGAAAGATACAATTGTCATTACAAAGGATTGGCTGTCGCTAAAATATTTAGGCCTTTTTGTTTTATTTGGAAACTTGGTTGTTCAGGTCTAACTGAATTATTTTAGGCCTAGGCCTATATAAAAAATAGTAAAACAAAAACTTACTGGGCCTAGACCCAGTATTAATGTTAACTTGGTGGTTGGGACAAGTCATCAACATTTAACAATCCTCAGTAGGCTGGTACTAGGCTAGGCAGATTCACAATCTGCAATGAGAGCCTTTTTATATTCATTTTTGTGCTTCCAAATTGTGACTAGTTTTAGAACCTAGGCCCCCTACTATTTCTTTGGGAGAATGTTTCGTGTTGATCACTGCAGTTTGTTTTTGTTTACTCTAGTCTTTACTTTACAATTGTAAAAATAAATTTTAAAAAAGTTCATGTGATTTGAGCAATTTGAAAATTTGATGAATCTGCCAACCTAACTTGCCTGAAGGTTAAAGTTAATTTAACCATGTTAACCTAACTAGTAATCATGGTAGACCTAGGCCTAATGAAAATAATGCAAGGAAAAAGATGTTAAAAATATAAACCAGAACCCACCTTGCAGTCTTGATGACCGAAGCTCCCAAAAATATCGCAATTGTCAGCAAAATTCGCATTCTAGTACTTTGTAGAAGATTTCTTATGAACAAATCAAACACGTGCAACACTGCATAAGCAATGAACGAAAGTGTCACATTGTAAGAACAACATTCGATTTTCCTACCGCCGAAGACGCGTGCGCGACGAACGCGACTTTCTTTTGCTTGACAACGCGTGATGCGAGAATGCCATCTCCTTGGCAAAATTATACTCGGCGTTCAAAACTCTGTATAACGTTGGCTTCATGAAGACTTCATTCCTGGGCTAGGTTAAATCTATTAAATCCAAATAAACTAGTTAATTTGTGAAGATAACTTTACCCTCTCTTTGCTTTTTGTTGAACTCCATGAGCACGCCTAGTAAAAAGTGTGGACTTTCTATACTTTTCGCGAGGAATTATGGGAGTAGACTGGTTAGCAGTCCTTTTGTTACTTCCTTGAAGACGGACAGGGCCGGGTGCGGGCCACGTACCTACGTGCGCGGGCGGAATGACGTCAGCCGGTCGAACGATCTTTTGTTTTCCATTCCAACGACTTGGAATCGACAGATTTCGCTCTCCGAGACTCCCTGGCAGCCCCGCCTCCTTTTTCTTTTGGGATCGCGATTAATTAATTCAATGTCAAAACTCAAGTTTCGTTTACATGGCTGTGACTGTGAGCTGAGACACGAACAGAGATTAAATGCCACGTTTGCAAACTTGGTAATTGGGGGCAGTCACCATGGTCACAGTTCGATCCCCATAGGCATACTTTATAATAAAATTTTGTTTGTGTCGGTATATAGTAGGCATAGCCCTAGCATGAAATGTCAACATTTTACAGCGCACAGGCCGTCTTCGACTATTTGTAGAACTGAAAATGTTGACAACTTTAAACGACCCCTAATAATGTATTTAAAAGAAATTAAACCATTTTTATAACCCATATATATAAAGCAGAAAATTTTTTGATTTAAGCAAATATTTTTGCTAAACAGCTTTATGAAATTGCCCCCGGAATACTCACTGAAGTCTCATCTTTTCAATTCTGTTCAATTTCATGGGGGTAATCCGTCACTTTTATTCACTAATTTCCACTTGAAACAAAACAACCCCTGCAGCAGTGAAACTTGCTAATCAGACCAGCATCCATTTTGGAACAAAGGCACATACGCTACTAGCAAAATAGGGCCACTTTTAGGAGCTACAGTGCCTACAATGTTTATGGTTGCAAGAAAAAATACCCAACATCGCGACGATGGTCATATTATACACAAGACCACCCTCATTCAGCTCGCAACTCTCCCCAATAAAGAAGAACTTGAGGGCATACAAAATATTCATGAGCTCGCGCACGGATCTCTGCCTGTTTACTTGGGTGCACCCATAAGTATGGTTGCGGGCATTCAGTGTACAATGTGTTCACTCAAGCTGAATGGCTTGGGTACGGTTGAGGAGGCGTGGTTATGCTCTTAATTCTGTGCCTGGCTGTGGTGTGCTCACTGCTACGTGTCATTGTGGCATGCAGTGGCTGTCGTGGGGGGAGGACCTAGGGTGTAGGTGATCCATCGATCTGGTTGGTTAATGGAGAGTGCCAGATATTGCTGATGTTGAAGCCAATGTATTGGGGTACTGTGTCGTGCTTGTGTATTTCGATGGCTTCCCTGATGCGTCTTGGGTGCCATCTGTCGATGGGCGCTATCAGTTGTGCGGTTTCCCAGTTGATGATATGTCCTCGCTGTACTGTACGGAGTGCTTGACAATGGCTGATTTGTCATAGTCTTCTCTGTTCTTCGAGTCTGGTGGGTATAGGTCCCTTCCAGTCTCGCCGATATACAACTTCCCACATTCACAGGGCCAGGGATCCTATAGACTAATCCGACGAAAGAAAACTGCGGTGTATCTCCAAGGTATTTACATGACGTCACAATAGAAATACACCGCAGTAACAATGGAATAATCACAAGAGGGCGGGCTCACCAAATGTTGCTCGGATTACACTATAGACTCCAGCCTGGGGCCAATTTCATAACGCCGTTTAGCAGAAAATGCTTGGGCGGTGGTCTGCTGCTAGTTGATCTGAAATAAGTTTTTGACATCGCCAGGTTTCTCGATGTCATGCAACGTATAGGCAACGGCCTTTTATTTTATTTTAGTGACGTCACTTAATTGTATTTGTTCTCAAAACCTACTGTCAAGAAACATTGATAATGGCCCATTTTGGAATAGTACCCCATGGAGAACCTTATCCAAGTATAACCTGCAGGAATTTGGTCTTTCCGGTTTAGATTTGTTTGAAATAAATATTCATGTTGCAGCCGATTTCACGAAAGAGTGCGCAGCTTGCGCAAGCCCCACAGCTTGCGTGTTATCGTCGCTAAATTGTTGCGCGACTTACGCAATAAAACATTGCGCAGGTGGGCTTACGCAACTGCGTAAGTTTCGTGAAATCGGCTGCTGGGCTTTGTTGCTAAGGAAAATACAGTTGCTAAGCAACAAGGATGTACTAGAGATTCTGCAATCATTGGTTCTCTGGCTCAAATTACGAAGACACCATGACAAATGTTCCAATATGGCCAGTTTTCTTGATTCAATACAACCTTGGTTTGTTTTGATCTCCTTAAGTGACGTCACTCAATAGCTCCTGCCATCAAGACCCACTGCCAAGCAACATTGAAACTAGTCAATCTGAATACTGGTCACTATGGATAAGCACTTCTTTTATGATGAAAGTTTCATACTTTTGCTTATTCCAAGACTATGTATGAAGAATTAAAATAATCCGAGTTTCCTTTCATAAATACTCATTAGACACCTGGGGCCAATTCCAAACATTTGCTTATGAAAAGTACTAGTACAGGATTTATTTGCTTTATATTGCCAAAATGGGTGACCGGCCAAAATCGTGTGCGATGTTCATTAATATTCTGCTGTTTCTAAAGCACAATTTGAGATACAATTTTCACTGGTAAAGGATATTACAAAGCAAAATTTTAATTATCACAGAATTGGCCCCTGGTCACATGACACTTATGGCATAGATTGGCGCAAGAACTTTTTTCGTGAGCCCATGACTGCTAAACAACTTTATGCCTAGTCTTTGCTGCATATGATGGATTACTTGTTTATTGAGACATTACTATTGTTCGTTTTGATGTAAAACCAATAAAATGTAGCCTTTTTCAACTTTGAAGATTTCATTGTGCAGTAAATCACAGAAAGAGGGCACTGTTTGGGGTGCATCACACTTCAGGAAAACACAAGGGGAAAAATAAAGAAAAACATAAGACTTCAAGTTGCCCCAGGATGTTTGCATTATTCATTCAAATAGACGATTTCATAGCAGAACATTTTACTGCATACAAAATTTACTAGCTTTGCAAAAATGGAATAGCAGTTAAAAACGTATGTGAACTTGTGTTCATTGTAAGACATAATTCGTTTTTAACTGCTTACCAATTTTTTGCAAAGCAAATGTTTTTGTACTAAGCAAATGTTTCTTCTAAACAGGAAATTGCCCCTTATTAAGCCACGATGAGAAGCTGTAAACAAATTAGACCATGACACTCACATTTTTCGTTTCCATTATTTATTTCTAGTATTAATTCCCCCTATTTACAATCAGCTGATATGGTTATAGAAAACGAGTGTTTTACCCAAGTGCCCATTTCTTTAAATAATGTTTTTACTCTGAAAATCAAATGTGTTTCACTTTCCGAAATATCTCTATTGGCATGTTTTGAAAGGCTTTATATTTCATAATTTGTTTGTGTGCCACATTGCAGAATAAAACAGTTTATATCCCAAAAAACACCATCGATTCCTGGCAACACGGTTGATAATCTTGCCATCCAACTTCACAACAATACTGTACATTTTTATTCTTCTTCGTTAAAAAATACCCCATTAGTTTTCATCCATGGTCACATGACTTGATCAAATGAGCAATAATTGAGATTTTCTGCATATCTCATTGTTGTTCAGTTTTAATACAATAAAGCGTATAATTATCTTCAAATCGCTGTATTTTGCACAATTTTATTAGGCATTCCGTATTTAAAAAGTGAACCATGATCATCAGAAGACTTCTATGTTTCCTGTTCCTGTTGAGGGAAAAAAAGATTGTGTAAGCAAGTTGCGGCATGAATTCCATTCATTGGTCGCCACTGAGATGACTTGTTAAGTCTATTGGGCGCTTTCACAGGGGGTCAAAAGGTCACAGTCACTATATTGCTTGTCTTCTAGAATGGCAGATAACAATAGAGCCACGTGGGGAAATGCACGTGGCTGCAAGCTGAAAGGCTCTTGGCTCTATTGTCCTCTCCCGTTGTGGAAGACGAGCAATAGTGACCCGTGACTTTTTGACCTCCTGTGAAAGCGCCCTGTGGGATTTGGCAGAAAAAGTTGAAGTATTTTCAAGGAAATTGTTTAATGGTTATCACTTGTAAATAAACTTCTCTTTAAACTATTAGCACTTTTTGGTGATTCCTGAGTCATATTAAGAAGAATAAGTGGCGACCAGTAAACATAATTCTTTGACAAGCTGAGAAGCAAAAATATGGTTTTTGACATTAAATTCAGGTATTTATGACACATTAAATGCATGGATGTTAACAATTCCACGTTAAATGGTATAAAACTGCTAAATTTGTGTACTTACAACACAAAGTCTTAGCAGTTTATCGGAAGTCTAAGTGAAAAATTATTGTAATGTTCCCAGTACATCCAAGACTAACATTGGTGGTAAGTTGACTAGGCTGAAGTTTCTTTTAAAAAAAAGAGCCTGTGAGCATTAGAGGCAATTGGACTAGGGGGAAGCAGGACTGGAAGAGGGGGGAAGCAGGACTGGAAGAGGGGGGTTGGGGAAATGAGGGGGTTTGGGTTGAGGAAATGGGGTGACGTTAGTTGGGGAGGGGATGGAAAGAAAGGGGAAATAGGGTATAAAAGGGCAGACAGAAATGAGGAATATTTGGGTTAAAAATAATCAAGGAAGTTGGTTGAAATGGGAGGAAGAAAATGAAAACATTAATCATTTTCCTCCTGGATGTTGAGACAATGTGGCTGGATGATCCAAAGTTTCTCTCTGCTGAGTCGAACAGGGTCTGGGTGGCGACCAAGAGCCTCGGGCTCTGTATGGACATGTCAGAAATGAAGTGATTAGTACAGTTAAAGTGTTCAGCAACTGAGGTGTCATTCTGCTGGTGTTGACTGCGGATTATTTTGGATTCGGTGAAATTGTCCAAACTTCCATATTGTGCATGCCTAGTTGGAATTCTAAATTATTGTTATTTACTGATGACGATTACATACTGAATTTGTAAAGAAAAATTCCTTTCACCATGATTTGAAGTTGACGATCAACATTGTGCACTGAATACAAATAGGTCTTCGTACTTTGGGAATATCAATGATTACCTTTTCACTGTTTTGGATCCTGCAGGATTAAACTGTTGGTGTGATTTTGTTTTCACACAACCCCCTTTTTTATATTTTGTATGTTTTTTCTCAACAAAACAATATATACAATATTTACAATATTTACAAAATTCACAATATTTACAACTATATACAAGATCCTGGCATGTTTCTGTCACATGACCTTCATCCCAAAACTCCTTTTCCAGATGAGCTATCATTCTGCCACTGATTTAAAACTGAAATGTTCAAATTTAATGGATGAGTGCATGAGGTACAGATGTAGACCTTTTGTTGCGATGCCCCTTCAAACAAGTTACAATGATGGCCTTAAGTGTGTCTATGATGACAGCCTGGATGAGCACCGAGATGATGGAAGTGGCAGCCCATTCCCAGAAGGCACTCCAACAGAAGCCATGGACGGAGTAAACAGACCACAGGACAGCCAGGACACAGGACGCAATCAGGAGGATGTGACCAAAGCAAACAACAAGTGCAAGGCAGAGTCTGCTGCCAGCTTTGGCTTCGGTGGCTGACTTTGCTGGAATAGGGATCTGATCTGGAATTTGAAAAATCTCAGGTTTGTTAACAATGGTTTGATGTGAAGAGCCGGATAAAAACTTAGAATCTGTAGAAAGAATTGCATTCGAATTAGTTGTAACGGGTAAAACCTGACTAGTTGATAACTGCTCCTCGTCTGATGGCATTTCAATGACTATAGAATCTGTGGAAAGAATTGGATTATAATCAGTCGTAACGGGTAAAACCTGACTAGTTGATGGTTGCTCCTCATCGGAATGCATTTCAATTACTGTAAGAGTATTAGAGTTGTTATTTAAGACGTTGCATTTAGCAGGCTGTCCCAGAGGAGTATGTCTGTATAAAGAGTATATCGTCGGAGTGACGCGTCCCAAGACTTCAGTGGCGATGAAGACGGGCAGGAGTACAGCACTGACTCCTGCTGCCTTGATGACCATCCCCAAGGTGATGTCATAGTCCATGGGGCTGAGCACCACAGACTCCCAAAGGGATGGAGCCAACAGTGGCTTTGATATCCACTGCACTGCAAGCATGGGGTAACTCATGCAGGCAAACAGACAGGTGACGTGCCGTACACCGGTCAAGTTGCCCTCATATCGAGGCATAAATGTAGATGTGAACGTATGTGCGTTCTTGAAAAAGTGGGAGATGTAGTTGGCCTTGGCTTTTGGTGGTTTCGGCAACAGGAACGGTGGCAGCTTGGTGGCGATTCCGTTATCATTACATGAGAGGCCGTCGCTGCTTGGACCACAGTACTTGCTGTAATGGATGCTGTAATGCTCCTTGGTCTTCGTATCCTCGACATCAATATTGTGGATCTCACTATAGTATGTCAAGAAAAAAATAGACAAAATTATCAAGTCATGGTTTTTAAAATGTTCACAAATGTAATTATTGCATATTTCTGAAAGGTACAGCCTTGGAAAAAAATATTGAATTACAATGTATTATTAAAAACCATTACTCTTCAGCAGCAACTGGGCTGATGATTATCATGAGATATAAGCAATGGGAGCCGTAGCACTAATAAACTGTAAAACTAGAGTGCAAAGTGCAAAATATAAAACTATAATGCTCAACTTACTTGGGTATTATGCTTATCATAATACCCTCAATATTATGTTTATCATGTTTGGTCTTATAGACAATAGTCATTAGATCAGATGGCTTACATGGCATCAAATATTGCTATAAGACTTCTAAAAAGGATTTAAATAAGACATTAACAAACATTTTTGATGTTATTTTTGTTGTCAGGTTGTAGGTGGTCAAATATTTTGTTATCCAAGGTGGTACATATAAATGTGTTGGGTTTTTTCTCGTTTTTTTGTTAAGTTAGATCGAAAAAATCTGAATAAGTTTTCTTAAAATGTTCATAAAGGTAATCATTCAATATTTCGCAAATTCACAGAGTGCCATCAGGGACAATGTCAAAATTACAGCAATTCACATCTTGTACGGAACCACCATATACATGTAGACCGTATCGAATAGCTGCCATCTTGTATAGGGCAGTTTCTTTGTTGCTTGAGGACGTGAATGGTTGCACATTTTGTGTTTACATTATTGACTAAATTTAAAGGAAATAATTAAGTAGTTATAGTAATGGCTTTATCAGATTTTGAGCACAAAACACATGAGACTGTCTGAACATTTTTATAAGTATTTTCTAGGAAAATCTTTAATCTTTCCCGCTTCAAAATTTGAGGTTTTTTTTTATTAAATCTGTACTTCTTATAAATCTGTAATTTTATATCAACTTTTCAATTTAAATATAAAAAGTTACCCCACAAGGTGGCCGCTATTCGATACGGTGTCTATTGACCACTCTCACAGATGCCATCTTTGTATCGGGGAAAATGGTACTATAACGCATTCAAGTACGAGCATCTTGCTTGAAATTTGTTCGAAATACATCGCAGCCTATTACACTCAAGATCCTTAGGCACGTGACAATTTGTAGGAAGTGACGTCATTTCAGAGTCATGTATAGACGAATCCACTGCCATGAACTTGGTGCTCTGTGTTGTTGTTAAATCGAACAGCGCACAAACCGTACGCGTATAGGCTTCGCAAGCAAATAAACGCACAAAATTGTTCAAATTGACAACATAATGTAACAGCTTATCATCAACACAAAACCCACAGTTCATGGCACTGGATGGCTCCCAGTTATGGCAGACGTACACGGGACATGACTTCAGCTCTCAGATTGGCGTATATATACTAAACAAGGCCAACCATTCAGGAAAAACCCCCACACGTTATTTCACAAGTAAAAGTAGACAAATATACCATTTATAGGTCAAAACCACGAGATTGTGAAATCCCAGTTCAAGATAGGAGAAACGAAAAAATTGAAGCTAAACTTACGTATCACATGCCCTGTTGATGATTCCTCGCAGACGGGCTCCAATACTGGTATGGAAGCGGTATCCAAAAATCGGTCGATGCATCTTCACCAAGCGTACCTGCGCGGTTACAATTTCCCCGATGGACTGAGGTGTTGTTAGGGTTTGCTGTTCCGAATTCAGTCCATGAAACAGACGAAAAATCATCCTAGAGGACGAACAATAACGAAATACAATTATCACCTTAACAAAATCACAGGGTCCTCTTAAAGCCCCAATACAACATTTGCAGGTTAACCAAAATTATGACAAGAAAAATCGGACTAAAAGTGTTGATACATGTATAGCAATGGTACGCAACCACAACAAAAACTTGCATGGATTTTTCAGTTTTTCTGAAGTATTACTGCATCTATGTGATTGAAATTTCTACGAAGCAGTTTATCGACATGATTCTTTAGTTATGTAATGCTGTTGTTCCTGTTTTTAAAAGTTGTGCAAACATGTAATCTGTTTTTAATGAATGTAATAGTTTCTTGATCAACTTACCAGTCACTGAAGCCAATAGTTCCTTGGAGTCTCACAAAACACGTGCTTCCGATTCTGCGACATGATTTGTGCCAGACACACCAACGCAGGAATGAACCCCATTTTGAACGGCCGCCGTAGTTTATGTCTATGATATAGGTGCATTCATTTTCAGCCCGATTATCTCTGATGGACCCAGGAGCTGCATTGCTCTGTTTGAAGGAAAGATATAAGGACAAATCATATTACTATTACTGAATACAATGAATCCTGACTATAAAAAAGCCAAGTTGAATTTGTTTAATGCCAGTGAGTTTACAAACTTGTTGACTTGTCGGCCTACCTTGCAAGCCTGTCTGAGATCTTTGAGAAAGGCAGCAAGCAGCAGCAGTCCAAAGCCAGCAGCTATCGGGACTGCAGTGATGAAGATGATATCATGCCAATCAACAGTTGAGAGGCAGTCACCACTAGTCGGGGCAGAGATGGCAGGATTGCCCTGGAAGGGACCCGAGATGGTGCTCAGGGTCTGGGAACTGCAAAGAAGAAAGATACAATTGTCATTACAAAGGATTGGCTGTCGCTAAAATATTTAGGCCTTTTTGTTTTATTTGGAAACTTGGTTGTTCAGGTCTAACTGAATTATTTTAGGCCTAGGCCTATATAGAAAATAGTAAAACAAAAACTTACTGGGCCTAGACCCAGTATTAATGTTAACTTGGTGGTTGGGACAAGTCATCAACATTTAACAATCCTCAGTAGGCTGGTACTAGGCTAGGCAGATTCACAATCTGCAATGAGAGCCTTTTTATATTCATTTTTGTGCCTCCAAATTGTGACTAGTTTTAGAACCTAGGCCCCTACTATTTCTTTGGGAGAATGTTTCGTGTTGATCACTGCAGTTTGTTTTTGTTTACTCTAGTCTTTACTTTACAATTGTAAAAATACATTTTTAAAAAGTTCATGTGATTTGAGCAATTTGAAAATTTGATGAATCTGCCAACCTAACTTGCCTGAAGGTTAAAGTTAATTTAACCATGTTAACCTAACTAGTAATCATGGTAGACCTAGGCCTAATGAAAATAATGCAAGGAAAAAGATGTCAAAAATATAAACCAGAACCCACCTTGCAGTCTTGATGACCGAAGCTCCCAAAAATATCGCAATTGTCAGCAAAATTCGCATTCTAGTACTTTGTAGAAGATTTCTTAGGAACAAATCAAACACGTGCAACACTGCATAAGCAACGAACGAAAGTGTCACATTGTAAGAACAACATTCGATTTTCCTACCGCCGAAGACGCGTGCGCGACGAACGCGACTATCTTTTGCTTGACAACGCGTGATGCGAGAATGCCATCTCCTTGGCAAAATTATACTCGGCGTTCAAAACTCTGTATAACGTTGGCTTCATGAAGACTTCATTCCTGGGCGAGGTTAAATCTATTAAATCCAAATAAACTAGTTAATTTGTGAAGATAACTTTACCCTCTCTTTGCTTTTTGTTGAACTCCATGAGCACGCCTAGTAAAAAGTGTGGACTTTCTATACTTTTCGCGAGGAATTATGGGAGTAGACTGGTTAGCAGTCCTTTTGTTACTTCCTTGAAGACGGACAGGGCCGGGTGCGGGCCACGTACCTACGTGCGCGGGCGGAATGACATCAGCCGGTCGAACGATCTTTTGTTTTCCATTCCAACGACTTGGAATCGACAGATTTCGCTCTCCGAGACTCCCTGGCAGCCCCGCCTCCTTTTTCTTTTGGGATCGCGATTAATTAATTCAATGTCAAAACTCAAGTTTCGTTTACATGGCTGTGACTGTGAGCTGAGACACGAACAGAGATTAAATACCACGTTTGCAAACTTGGTAATTGGGGGCAGTCACCATGGTCACAGTTCGATCCCCATAGGCATACTTTATAATAAAATGTTGTTTGTGTCGGTATATAGTATAGCCCTAGCATGAAATGTCAACATTTTACAGCGCACAGGCCGTCTTCGACTATTTGTAGAACTGAAAATGTTGACAACTTTAAACGACCCCTAATAATGTATTTAAAAGAAATTAAACCATTTTTATAACCCATATATATAAAGCAGACAAATTTTTGATTTAAGCAAATATTTTTGCTAAACAGCTTTATGAAATTGCCCCCGGAATACTCACTGAAGTCTCATCTTTTCAATTCTGTTCAATTTCATGGGGGTAATCCGTCACTTTTATTCACTAATTTCCACTTGAAACAAAACAACCCCTGCAGCAGTGAAACTTGCTAATCAGACCAGCATCCATTTTGGAACAAAGGCACATACGCTACTAGCAAAATAGGGCCACTTTTAGGAGCTACAGTGCCTACAATGTTTATGGTTGCAAGAAAAAATACCCAACATCGCGACGATGGTCATATTATACACAATACCACCCTCATTCAGCTCGCAACTAGATCTCCCCAATAAAGCCCCCGTCACACTTATTCGGAATTAGCAGGAATCAAGCAGAACCAGCCGGAATGACAAATTTTCAAAATTCGTGCCACGTTCGGGCTGGAATTTTAAACTGACCAACATTCTTACAGCTTTGTAAGAATGCCGTTCGAATACTTATAATGCGCTTCAAACCGTGCTGAGAAATGTGCTTATAATGTAACACGAATGTCCCGAGTGTACCAAGAATCCCACCGGAATGGTCCCCGATAGGGTTTAAAACGCTGCCGAATCTAGCATTTTCATCAGTCTCAGCCCAGACCATGTTGCTTTGCGGCAGCTAGCTGCGTTTTCATGCGATTCGGTGGTGTTCTGAATTACGTCTGGACTCATTCAAGGGCCAATCGGGACGTTCCGACTGCATTCGAGATGTATTCGAGCGGCAATAGAAATATTCAGAAGGCATTCGAAGTGCATTCCAGCTGAACTATTTTAGTATCAAAATAGATCCCGGCAGCAATCGAGATACACTCGAGGTGCATTCCGGCTCATTCGAGGCACATTCGGGACATTCTGGCAGGATTGCCATGGCTTGCCATTTCGATTTTTCCCTCGAACGCGATCAGAATGTTTCGAATTATGTTGGAATGCCGTAAGAATAGTTAGAATGCAGTCAAAATGCAGTTAGAATACACTTCGAATGCCGTTCGATATTTCTCCTCTTCGAATGCACCTCGAATGTTTTGAGCATGAGCAAAACATTCGGGCCGGCCACAAGAATGGGCCCAAATGTTTGGAATGCACTCAGAATTTTTAGAATGCACTTCGAATATCCCGGAATACACGAGGAAGTTTTATCCCGACGGCATTCCGGCTCAATCCGCCTCTAGTGTGACTGGGGTATTAAGAAGAACTTGAGGGCATACAAAATATTCATGAGCTCGCGCACGGATCTCTGCCTGTTTACTTGGGTGCACCCATAAGTATGGTTGCGGGCATTCAGTGTACAATGTGTTCACTCAAGCTGAATGGCTTGGGTACGGTTGAGGAGGCGTGGTTATGCTCTCAATTCTGTGCCTGGCCGTGGTGTGCTCACTGGTACGTGTCATTGTGGCATGCAGTGGCTGTCGTGGGGGGAGGACCTAGGGTGTAGGTGATCCATCGATCTGGTTGGTTAATGGAGAGTGCCAGATATTGCTGATGTTGAAGCCAATGTATTGGGGTACTGTGTCGTGCTTGTGTATTTCGATGGCTTCCCTGATGCGTCTTGGGTGCCATCTGTCGATGGGCGCTATCAGTTGTGCGGTTTCCCAGTTGATGATATGTCCTCGCTGTACTGTACGGAGTGCTTGACAATGGCTGATTTGTCATAGTCTTCTCTGTTCTTCGAGTCTGGTGGGTATAGGTCCCTTCCAGTCTCGCCGATATACAACTTCCCACATTCACAGGGCCAGGGATCCTATAGATTAATCCGACGAAAGAAAACTGCGGTGTATCTCCAAGGTATTTACATGACGTCACAATAGAAATACACCGCAGTAACAATGGAATAATCACAAGAGGGCGGGCTCACCAAATGTTGCTCGGATTACACTATAGACTCCAGCCTGGGGCCAATTTCATAACGCCGTTTAGCAGAAAATGCTTGGGCGGTGGTCTGCTGCTAGTTGATCTGAAATAAGTTTTTGACATCACCAGGTTTCTCGATGTCATGCAACGTATAGGCAACGGCCTTTTATTTTATTTTAGTGACGTCACTTTAATTGTATTTGTTATCAAAACCTACTGTCAAGAAACATTGATAATGGCCCATTTTGGAATAGTACCCCATGGAGAACCTTATCCAAGTATAACCTGCAGGCATTTGGTCTTTCCGGTTTAGATTTGTTTGAAATAAATATTCATGTTGCAGCCGATTTCACGAATGAGTGCGCAGCTTGCGCAAGCCCCACAGCTTGCGTGTTATCGTCGCTAAATTGTTGCGCGACTTACGCAATAAAACATTGCGCACGTGGGCTTACGCAACTGCGTAAGTTTCGTGAAATCGGCTGCTGGGCTTTGTTGCTAAGGAAAATACAGTTGCTAAGCAACAAGGATGTACTAGAGATTCTGCAATCATTGGTTGTCTGGCTCAAATTACGAAGACACCATGACAAATGTTCCAATATGGCCAGTTTTCTTGATTCAATACAACCTTGGTTTTTTTTGATCTCCTTAAGTGACGTCACTCAATAGCTCCTGCCATCAAGACCCACTGCCAAGCAACATTGAAACTAGTCAATCTGAATACTGGTCACTATGGATAAGCACTTCTTTTATGATGAAAGTTTCATACTTTTGCTTATTCCAAGACTATGTATGAAGAATTAAAATAATCCGAGTTTCCTTTCATAAATACTCATTAGACACCTGGGGCCAATTCCAAACATTTGCTTATTAAAAGTACTAGTACAGGATTTATTTGCTTTATATTGCCAAAATGGGTGACCGGCCAAAATCGTGTGCGATGTTCATTAATATTCTGCTGTTTCTAAAGCACAATTTGAGATACAATTTTCACTGGTAAACGATATTACAAAGCAAACATTTAATTATCACAGAATTGGCCCCTGGTCACATGACACTTATGGCATAGATTGGCGCAAGAACTTTTTTCGTGAGCCCATGACTGCTAAACAACTTTATGCCTAGTCTTTGCTGCATATGATAGATTACTTGTTTATTGAGACATTACTCTTGTTCGTTTTGATGTAAAACCAATAAAATGTAGCCTTTTTCAACTTTGAAGATTTCATTGCAGTAAATCACAGAAAGAGGGCACTGTTTGGGGTGCATCACACTTCAGGAAAACACAAGGGGAAAAATACAGAAAAACATAAGACTTCAAGTTGCCCCAGGATGTTTGCATTATTCATTCAAATAGACGATTTCATAGCAGAACATTTTACTGCATACAAAATTTACTAGCTTTGCAAAAATGGAATAGCAGTTAAAAACGTATGTGAACTTGTGTTCATTGTAAGACATAATTCGTTTTTAACTGCTTACCAATTTTTTGCAAAGCAAATGTTTTTGTACTAAGCAAATGTTTCTTCTAAACAGGAAATTGCCCCTTATTAAGCCACGATGAGAAGCTGTAAACAAATTAGACCATGACACTCAAATGTTTCGTTTCAATTATTTATTTCTAGTATTAATTCCCCCTATTTACAATCAGCTGATATGGTTATAGAAAACGAGTGTTTTACCCAAGTGCCCATTTCTTTAAATAATGTTTTTACTCTGAAAATCAAATGTGTTTCACTTTCCGAAATATCTCTATTGGCATGTTTTGAAAGGCTTTATATTTCATAATTTGTTTGTGTGCCACATTGCGGAATAAAACAGTTTATATCCAAAAAAACACCATCGATTCCTGGCAACACGGTTGATAATCTTGCCATCCAACTTCACAACAATAATGTACATTTTTATTCTTCTTCGTTAAAAAATACCCCATTAGTTTTCATCCATGGTCACATGACTTGATCAAATGAGCAATAATTGAGATTTTCTGCATATCTCATTGTTGTTCAGTTTTAATACAATAAAGCGTATAATTATCTTCAAATCGCTGTATTTTGCACAATTTTATTAGGCATTCCGTATTTAAAAAGTGAACCATGATCATCAGAAGACTTCTATGTTTCCTGTTCCTGTTGAGGAAAAAAAAGATTGTGTAAGCAAGTTGCGGCATGAATTCCATTCATTGGTCGCCACTGAGATGACTTGTTAAGTCTATTGGGCGCTTTCACAGGGGGTCAAAAGGTCACAGTCACTATATTGCTTGTCTTCTAGAATGGCAGATAACAATAGAGCCACGTGGGGAAATGCACGTGGCTGCAAGCTGAAAGGCTCTTGGCTCTATTGTCCTCTCCCGTTGTGGAAGACGAGCAATAGTGACCCGTGACCTTTTGACCTCCTGTGAAAGCGCCCTGTGGGATTTGGCAGAAAAAGTTGAAGTATTTTCAAGGAAATTGTTTAATGGTTATCACTTGTAAATAAACTTCTCTTTAAACTATTAGCACTTTTTGGTGATTCCTGAGTCATATTAAGAAGAATAAGTGGCGACCAGTAAACATAATTCTTTGACAAGCTGAGAAGCAAAAATATGGTTTTTGACATTAAATTCAGGTATTTATGACACATTAAATGCATGGATGTTAACAATTCCACGTTAAATGGTATAAAACTGCTAAATTTGTGTACTTACAACACAAAGTCTTAGCAGTTTATCGGAAGTCTAAGTGAAAAATTATTGTAATGTTCCCAGTACATCCAAGACTAACATTGGTGGTAAGTTGACTAGGCTGAAGTTTCTTTTTAAAAAAATAGCCTGTGAGCATTAGAGGCAATTGGACTAGGGGGAAGCAGGACTGGAAGAGGGGGGTTGGGGAAATGAGGGGGTTTGGGTTGAGGAAATGGGGTGACGTTAGTTGGGGAGGGGATGGAAAGAAAGGGGAAATAGGGTATAAAAGGCCAGACAGAAATGAGGAATATTTGGGTTAAAAATAATCAAGAAAGTTGGTTGAAATGGGAGGAAGAAAATGAAAACATTAATCATTTTCCTCCTGGATGTTGAGACAATGTGGCTGGATGCTGCCGAGTCGTTTAATCCAAAGTTTCTCTCTGCTGAGTCGAACAGGGTCTGGGTGGCGACCAAGAGCCTCGGGCTCTGTATGGACATGTCAGAAATGAAGTGATTAGTACAGTTAAAGTGTTCAGCAACTGAGGTGTCATTCTGCTGGTGTTGACTGCGGATTATTTTGGATTCGGTGAAATTGTCAAAACTTCCATGTTGTGCATGCCTAGTTGGAATTCCAAATTATTGTTATTTACTGATGACGATTACATACTGAATTTGTAAAGAAAAATTCCTTTCACCATGATTTGAAGTTGACGATCAACATTGTGCACTGAATACAAATAGGTCTTCGTACTTTGGGAATATCAATGATTACCTTTCCACTGTTTTGGATCCTGCAGGATTAAACTGTTGGTGTGATTTTGTTTTCACACAACCCCCTTTTTTATATTTTGTATGTTTTTTCTCAACAAAACAATATATACAATATTTACAATATTTACAAAATTCACAATATTTACAACTATATACAAGATCCTGGCATGTTTCTGTCACATGACCTTCATCCCAAAACTCCTTTTCCAGATGAGCTATCATTCTGCCACTGATTTAAAACTGAAATGTTCAAATTTAATGGATGAGTGCATGAGGTACAGATGTAGACCTTTTGTTGCGATGCCCCTTCAAACAAGTTACAATGATGGCCTTAAGTGTGTCTATGATGACAGCCTGGATGAGCACCGAGATGATGGAAGTGGCAGCCCATTCCCAGAAGGCACTCCAACAGAAGCCATGGACGGAGTAAACAGACCACAGGACAGCCAGGACACAGGACGCAATCAGGAGGATGTGACCAAAGCAAACAACAAGTGCAAGGCAGAGTCTGCTGCCAGCTTTGGCTTCGGTGGCTGACTTTGCTGGAATAGGGATCTGATCTGGAATTTGAAAAATCTCAGGTTTGTTAACAATGGTTTGATGTGAAGAGCCGGATAAAAACTTAGAATCTGTAGAAAGAATTGCATTCGAATTAGTTGTAACGGGTAAAACCTGACTAGTTGATAATTGCTCCTCGTCTGATGGCATTTCAATGACTATAGAATCTGTGGAAAGAATTGGATTATAATCAGTCGTAACGGGTAAAACCTGACTAGTTGATGGTTGCTCCTCATCGGATTGCATTTCAATTACTGTAAGAGTATTAGAGTTGTTATTTAAGACGTTGCATTTAGCAGGCTGTCCCAGAGGAGTATGTCTGTATAAAGAGTATATCGTCGGAGTGACGCGTCCCAAGACTTCAGTGGCGATGAAGACGGGCAGGAGTACAGCACTGACTCCTGCTGCCTTGATGACCATCCCCAAGGTGATGTCATAGTCCATGGGGCTGAGCACCACAGACTCCCAAAGGGATGGAGCCAACAGTGGCTTTGATATCCACTGCACTGCAAGCATGGGGTAACTCATGCAGGCAAACAGACAGGTGACGTGCCGTACACCGGTCAAGTTGCCCTCATATCGAGGCATAAATGTAGATGTGAACGTATGTGCGTTCTTGAAAAAGTGGGAGATGTAGTTGGCCTTGGCTTTTGGTGGTTTCGGCAACAGGAACGGTGGCAGCTTGGTGGCGATTCCGTTATCATTACATGAGAGGCCGTCGCTGCTTGGACCACAGTACTTGCTGTAATGGATGCTGTAATGCTCCTTGGTCTTCGTATCCTTGACATCAATATTGTGGATCTCACTATAGTATGTCAAGAAAAAAATAGACAAAATGATCAAGTCATGGTTTTTAAAATGTTCACAAATGTAATTATTGCATATTTCTGAAAGGTACAGCCTTGGAAAAAAATATTGAATTACAATGTTTTATTAAAAACCATTACTCTTCAGCAGCAACTGGGCTGATGATTATCATGAGATATAAGCAATGGGAGCCGTAGCACTAATAAACTGTAAAACTAGAGTGCAAAGTGCAAAATATAAAACTATAATGCTCAACTTACGTGGGTATTATGCTTATCATAATACCCTAAATATTATGTTTATCATGTTTGGTCTTATAGACAATAGTCATTAGATCAGATGGCTTACATGGCATCAAATATTGCTATAAGACTTCTTAAAAGGATTTAAATAAGACATTAACAAACATTTTTGATGTTATTTTTGTTGTCAGGTTGTAGGTGGTCAAATATTTTGTTATCCAAGGTGGTACATATAAATGTGTTGGTTTTTTTCTCGTTTTTTTGTTAAGTTAGATCGAAAAAATCTGAATAAGTTTTCTTAAAATGTTCATAAAGGTAATCATTCAATATTTCGCAAATTCACAGAGTGCCATCAGGGACAATGTCAAAATTACAGCAATTCACATCTTGTACGGAACCACCATATACATGTAGACCGTATCGAATAGCTGCCATCTTGTATAGGGCAGTTTCTTTGTTGCTTGAGGACGTGAATGGTTGCACATTTTGTGTTTACATTATTGACTAAATTGAAAGGAAAGAATTAAGTAGTTATAGTAATGGCTTTATCAGATTTTGAGCACAAAACACATGAGACTGTCTGAACATTTTTATAAGTATTTTCTAGGAAAATCTTTAATCTTTCCCGCTTCAACATTTGAGGTTTTTTTTTATTAAATCTGTACTTCTTATCAATCTGTAATTTTATATCAACTTTTCAATTTAAATATAAAAAGTTACCCCACAAGGTGGCCGCTATTCGATACGGTGTCTATTGACCACTCTCACAGATGCCATCTTTGTATCGGGGAAAATGGTACTATAACGCATTCAAGTACGAGCATCTTGCTTGAAATTTGTTCGAAATACATCGCAGCCTATTACACTCAAGATCCTTAGGCACGTGACAATTTGTAGGAAGTGACGTCATTTCAGAGTCATGTATAGACGAATCCACTGCCATGAACTTGGTGCTCTGTGTTGTTGTTAAATCGAACAGCGCACAAACCGTACGCGTATAGGCTTCGCAAGCAAATAAACGCACAAAATTGTTCAAAGTGACAACATAATGTAACAGCTTATCATCAACACAAAACCCACAGTTCATGGCACTGGATGGCTCCCAGTTATGGCAGACGTACACGGAACATGACTTCAGCTCTCAGATTGGCGTATATATACTAAACAAGGCCAACCATTCAGGAAAAACCCCCACACGTTATTTCACAAGTAAAAGTAGACAAATATACCATTTATAGGTCAAAACCACGAGATTGTGAAATCCTAGTTCAAGATAGGAGAAACGAAAAAATTGAAGCTAAACTTACGTATCACATGCCCTGTTGATGATTCCTCGCAGACGGGCTCCAATACTGGTATGGAAGCGGTATCCAAAAATCGGTCGATGCATCTTCACCAAGCGTACCTGCGCGGTTACAATTTCCCCGATGGACTGAGGTGTTGTTAGGGTTTGCTGTTCCGAATTCAGTCCATGAAACAGACGAAAAATCATCCTAGAGGACGAACAATAACGAAATACAATTATCACCTTAACAAAATCACAGGGTCCTCTTAAAGCCCCAATACAACATTTGCAGGTTAACCAAAATTATGACAAGAAAAATCGGACTAAAAGTGTTGATACATGTATAGCAATGGTACGCAACCACAACAAAAACTTGCATGGATTTTTCAGTTTTTCTGAAGTATTACTGCATCTATGTGATTGAAATTTCTACGAAGCAGTTTATCGACATGATTCTTTAGTTATGTAATGCTGTTGTTCCTGTTTTTAAAAGTTGTGCAAACATGTGATCTGTTTTTAATGAATGTAATAGTTTCTTGATCAACTTACCAGTCACTGAAGCCAATAGTTCCTTGGAGTCTCACAAAACACGTGCTTCCGATTCTGCGACATGATTTGTGCCAGACACACCAACGCAGGAATGAACCCCATTTTGAACGGCCGCCGTAGTTTATGTCTATGATATAGGTGCTTTCATTTTCAGCCCGATTATCTCTGATGGACCCAGGAGCTGCATTGCTCTGTTTGAAGGAAAGATATAAGGAAAAATCATATTACTATTACTAAATACAATGAATCCTGACTATAAAAAAGCCAAGTTGAATTTGTTTAATGCCAGTGAGTTTACAAACTTGTTGGCCTACCTTGCAAGCCTGTCTGAGATCTTTGAGAAAGGCAGCAAGCAGCAGCAGTCCAAAGCCAGCAGCTATCGGGACTGCAGTGATGAAGATGATATCATGCCAATCAACAGTTGAGAGGCAGTCACCACTAGTCGGGGCAGAGATGGCAGGATTGCCCTGGAAGGGACCCGAGATGGTGCTCAGGGTCTGGGAACTGCAAAGAAGAAAGATACAATTGTCATTACAAAGGATTGGCTGTCGCTAAAATATTTAGGCCTTTTTGTTTTATTTGGAAACTTGGTTGTTCAGGTCTAACTGAATTATTTTAGGCCTAGGCCTATATAGAAAATAGTAAAACAAAAACTTACTGGGCCTAGACCCAGTATTAATGTTAACTTGGTGGTTGGGACAAGTCATCAACATTTAACAATCCTCAGTAGGCTGGTACTAGGCTAGGCAGATTCACAATCTGCAATGAGAGCCTTTTTATATTCATTTTTGTGCCTCCAAATTGTGACTAGTTTTAGAACCTAGGCCCCTACTATTTCTTTGGGAGAATGTTTCGTGTTGATCACTGCAGTTTGTTTTTGTTTACTCTAGTCTTTACTTTACAATTGTAAAAATAAATTTTTAAAAAGTTCATGTGATTTGAGCAATTTGAAAATTTGATGAATCTGCCAACCTAACTTGCCTGAAGGTTAAAGTTAATTTAACCATGTTAACCTAACTAGTAATCATGGTAGACCTAGGCCTAATGAAAATAATGCAAGGAAAAAGATGTTAAAAATATAAACCAGAACCCACCTTGCAGTCTTGATGACCGAAGCTCCCAAAAATATCGCAATTGTCAGCAAAATTCGCATTCTAGTACTTTGTAGAAGATTTCTTAGGAACAAATCAAACACGTGCAACACTGCATAAGCAATGAACGAAAGTGTCACATTGTAAGAACAACATTCGATTTTCCTACCGCCGAAGACGCGTGCGCGACGAACGCGACTTTCTTTTGCTTGACAACGCGTGATGCGAGAATGCCATCTCCTTGGCAAAATTATACTCGGCGTTCAAAACTCTGTATAACGTTGGCTTCATGAAGACTTCATTCCTGGGCTAGGTTAAATCTATTAAATCCAAATAAACTAGTTAATTTGTGAAGATAACTTTACCCTCTCTTTGCTTTTTGTTGAACTCCATGAGCACGCCTAGTAAAAAGTGTGGACTTTCTATACTTTTCGCGAGGAATTATGGGAATAGACTGGTTAGCAGTCCTTTTGTTACTTCCTTGAAGACGGACAGGGCCGGGTGCGGGCCACGTACCTACGTGCGCGGGCGGAATGACGTCAGCCGGTCGAACGATCTTTTGTTTTCCATTCCAACGACTTGGAATCGACAGATTTCGCTCTCCGAGACTCCCTGGCAGCCCCGCCTCCTTTTTCTTTTGGGATCGCGATTAATTAATTCAATGTCAAAACTCAAGTTTCGTTTACATGGCTGTGACTGTGAGCTGAGACACGAACAGAGATTAAATGCCACGTTTGCAAACTTGGTAATTGGGGGCAGTCACCATGGTCACAGTTCGATCCCCATAGGCATACTTTATAATAAAATTTTGTTTGTGTCGGTATATAGTAGGCATAGCCCTAGCATGAAATGTCAACATTTTACAGCGCACAGGCCGTCTTCGACTATTTGTAGAACTGAAAATGTTGACAACTTTAAACGACCCCTAATAATGTATTTAAAAGAAATTAAACCATTTTTATAACCCATATATATAAAGCAGACACATTTTTGATTTAAGCAAATATTTTTGCTAAACAGCTTTATGAAATTGCCCCCGGAATACTCACTGAAGTCTCATCTTTTCAATTCTGTTCAATTTCATGGGGGTAATCCGTCACTTTTATTCACTAATTTCCACTTGAAACAAAACAACCCCTGCAGCAGTGAAACTTGCTAATCAGACCAGCATCCATTTTGGAACAAAGGCACATACGCTACTAGCAAAATAGGGCCACTTTTAGGAGCTACAGTGCCTACAATGTTTATGGTTGCAAGAACAAATACCCAACATCGCGACGATGGTCATATTATACACAAGACCACCCTCATTCAGCTCGCAACTCTCCCCAATAAAGAAGAACTTGAGGGCATACAAAATATTCATGAGCTCGCGCACGGATCTCTGCCTGTTTACTTGGGTGCACCCATAAGTATGGTTGCGGGCATTCAGTGTACAATGTGTTCACTCAAGCTGAATGGCTTGGGTACGGTTGAGGAGGCGTGGTTATGCTCTTAATTCTGTGCCTGGCCGTGGTGTGCTCACTGGTACGTGTCATTGTGGCATGCAGTGGCTGTCGTGGGGGGAGGACCTAGGGTGTAGGTGATCCATCGATCTGGTTGGTTAATGGAGAGTGCCAGATATTGCTGATGTTGAAGCCAATGTATTGGGGTACTGTGTCGTGCTTGTGTATTTCGATGGCTTCCCTGATGCGTCTTGGGTGCCATCTGTCGATGGGCGCTATCAGTTGTGCGGTTTCCCAGTTGATGATATGTCCTCGCTGTACTGTACGGAGTGCTTGACAATGGCTGATTTGTCATAGTCTTCTCTGTTCTTCGAGTCTGGTGGGTATAGGTCCCTTCCAGTCTCGCCGATATACAACTTCCCACATTCACAGGGCCAGGGATCCTATAGACTAATCCGACGAAAGAAAACTGCGGTGTATCTCCAAGGTATTTACTTGACGTCACAATAGAAATACACCGCAGTAACAATGGAATAATCACAAGAGGGCGGGCTCACCAAATGTTGCTCGGATTACACTATAGACTCCAGCCTGGGGCCAATTTCATAACGCCGTTTAGCAGAAAATGCTTGGGCGGTGGTCTGCTGCTAGTTGATCTGAAATAAGTTTTTGACATCACCAGGTTTCTCGATGTCATGCAACATATAGGCAACGGCCTTTTATTTTATTTTAGTGACGTCGCTTTAATTGTATTTGTTATCAAAACCTACTGTCAAGAAACATTGATAATGGCCCATTTTGGAATAGTACCCCATGGAGAACCTTATCCAAGTATAACCTGCAGGTATTTGGTCTTTCCGGTTTAGATTTGTTTGAAATAAATATTCATGTTGCAGCCGATTTCACGAAAGAGTGCGCAGCTTGCGCAAGCCCCACAGCTTGCGTGTTATCGTCGCTAAATTGTTGCGCGACTTACGCAATAAAACATTGCGCACGTGGGCTTACGCAACTGCGTAAGTTTCGTGAAATCGGCTGCTGGGCTTTGTTGCTAAGGAAAATACAGTTGCTAAGCAACAAGGATGTACTAGAGATTCTGCAATCATTGGTTGTCTGGCTCAAATTACGAAGACACCATGACAAATGTTCCAATATGGCCAGTTTTCTTGATTCAATACAACCTTGGTTTTTTTTGATCTCCTTAAGTGACGTCACTCAATAGCTCCTGCCATCAAGACCCACTGCCAAGCAACATTGAAACTAGTCAATCTGAATACTGGTCACTATGGATAAGCACTTCTTTTATGATGAAAGTTTCATACTTTTGCTTATTCCAAGACTATGTATGAAGAATTAAAATAATCCGAGTTTCCTTTCATAAATACTCATTAGACACCTGTACTAGTACAGGATTTATTTGCTTTATATTGCCAAAATGGGTGACCGGCCAAAATCGTGTGCGATGTTCATTAATATTCTGCTGTTTCTAAAGCACAATTTGAGATACAATTTTCACTGGTAAACGATATTACAAAGCAAACATTTAATTATCACAGAATTGGCCCCTGGTCACATGACACTTATGGCATAGATTGGCGCAAGAACTTTTTTCGTGAGCCCATGACTGCTAAACAACTTTATGCCTAGTCTTTGCTGCATATGATAGATTACTCGTTTATTGAGACATTACTCTTGTTCGTTTTGATGTAAAACCAATAAAATGTAGCCTTTTTCAACTTTGAAGATTTCATTGCAGTAAATCACAGAAAGAGGGCACTGTTTGGGGTGCATCACACTTCAGGAAAACACAAGGGGAAAAATACAGAAAAACATAAGACTTCAAGTTGCCCCAGGATGTTTGCATTATTCATTCAAATAGACGATTTCATAGCAGAACATTTTACTGCATACAAAATTTACTAGCTTTGCAAAAATGGAATAGCAGTTAAAAACGTATGTGAACTTGTGTTCATTGTAAGACATAATTCGTTTTTAACTGCTTACCAATTTTTTGCAAAGCAAATGTTTTTGTACTAAGCAAATGTTTCTTCTAAACAGGAAATTGCCCCTTATTAAGCCACGATGAGAAGCTGTAAACAAATTAGACCATGACACTCAAATGTTTCGTTTCAATTATTTATTTCTAGTATTAATTCCCCCTATTTACAATCAGCTGATATGGTTATAGAAAACGAGTGTTTTACCCAAGTGCCCATTTCTTTAAATAATGTTTTTACTCTGAAAATCAAATGTGTTTCACTTTCCGAAATATCTCTATTGGCATGTTTTGAAAGGCTTTATATTTCATAATTTGTTTGTGTGCCACATTGCGGAATAAAACAGTTTATATCCAAAAAAACACCATCGATTCCTGGCAACACGGTTGATAATCTTGCCATCCAACTTCACAACAATAATGTACATTTTTATTCTTCTTCGTTAAAAAATACCCCATTAGTTTTCATCCATGGTCACATGACTTGATCAAATGAGCAATAATTGAGATTTTCTGCATATCTCATTGTTGTTCAGTTTTAATACAATAAAGCGTATAATTATCTTCAAATCGCTGTATTTTGCACAATTTTATTAGGCATTCCGTATTTAAAAAGTGAACCATGATCATCAGAAGACTTCTATGTTTCCTGTTCCTGTTGAGGAAAAAAAAGATTGTGTAAGCAAGTTGCGGCATGAATTCCATTCATTGGTCGCCACTGAGATGACTTGTTAAGTCTATTGGGCGCTTTCACAGGGGGTCAAAAGGTCACAGTCACTATATTGCTTGTCTTCTAGAATGGCAGATAACAATAGAGCCACGTGGGGAAATGCACGTGGCTGCAAGCTGAAAGGCTCTTGGCTCTATTGTCCTCTCCCGTTGTGGAAGACGAGCAATAGTGACCCGTGACCTTTTGACCTCCTGTGAAAGCGCCCTGTGGGATTTGGCAGAAAAAGTTGAAGTATTTTCAAGGAAATTGTTTAATGGTTATCACTTGTAAATAAACTTCTCTTTAAACTATTAGCACTTTTTGGTGATTCCTGAGTCATATTAAGAAGAATAAGTGGCGACCAGTAAACATAATTCTTTGACAAGCTGAGAAGCAAAAATATGGTTTTTGACATTAAATTCAGGTATTTATGACACATTAAATGCATGGATGTTAACAATTCCACGTTAAATGGTATAAAACTGCTAAATTTGTGTACTTACAACACAAAGTCTTAGCAGTTTATCGGAAGTCTAAGTGAAAAATTATTGTAATGTTCCCAGTACATCCAAGACTAACATTGGTGGTAAGTTGACTAGGCTGAAGTTTCTTTTTAAAAAAATAGCCTGTGAGCATTAGAGGCAATTGGACTAGGGGGAAGCAGGACTGGAAGAGGGGAGTTGGGGAAATGAGGGGGTTTGGGTTGAGGAAATGGGGTGACGTTAGTTGGGGAGGGGATGGAAAGAAAGGGGAAATAGGGTATAAAAGGCCAGACAGAAATGAGGAATATTTGGGTTAAAAATAATCAAGAAAGTTGGTTGAAATGGGAGGAAGAAAATGAAAACATTAATCATTTTCCTCCTGGATGTTGAGACAATGTGGCTGGATGCTGCCGAGTCGTTTAATCCAAAGTTTCTCTCTGCTGAGTCGAACAGGGTCTGGGTGGCGACCAAGAGCCTCGGGCTCTGTATGGACATGTCAGAAATGAAGTGATTAGTACAGTTAAAGTGTTCAGCAACTGAGGTGTCATTCTGCTGGTGTTGACTGCGGATTATTTTGGATTCGGTGAAATTGTCAAAACTTCCATGTTGTGCATGCCTAGTTGGAATTCCAAATTATTGTTATTTACTGATGACGATTACATACTGAATTTGTAAAGAAAAATTCCTTTCACCATGATTTGAAGTTGACGATCAACATTGTGCACTGAATACAAATAGGTCTTCGTACTTTGGGAATATCAATGATTACCTTTCCACTGTTTTGGATCCTGCAGGATTAAACTGTTGGTGTGATTTTGTTTTCACACAACCCCCTTTTTTATATTTTGTATGTTTTTTCTCAACAAAACAATATATACAATATTTACAATATTCACAATATTTACAACTATATACAAGATCCTGGCATGTTTCTGTCACATGACCTTCATCCCAAAACTCCTTTTCCAGATGAGCTATCATTCTGCCACTGGTTTAAAACTGAAATGTTCAAATTTAATGGATGAGTGCATGAGGTACAGATGTAGACCTTTTGTTGCGATGCCCCTTCAAACAAGTTACAATGATGGCCTTAAGTGTGTCTATGATGACAGCCTGGATGAGCACCGAGATGATGGAAGTGGCAGCCCATTCCCAGAAGGCACTCCAACAGAAGCCATGGACGGAGTAAACAGACCACAGGACAGCCAGGACACAGGACGCAATCAGGAGGATGTGACCAAAGCAAACAACAAGTGCAAGGCAGAGTCTGCTGCCAGCTTTGGCTTCGGTGGCTGACTTTGCTGGAATAGGGATCTGATCTGGAATTTGAAAAATCTCAGGTTTGTTAACAATGGTTTGATGTGAAGAGCCGGATAAAAACTTAGAATCTGTAGAAAGAATTGCATTCGAATTAGTTGTAACGGGTAAAACCTGACTAGTTGATAATTGCTCCTCGTCTGATGGCATTTCAATGACTATAGAATCTGTGGAAAGAATTGGATTATAATCAGTCGTAACGGGTAAAACCTGACTAGTTGATGGTTGCTCCTCATCGGATTGCATTTCAATTACTGTAAGAGTATTAGAGTTGTTATTTAAGACGTTGCATTTAGCAGGCTGTCCCAGAGGAGTATGTCTGTATAAAGAGTATATCGTCGGAGTGACGCGTCCCAAGACTTCAGTGGCGATGAAGACGGGCAGGAGTACAGCACTGACTCCTGCTGCCTTGATGACCATCCCCAAGGTGATGTCATAGTCCATGGGGCTGAGCACCACAGACTCCCAAAGGGATGGAGCCAACAGTGGCTTTGATATCCACTGCACTGCAAGCATGGGGTAACTCATGCAGGCAAACAGACAGGTGACGTGCCGTACACCGGTCAAGTTGCCCTCATATCGAGGCATAAATGTAGATGTGAACGTATGTGCGTTCTTGAAAAAGTGGGAGATGTAGTTGGCCTTGGCTTTTGGTGGTTTCGGCAACAGGAACGGTGGCAGCTTGGTGGCGATTCCGTTATCATTACATGAGAGGCCGTCGCTGCTTGGACCACAGTACTTGCTGTAATGGATGCTGTAATGCTCCTTGGTCTTCGTATCCTTGACATCAATATTGTGGATCTCACTATAGTATGTCAAGAAAAAAATAGACAAAATTATCAAGTCATGGTTTTTAAAATGTTCACAAATGTAATTATTGCATATTTCTGAAAGGTACAGCCTTGGAAAAAAATATTGAATTACAATGTTTTATTAAAAACCATTACTCTTCAGCAGCAACTGGGCTGATGATTATCATGAGATATAAGCAATGGGAGCCGTAGCACTAATAAACTGTAAAACTAGAGTGCAAAGTGCAAAATATAAAACTATAATGCTCAACTTACGTGGGTATTATGCTTATCATAATACCCTAAATATTATGTTTATCATGTTTGGTCTTATAGACAATAGTCATTAGATCAGATGGCTTACATGGCATCAAATATTGCTATAAGACTTCTTAAAAGGATTTAAATAAGACATTAACAAACATTTTTGATGTTATTTTTGTTGTCAGGTTGTAGGTGGTCAAATATTTTGTTATCCAAGGTGGTACATATAAATGTGTTGGTTTTTTTTCTCGTTTTTTTGTTAAGTTAGATCGAAAAAATCTGAATAAGTTTTCTTAAAATGTTCATAAAGGTAATCATTCAATATTTCGCAAATTCACAGAGTGCCATCAGGGACAATGTCAAAATTACAGCAATTCACATCTTGTACGGAACCACCATATACATGTAGACCGTATCGAATAGCTGCCATCTTGTATAGGGCAGTTTCTTTGTTGCTTGAGGACGTGAATGGTTGCACATTTTGTGTTTACATTATTGACTAAATTGAAAGGAAAGAATTAAGTAGTTATAGTAATGGCTTTATCAGATTTTGAGCACAAAACACATGAGACTGTCTGAACATTTTTATAAGTATTTTCTAGGAAAATCTTTAATCTTTCCCGCTTCAACATTTGAGGTTTTTTTATATTAAATCTGTACTTCTTATAAATCTGTAATTTTATATCAACTTTTCAATTTAAATATAAAAAGTTACCCCACAAGGTGGCCGCTATTCGATACGGTGTCTATTGACCACTCTCACAGATGCCATCTTTGTATCGGGGAAAATGGTACTATAACGCATTCAAGTACGAGCATCTTGCTTGAAATTTGTTCGAAATACATCGCAGCCTATTACACTCAAGATCCTTAGGCACGTGACAATTTGTAGGAAGTGACGTCATTTCAGAGTCATGTATAGACGAATCCACTGCCATGAACTTGGTGCTCTGTGTTGTTGTTAAATCGAACAGCGCACAAACCGTACGCGTATAGGCTTCGCAAGCAAATAAACGCACAAAATTGTTCAAAGTGACAACATAATGTAACAGCTTATCATCAACACAAAACCCACAGTTCATGGCACTGGATGGCTCCCAGTTATGGCAGACGTACACGGAACATGACTTCAGCTCTCAGATTGGCGTATATATACTAAACAAGGCCAACCATTCAGGAAAAACCCCCACACGTTATTTCACAAGTAAAAGTAGACAAATATACCATTTATAGGTCAAAACCACGAGATTGTGAAATCCTAGTTCAAGATAGGAGAAACGAAAAAATTGAAGCTAAACTTACGTATCACATGCCCTGTTGATGATTCCTCGCAGACGGGCTCCAATACTGGTATGGAAGCGGTATCCAAAAATCGGTCGATGCATCTTCACCAAGCGTACCTGCGCGGTTACAATTTCCCCGATGGACTGAGGTGTTGTTAGGGTTTGCTGTTCCGAATTCAGTCCATGAAACAGACGAAAAATCATCCTAGAGGACGAACAATAACGAAATACAATTATCACCTTAACAAAATCACAGGGTCCTCTTAAAGCCCCAATACAACATTTGCAGGTTAACCAAAATTATGACAAGAAAAATCGGACTAAAAGTGTTGATACATGTATAGCAATGGTACGCAACCACAACAAAAACTTGCATGGATTTGTCAGTTTTTCTGAAGTATTACTGCATCTATGTGATTGAAATTTCTACGAAGCAGTTTATCGACATGATTCTTTGGTTATGTAATGCTGTTGTTCCTGTTTTTAAAAGTTGTGCAAACATGTAATCTGTTTTTAATGAATGTAATAGTTTCTTGATCAACTTACCAGTCACTGAAGCCAATAGTTCCTTGGAGTCTCACAAAACACGTGCTTCCGATTCTGCGACATGATTTGTGCCAGACACACCAACGCAGGAATGAACCCCATTTTGAACGGCCGCCGTAGTTTATGTCTATGATATAGGTGCTTTCATTTTCAGCCCGATTATCTCTGATGGACCCAGGAGCTGCATTGCTCTGTTTGAAGGAAAGATATAAGGAAAAATCATATTACTATTACTAAATACAATGAATCCTGACTATAAAAAAGCCAAGTTGAATTTGTTTAATGCCAGTGAGTTTACAAACTTGTTGACTTGTCGGCCTACCTTGCAAGCCTGTCTGAGATCTTTGAGAAAGGCAGCAAGCAGCAGCAGTCCAAAGCCAGCAGCTATCGGGACTGCAGTGATGAAGATGATATCATGCCAATCAACAGTTGAGAGGCAGTCACCACTAGTCGGGGCAGAGATGGCAGGATTGCCCTGGAAGGGACCCGAGATGGTGCTCAGGGTCTGGGAACTGCAAAGAAGAAAGATACAATTGTCATTACAAAGGATTGGCTGTCGCTAAAATATTTAGGCCTTTTTGTTTTATTTGGAAACTTGGTTGTTCAGGTCTAACTGAATTATTTTAGGCCTAGGCCTATATAGAAAATAGTAAAACAAAAACTTACTGGGCCTAGACCCAGTATTAATGTTAACTTGGTGGTTGGGACAAGTCATCAACATTTAACAATCCTCAGTAGGCTGGTACTAGGCTAGGCAGATTCACAATCTGCAATGAGAGCCTTTTTATATTCATTTTTGTGCCTCCAAATTGTGACTAGTTTTAGAACCTAGGCCCCTACTATTTCTTTGGGAGAATGTTTCGTGTTGATCACTGCAGTTTGTTTTTGTTTACTCTAGTCTTTACTTTACAATTGTAAAAATAAATTTTAAAAAAGTTCATGTGATTTGAGCAATTTGAAAATTTGATGAATCTGCCAACCTAACTTGCCTGAAGGTTAAAGTTAATTTAACCATGTTAACCTAACTAGTAATCATGGTAGACCTAGGCCTAATGAAAATAATGCAAGGAAAAAGATGTTAAAAATATAAACCAGAACCCACCTTGCAGTCTTGATGACCGAAGCTCCCAAAAATATCGCAATTGTCAGCAAAATTCGCATTCTAGTACTTTGTAGAAGATTTCTTAGGAACAAATCAAACACGTGCAACACTGCATAAGCAATGAACGAAAGTGTCACATTGTAAGAACAACATTCGATTTTCCTACCGCCGAAGACGCGTGCGCGACGAACGCGACTTTCTTTTGCTTGACAACGCGTGATGCGAGAATGCCATCTCCTTGGCAAAATTATACTCGGCGTTCAAAACTCTGTATAACGTTGGCTTCATGAAGACTTCATTCCTGGGCTAGGTTAAATCTATTAAATCCAAATAAACTAGTTAATTTGTGAAGATAACTTTACCCTCTCTTTGCTTTTTGTTGAACTCCATGAGCACGCCTAGTAAAAAGTGTGGACTTTCTATACTTTTCGCGAGGAATTATGGGAATAGACTGGTTAGCAGTCCTTTTGTTACTTCCTTGAAGACGGACAGGGCCGGGTGCGGGCCACGTACCTACGTGCGCGGGCGGAATGACGTCAGCCGGTGGAACGATTTTTTTAGTTTTCCATTCCAACGACTTGGAATCGACAGATTTCGCTCTCCGAGACTCCCTGGCAGCCCCGCCTCCTTTTTCTTTTGGGATCGCGATTAATTAATTCAATGTCAAAACTCAAGTTTCGTTTACATGGCTGTGACTGTGAGCTGAGACACGAACAGAGATTAAATGCCACGTTTGCAAACTTGGTAATTGGGGGCAGTCACCATGGTCACAGTTCGATCCCCATAGGCATACTTTATAATAAAATTTTGTTTGTGTCGGTATATAGTAGGCATAGCCCTAGCATGAAATGTCAACATTTTACAGCGCACAGGCCGTCTTCGACTATTTGTAGAACTGAAAATGTTGACAACTTTAAACGACCCCTAATAATGTATTTAAAAGAAATTAAACCATTTTTATAACCCATATATATAAAGCAGACAAATTTTTGATTTAAGCAAATATTTTTGCTAAACAGCTTTATGAAATTGCCCCCGGAATACTCACTGAAGTCTCATCTTTTCAATTCTGTTCAATTTCATGGGGGTAATCCGTCACTTTTATTCACTAATTTCCACTTGAAACAAAACAACCCCTGCAGCAGTGAAACTTGCTAATCAGACCAGCATCCATTTTGGAACAAACGCACATACGCTACTAGCAAAATAGGGCCACTTTTAGGAGCTACAGTGCCTACAATGTTTATGGTTGCAAGAAAAAATACCCAACATCGCGACGATGGTCATATTATACACAAGACCACCCTCATTCAGCTCGCAACTCTCCCCAATAAAGAAGAACTTGAGGGCATACAAAATATTCATGAGCTCGCGCACGGATCTCTGCCTGTTTACTTGGGTGCACCCATAAGTATGGTTGCGGGCATTCAGTGTACAATGTGTTCACTCAAGCTGAATGGCTTGGGTACGGTTGAGGAGGCGTGGTTATGCTCTTAATTCTGTGCCTGGCCGTGGTGTGCTCACTGCTACGTGTCATTGTGGCATGCAGTGGCTGTCGTGGGGGGAGGACCTAGGGTGTAGGTGATCCATCGATCTGGTTGGTTAATGGAGAGTGCCAGATATTGCTGATGTTGAAGCCAATGTATTGGGGTACTGTGTCGTGCTTGTGTATTTCGATGGCTTCCCTGATGCGTCTTGGGTGCCATCTGTCGATGGGCGCTATCAGTTGTGCGGTTTCCCAGTTGATGATATGTCCTCGCTGTACTGTACGGAGTGCTTGACAATGGCTGATTTGTCATAGTCTTCTCTGTTCTTCGAGTCTGGTGGGTATAGGTCCCTTCCAGTCTCGCCGATATACAACTTCCCACATTCACAGGGCCAGGGATCCTATAGACTAATCCGACGAAAGAAAACTGCGGTGTATCTCCAAGGTATTTACTTGACGTCACAATAGAAATACACCGCAGTAACAATGGAATAATCACAAGAGGGCGGGCTCACCAAATGTTGCTCGGATTACACTATAGACTCCAGCCTGGGGCCAATTTCATAACGCCGTTTAGCAGAAAATGCTTGGGCGGTGGTCTGCTGCTAGTTGATCTGAAATAAGTTTTTGACATCACCAGGTTTCTCGATGTCATTCAACATATAGGCAACGGCCTTTTATTTTATTTTAGTGACGTCACTTTAATTGTATTTGTTATCAAAACCTACTGTCAAGAAACATTGATAATGGCCCATTTTGGAATAGTACCCCATGGAGAACCTTATCCAAGTATAACCTGCAGGTATTTGGTCTTTCCGGTTTAGATTTGTTTGAAATAAATATTCATGTTGCAGCCGATTTCACGAAAGAGTGCGCAGCTTGCGCAAGCCCCACAGCTTGCGTGTTATCGTCGCTAAATTGTTGCGCGACTTACGCAATAAAACATTGCGCACGTGGGCTTACGCAACTGCGTAAGTTTCGTGAAATCGGCTGCTGGGCTTTGTTGCTAAGGAAAATACAGTTGCTAAGCAACAAGGATGTACTAGAGATTCTGCTATCATTGGTTCTCTGGCTCAAATTACGAAGACACCATGACAAATGTTCCAATATGGCCAGTTTTCTTGATTCAATACAACCTTGGTTTTTTTTGATCTCCTTAAGTGACGTCACTCAATAGCTCCTGCCATCAAGACCCACTGCCAAGCAACATTGAAACTAGTCAATCTGAATACTGGTCACTATGGATAAGCACTTCTTTTATGATGAAAGTTTCATACTTTTGCTTATTCCAAGACTATGTATGAAGAATTAAAATAATCCGAGTTTCCTTTCATAAATACTCATTAGACACCTGGGGCCAATTCCAAACATTTGCTTATTAAAAGTACTAGTACAGGATTTATTTGCTTTATATTGCCAAAATGGGTGACCGGCCAAAATCGTGTGCGATGTTCATTAATATTCTGCTGTTTCTAAAGCACAATTTGAGATACAATTTTCACTGGTAAACGATATTACAAAGCAAACATTTAATTATCACAGAATTGGCCCCTGGTCACATGACACTTATGGCATAGATTGGCGCAAGAACTTTTTTCGTGAGCCCATGACTGCTAAACAACTTTATGCCTAGTCTTTGCTGCATATGATAGATTACTTGTTTATTGAGACATTACTCTTGTTCGTTTTGATGTAAAACCAATAAAATGTAGCCTTTTTCAACTTTGAAGATTTCATTGCAGTAAATCACAGAAAGAGGGCACTGTTTGGGGTGCATCACACTTCAGGAAAACACAAGGGGAAAAATACAGAAAAACATAAGACTTCAAGTTGCCCCAGGATGTTTGCATTATTCATTCAAATAGACGATTTCATAGCAGAACATTTTACTGCATACAAAATTTACTAGCTTTGCAAAAATGGAATAGCAGTTAAAAACGTATGTGAACTTGTGTTCATTGTAAGACATAATTCGTTTTTAACTGCTTACCAATTTTTTGCAAAGCAAATGTTTTTGTACTAAGCAAATGTTTCTTCTAAACAGGAAATTGCCCCTTATTAAGCCACGATGAGAAGCTGTAAACAAATTAGACCATGACACTCAAATGTTTCGTTTCAATTATTTATTTCTAGTATTAATTCCCCCTATTTACAATCAGCTGATATGGTTATAGAAAACGAGTGTTTTACCCAAGTGCCCATTTCTTTAAATAATGTTTTTACTCTGAAAATCAAATGTGTTTCACTTTCCGAAATATCTCTATTGGCATGTTTTGAAAGGCTTTATATTTCATAATTTGTTTGTGTGCCACATTGCGGAATAAAACAGTTTATATCCAAAAAAACACCATCGATTCCTGGCAACACGGTTGATAATCTTGCCATCCAACTTCACAACAATAATGTACATTTTTATTCTTCTTCGTTAAAAAATACCCCATTAGTTTTCATCCATGGTCACATGACTTGATCAAATGAGCAATAATTGAGATTTTCTGCATATCTCATTGTTGTTCAGTTTTAATACAATAAAGCGTATAATTATCTTCAAATCGCTGTATTTTGCACAATTTTATTAGGCATTCCGTATTTAAAAAGTGAACCATGATCATCAGAAGACTTCTATGTTTCCTGTTCCTGTTGAGGAAAAAAAAAGATTGTGTAAGCAAGTTGCGGCATGAATTCCATTCATTGGTCGCCACTGAGATGACTTGTTAAGTCTATTGGGCGCTTTCACAGGGGGTCAAAAGGTCACAGTCACTATATTGCTTGTCTTCTAGAATGGCAGATAACAATAGAGCCACGTGGGGAAATGCACGTGGCTGCAAGCTGAAAGGCTCTTGGCTCTATTGTCCTCTCCCGTTGTGGAAGACGAGCAATAGTGACCCGTGACCTTTTGACCTCCTGTGAAAGCGCCCTGTGGGATTTGGCAGAAAAAGTTGAAGTATTTTCAAGGAAATTGTTTAATGGTTATCACTTGTAAATAAACTTCTCTTTAAACTATTAGCACTTTTTGGTGATTCCTGAGTCATATTAAGAAGAATAAGTGGCGACCAGTAAACATAATTCTTTGACAAGCTGAGAAGCAAAAATATGGTTTTTGACATTAAATTCAGGTATTTATGACACATTAAATGCATGGATGTTAACAATTCCACGTTAAATGGTATAAAACTGCTAAATTTGTGTACTTACAACACAAAGTCTTAGCAGTTTATCGGAAGTCTAAGTGAAAAATTATTGTAATGTTCCCAGTACATCCAAGACTAACATTGGTGGTAAGTTGACTAGGCTGAAGTTTCTTTTAAAAAAAATAGCCTGTGAGCATTAGAGGCAATTGGACTAGGGGGAAGCAGGACTGGAAGAGGGGAGTTGGGGAAATGAGGGGGTTTGGGTTGAGGAAATGGGGTGACGTTAGTTGGGGAGGGGATGGAAAGAAAGGGGAAATAGGGTATAAAAGGGCAGACAGAAATGAGGAATATTTGGGTTAAAAATAATCAAGGAAGTTGGTTGAAATGGGAGGAAGAAAATGAAAACATTAATCATTTTCCTCCTGGATGTTGAGACAATGTGGCTGGATGCTGCCGAGTCGTTTAATCCAAAGTTTCTCTCTGCTGAGTCGAACAGGGTCTGGGTGGCGACCAAGAGCCTCGGGCTCTGTATGGACATGTCAGAAATGAAGTGATTAGTACAGTTAAAGTGTTCAGCAACTGAGGTGTCATTCTGCTGGTGTTGACTGCGGATTATTTTGGATTCGGTGAAATTGTCAAAACTTCCATGTTGTGCATGCCTAGTTGGAATTCCAAATTATTGTTATTTACTGATGACGATTACATACTGAATTTGTAAAGAAAAATTCCTTTCACCATGATTCGAAGTTGACGATCAACATTGTGCACTGAATACAAATAGGTCTTCGTACTTTGGGAATATCAATGATTACCTTTCCACTGTTTTGGATCCTGCAGGATTAAACTGTTGGTGTGATTTTGTTTTCACACAACCCCCTTTTTTATATTTTGTATGTTTTTTCTCAACAAAACAATATATACAATATTTACAATATTCACAATATTTACAACTATATACAAGATCCTGGCATGTTTCTGTCACATGACCTTCATCCCAAAACTCCTTTTCCAGATGAGCTATCATTCTGCCACTGGTTTAAAACTGAAATGTTCAAATTTAATGGATGAGTGCATGAGGTACAGATGTAGACCTTTTGTTGCGATGCCCCTTCAAACAAGTTACAATGATGGCCTTAAGTGTGTCTATGATGACAGCCTGGATGAGCACCGAGATGATGGAAGTGGCAGCCCATTCCCAGAAGGCACTCCAACAGAAGCCATGGACGGAGTAAACAGACCACAGGACAGCCAGGACACAGGACGCAATCAGGAGGATGTGACCAAAGCAAACAACAAGTGCAAGGCAGAGTCTGCTGCCAGCTTTGGCTTCGGTGGCTGACTTTGCTGGAATAGGGATCTGATCTGGAATTTGAAAAATCTCAGGTTTGTTAACAATGGTTTGATGTGAAGAGCCGGATAAAAACTTAGAATCTGTAGAAAGAATTGCATTCGAATTAGTTGTAACGGGTAAAACCTGACTAGTTGATAATTGCTCCTCGTCTGATGGCATTTCAATGACTATAGAATCTGTGGAAAGAATTGGATTATAATCAGTCGTAACGGGTAAAACCTGACTAGTTGATGGTTGCTCCTCATCGGATTGCATTTCAATTACTGTAAGAGTATTAGAGTTGTTATTTAAGACGTTGCATTTAGCAGGCTGTCCCAGAGGAGTATGTCTGTATAAAGAGTATATCGTCGGAGTGACGCGTCCCAAGACTTCAGTGGCGATGAAGACGGGCAGGAGTACAGCACTGACTCCTGCTGCCTTGATGACCATCCCCAAGGTGATGTCATAGTCCATGGGGCTGAGCACCACAGACTCCCAAAGGGATGGAGCCAACAGTGGCTTTGATATCCACTGCACTGCAAGCATGGGGTAACTCATGCAGGCAAACAGACAGGTGACGTGCCGTACACCGGTCAAGTTGCCCTCATATCGAGGCATAAATGTAGATGTGAACGTATGTGCGTTCTTGAAAAAGTGGGAGATGTAGTTGGCCTTGGCTTTTGGTGGTTTCGGCAACAGGAACGGTGGCAGCTTGGTGGCGATTCCGTTATCATTACATGAGAGGCCGTCGCTGCTTGGACCACAGTACTTGCTGTAATGGATGCTGTAATGCTCCTTGGTCTTCGTATCCTTGACATCAATATTGTGGATCTCACTATAGTATGTCAAGAAAAAAATAGACAAAATTATCAAGTCATGGTTTTTAAAATGTTCACAAATGTAATTATTGCATATTTCTGAAAGGTACAGCCTTGGAAAAAAATATTGAATTACAATGTTTTATTAAAAACCATTACTCTTCAGCAGCAACTGGGCTGATGATTATCATGAGATATAAGCAATGGGAGCCGTAGCACTAATAAACTGTAAAACTAGAGTGCAAAGTGCAAAATATAAAACTATAATGCTCAACTTACGTGGGTATTATGCTTATCATAATACCCTAAATATTATGTTTATCATGTTTGGTCTTATAGACAATAGTCATTAGATCAGATGGCTTACATGGCATCAAATATTGCTATAAGACTTCTTAAAAGGATTTAAATAAGACATTAACAAACATTTTTGATGTTATTTTTGTTGTCAGGTTGTAGGTGGTCAAATATTTTGTTATCCAAGGTGGTACATATAAATGTGTTGGTTTTTTTTCTCGTTTTTTTGTTAAGTTAGATCGAAAAAATCTGAATAAGTTTTCTTAAAATGTTCATAAAGGTAATCATTCAATATTTCGCAAATTCACAGAGTGCCATCAGGGACAATGTCAAAATTACAGCAATTCACATCTTGTACGGAACCACCATATACATGTAGACCGTATCGAATAGCTGCCATCTTGTATAGGGCAGTTTCTTTGTTGCTTGAGGACGTGAATGGTTGCACATTTTGTGTTTACATTATTGACTAAATTGAAAGGAAAGAATTAAGTAGTTATAGTAATGGCTTTATCAGATTTTGAGCACAAAACACATGAGACTGTCTGAACATTTTTATAAGTATTTTCTAGGAAAATCTTTAATCTTTCCCGCTTCAACATTTGAGGTTTTTTTATATTAAATCTGTACTTCTTATAAATCTGTAATTTTATATCAACTTTTCAATTTAAATATAAAAAGTTACCCCACAAGGTGGCCGCTATTCGATACGGTGTCTATTGACCACTCTCACAGATGCCATCTTTGTATCGGGGAAAATGGTACTATAACGCATTCAAGTACGAGCATCTTGCTTGAAATTTGTTCGAAATACATCGCAGCCTATTACACTCAAGATCCTTAGGCACGTGACAATTTGTAGGAAGTGACGTCATTTCAGAGTCATGTATAGACGAATCCACTGCCATGAACTTGGTGCTCTGTGTTGTTGTTAAATCGAACAGCGCACAAACCGTACGCGTATAGGCTTCGCAAGCAAATAAACGCACAAAATTGTTCAAAGTGACAACATAATGTAACAGCTTATCATCAACACAAAACCCACAGTTCATGGCACTGGATGGCTCCCAGTTATGGCAGACGTACACGGAACATGACTTCAGCTCTCAGATTGGCGTATATATACTAAACAAGGCCAACCATTCAGGAAAAACCCCCACACGTTATTTCACAAGTAAAAGTAGACAAATATACCATTTATAGGTCAAAACCACGAGATTGTGAAATCCTAGTTCAAGATAGGAGAAACGAAAAAATTGAAGCTAAACTTACGTATCACATGCCCTGTTGATGATTCCTCGCAGACGGGCTCCAATACTGGTATGGAAGCGGTATCCAAAAATCGGTCGATGCATCTTCACCTAGCGTACCTGCGCGGTTACAATTTCCCCGATGGACTGAGGTGTTGTTAGGGTTTGCTGTTCCGAATTCAGTCCATGAAACAGACGAAAAATCATCCTAGAGGACGAACAATAACGAAATACAATTATCACCTTAACAAAATCACAGGGTCCTCTTAAAGCCCCAATACAACATTTGCAGGTTAACCAAAATTATGACAAGAAAAATCGGACTAAAAGTGTTGATACATGTATAGCAATGGTACGCAACCACAACAAAAACTTGCATGGATTTGTCAGTTTTTCTGAAGTATTACTGCATCTATGTGATTGAAATTTCTACGAAGCAGTTTATCGACATGATTCTTTGGTTATGTAATGCTGTTGTTCCTGTTTTTAAAAGTTGTGCAAACATGTAATCTGTTTTTAATGAATGTAATAGTTTCTTGATCAACTTACCAGTCACTGAAGCCAATAGTTCCTTGGAGTCTCACAAAACACGTGCTTCCGATTCTGCGACATGATTTGTGCCAGACACACCAACGCAGGAATGAACCCCATTTTGAACGGCCGCCGTAGTTTATGTCTATGATATAGGTGCTTTCATTTTCAGCCCGATTATCTCTGATGGACCCAGGAGCTGCATTGCTCTGTTTGAAGGAAAGATATAAGGAAAAATCATATTACTATTACTAAATACAATGAATCCTGACTATAAAAAAGCCAAGTTGAATTTGTTTAATGCCAGTGAGTTTACAAACTTGTTGACTTGTCGGCCTACCTTGCAAGCCTGTCTGAGATCTTTGAGAAAGGCAGCAAGCAGCAGCAGTCCAAAGCCAGCAGCTATCGGGACTGCAGTGATGAAGATGATATCATGCCAATCAACAGTTGAGAGGCAGTCACCACTAGTCGGGGCAGAGATGGCAGGATTGCCCTGGAAGGGACCCGAGATGGTGCTCAGGGTCTGGGAACTGCAAAGAAGAAAGATACAATTGTCATTACAAAGGATTGGCTGTCGCTAAAATATTTAGGCCTTTTTGTTTTATTTGGAAACTTGGTTGTTCAGGTCTAACTGAATTATTTTAGGCCTAGGCCTATATAGAAAATAGTAAAACAAAAACTTACTGGGCCTAGACCCAGTATTAATGTTAACTTGGTGGTTGGGACAAGTCATCAACATTTAACAATCCTCAGTAGGCTGGTACTAGGCTAGGCAGATTCACAATCTGCAATGAGAGCCTTTTTATATTCATTTTTGTGCCTCCAAATTGTGACTAGTTTTAGAACCTAGGCCCCTACTATTTCTTTGGGAGAATGTTTCGTGTTGATCACTGCAGTTTGTTTTTGTTTACTCTAGTCTTTACTTTACAATTGTAAAAATAAATTTTAAAAAAGTTCATGTGATTTGAGCAATTTGAAAATTTGATGAATCTGCCAACCTAACTTGCCTGAAGGTTAAAGTTAATTTAACCATGTTAACCTAACTAGTAATCATGGTAGACCTAGGCCTAATGAAAATAATGCAAGGAAAAAGATGTTAAAAATATAAACCAGAACCCACCTTGCAGTCTTGATGACCGAAGCTCCCAAAAATATCGCAATTGTCAGCAAAATTCGCATTCTAGTACTTTGTAGAAGATTTCTTAGGAACAAATCAAACACGTGCAACACTGCATAAGCAATGAACGAAAGTGTCACATTGTAAGAACAACATTCGATTTTCCTACCGCCGAAGACGCGTGCGCGACGAACGCGACTTTCTTTTGCTTGACAACGCGTGATGCGAGAATGCCATCTCCTTGGCAAAATTATACTCGGCGTTCAAAACTCTGTATAACGTTGGCTTCATGAAGACTTCATTCCTGGGCTAGGTTAAATCTATTAAATCCAAATAAACTAGTTAATTTGTGAAGATAACTTTACCCTCTCTTTGCTTTTTGTTGAACTCCATGAGCACGCCTAGTAAAAAGTGTGGACTTTCTATACTTTTCGCGAGGAATTATGGGAATAGACTGGTTAGCAGTCCTTTTGTTACTTCCTTGAAGACGGACAGGGCCGGGTGCGGGCCACGTACCTACGTGCGCGGGCGGAATGACGTCAGCCGGTGGAACGATTTTTTGTTTTCCATTCCAACGACTTGGAATCGACAGATTTCGCTCTCCGAGACTCCCTGGCAGCCCCGCCTCCTTTTTCTTTTGGGATCGCGATTAATTAATTCAATGTCAAAACTCAAGTTTCGTTTACATGGCTGTGACTGTGAGCTGAGACACGAACAGAGATTAAATGCCACGTTTGCAAACTTGGTAATTGGGGGCAGTCACCATGGTCACAGTTCGATCCCCATAGGCATACTTTATAATACAATTTTGTTTGTGTCGGTATATAGTAGGCATAGCCCTAGCATGAAATGTCAACATTTTACAGCGCACAGGCCGTCTTCGACTATTTGTAGAACTGAAAATGTTGACAACTTTAAACGACCCCTAATAATGTATTTAAAAGAAATTAAACCATTTTTATAACCCATATATATAAAGCAGACAAATTTTTGATTTAAGCAAATATTTTTGCTAAACAGCTTTATGAAATTGCCCCCGGAATACTCACTGAAGTCTCATCTTTTCAATTCTGTTCAATTTCATGGGGGTAATCCGTCACTTTTATTCACTAATTTCCACTTGAAACAAAACAACCCCTGCAGCAGTGAAACTTGCTAATCAGACCAGCATCCATTTTGGAACAAACGCACATACGCTACTAGCAAAATAGGGCCACTTTTAGGAGCTACAGTGCCTACAATGTTTATGGTTGCAAGAAAAAATACCCAACATCGCGACGATGGTCATATTATACACAAGACCACCCTCATTCAGCTCGCAACTCTCCCCAATAAAGAAGAACTTGAGGGCATACAAAATATTCATGAGCTCGCGCACGGATCTCTGCCTGTTTACTTGGGTGCACCCATAAGTATGGTTGCGGGCATTCAGTGTACAATGTGTTCACTCAAGCTGAATGGCTTGGGTACGGTTGAGGAGGCGTGGTTATGCTCTTAATTCTGTGCCTGGCCGTGGTGTGCTCACTGGTACGTGTCATTGTGGCATGCAGTGGCTGTCGTGGGGGGAGGACCTAGGGTGTAGGTGATCCATCGATCTGGTTGGTTAATGGAGAGTGCCAGATATTGCTGATGTTGAAGCCAATGTATTGGGGTACTGTGTCGTGCTTGTGTATTTCGATGGCTTCCCTGATGCGTCTTGGGTGCCATCTGTCGATGGGCGCTATCAGTTGTGCGGTTTCCCAGTTGATGATATGTCCTCGCTGTACTGTACGGAGTGCTTGACAATGGCTGATTTGTCATAGTCTTCTCTGTTCTTCGAGTCTGGTGGGTATAGGTCCCTTCCAGTCTCGCCGATATACAACTTCCCACATTCACAGGGCCAGGGATCCTATAGACTAATCCGACGAAAGAAAACTGCGGTGTATCTCCAAGGTATTTACTTGACGTCACAATAGAAATACACCGCAGTAACAATGGAATAATCACAAGAGGGCGGGCTCACCAAATGTTGCTCGGATTACACTATAGACTCCAGCCTGGGGCCAATTTCATAACGCCGTTTAGCAGAAAATGCTTGGGCGGTGGTCTGCTGCTAGTTGATCTGAAATAAGTTTTTGACATCACCAGGTTTCTCGATGTCATGCAACATATAGGCAACGGCCTTTTATTTTATTTTAGTGACGTCACTTTAATTGTATTTGTTATCAAAACCTACTGTCAAGAAACATTGATAATGGCCCATTTTGGAATAGTACCCCATGGAGAACCTTATCCAAGTATAACCTGCAGGTATTTGGTCTTTCCGGTTTAGATTTGTTTGAAATAAATATTCATGTTGCAGCCGATTTCACGAAAGAGTGCGCAGCTTGCGCAAGCCCCACAGCTTGCGTGTTATCGTCGCTAAATTGTTGCGCGACTTACGCAATAAAACATTGCGCACGTGGGCTTACGCAACTGCGTAAGTTTCGTGAAATCGGCTGCTGGGCTTTGTTGCTAAGGAAAATACAGTTGCTAAGCAACAAGGATGTACTAGAGATTCTGCAATCATTGGTTGTCTGGCTCAAATTACGAAGACACCATGACAAATGTTCCAATATGGCCAGTTTTCTTGATTCAATACAACCTTGGTTTTTTTTGATCTCCTTAAGTGACGTCACTCAATAGCTCCTGCCATCAAGACCCACTGCCAAGCAACATTGAAACTAGTCAATCTGAATACTGGTCACTATGGATAAGCACTTCTTTTATGATGAAAGTTTCATACTTTTGCTTATTCCAAGACTATGTATGAAGAATTAAAATAATCCGAGTTTCCTTTCATAAATACTCATTAGACACCTGGGGCCAATTCCAAACATTTGCTTATTAAAAGTACTAGTACAGGATTTATTTGCTTTATATTGCCAAAATGGGTGACCGGCCAAAATCGTGTGCGATGTTCATTAATATTCTGCTGTTTCTAAAGCACAATTTGAGATACAATTTTCACTGGTAAACGATATTACAAAGCAAACATTTAATTATCACAGAATTGGCCCCTGGTCACATGACACTTATGGCATAGATTGGCGCAAGAACTTTTTTCGTGAGCCCATGACTGCTAAACAACTTTATGCCTAGTCTTTGCTGCATATGATAGATTACTTGTTTATTGAGACATTACTCTTGTTCGTTTTGATGTAAAACCAATAAAATGTAGCCTTTTTCAACTTTGAAGATTTCATTGCAGTAAATCACAGAAAGAGGGCACTGTTTGGGGTGCATCACACTTCAGGAAAACACAAGGGGAAAAATACAGAAAAACATAAGACTTCAAGTTGCCCCAGGATGTTTGCATTATTCATTCAAATAGACGATTTCATAGCAGAACATTTTACTGCATACAAAATTTACTAGCTTTGCAAAAATGGAATAGCAGTTAAAAACGTATGTGAACTTGTGTTCATTGTAAGACATAATTCGTTTTTAACTGCTTACCAATTTTTTGCAAAGCAAATGTTTTTGTACTAAGCAAATGTTTCTTCTAAACAGGAAATTGCCCCTTATTAAGCCACGATGAGAAGCTGTAAACAAATTAGACCATGACACTCAAATGTTTCGTTTCAATTATTTATTTCTAGTATTAATTCCCCCTATTTACAATCAGCTGATATGGTTATAGAAAACGAGTGTTTTACCCAAGTGCCCATTTCTTTAAATAATGTTTTTACTCTGAAAATCAAATGTGTTTCACTTTCCGAAATATCTCTATTGGCATGTTTTGAAAGGCTTTATATTTCATAATTTGTTTGTGTGCCACATTGCGGAATAAAACAGTTTATATCCAAAAAAACACCATCGATTCCTGGCAACACGGTTGATAATCTTGCCATCCAACTTCACAACAATAATGTACATTTTTATTCTTCTTCGTTAAAAAATACCCCATTAGTTTTCATCCATGGTCACATGACTTGATCAAATGAGCAATAATTGAGATTTTCTGCATATCTCATTGTTGTTCAGTTTTAATACAATAAAGCGTATAATTATCTTCAAATCGCTGTATTTTGCACAATTTTATTAGGCATTCCGTATTTAAAAAGTGAACCATGATCATCAGAAGACTTCTATGTTTCCTGTTCCTGTTGAGGAAAAAAAAAAGATTGTGTAAGCAAGTTGCGGCATGAATTCCATTCATTGGTCGCCACTGAGATGACTTGTTAAGTCTATTGGGCGCTTTCACAGGGGGTCAAAAGGTCACAGTCACTATATTGCTTGTCTTCTAGAATGGCAGATAACAATAGAGCCACGTGGGGAAATGCACGTGGCTGCAAGCTGAAAGGCTCTTGGCTCTATTGTCCTCTCCCGTTGTGGAAGACGAGCAATAGTGACCCGTGACCTTTTGACCTCCTGTGAAAGCGCCCTGTGGGATTTGGCAGAAAAAGTTGAAGTATTTTCAAGGAAATTGTTTAATGGTTATCACTTGTAAATAAACTTCTCTTTAAACTATTAGCACTTTTTGGTGATTCCTGAGTCATATTAAGAAGAATAAGTGGCGACCAGTAAACATAATTCTTTGACAAGCTGAGAAGCAAAAATATGGTTTTTGACATTAAATTCAGGTATTTATGACACATTAAATGCATGGATGTTAACAATTCCACGTTAAATGGTATAAAACTGCTAAATTTGTGTACTTACAACACAAAGTCTTAGCAGTTTATCGGAAGTCTAAGTGAAAAATTATTGTAATGTTCCCAGTACATCCAAGACTAACATTGGTGGTAAGTTGACTAGGCTGAAGTTTCTTTTAAAAAAAATAGCCTGTGAGCATTAGAGGCAATTGGACTAGGGGGAAGCAGGACTGGAAGAGGGGAGTTGGGGAAATGAGGGGGTTTGGGTTGAGGAAATGGGGTGACGTTAGTTGGGGAGGGGATGGAAAGAAAGGGGAAATAGGGTATAAAAGGCCAGACAGAAATGAGGAATATTTGGGTTAAAAATAATCAAGAAAGTTGGTTGAAATGGGAGGAAGAAAATGAAAACATTAATCATTTTCCTCCTGGATGTTGAGACAATGTGGCTGGATGCTGCCGAGTCGTTTAATCCAAAGTTTCTCTCTGCTGAGTCGAACAGGGTCTGGGTGGCGACCAAGAGCCTCGGGCTCTGTATGGACATGTCAGAAATGAAGTGATTAGTACAGTTAAAGTGTTCAGCAACTGAGGTGTCATTCTGCTGGTGTTGACTGCGGATTATTTTGGATTCGGTGAAATTGTCAAAACTTCCATGTTGTGCATGCCTAGTTGGAATTCCAAATTATTGTTATTTACTGATGACGATTACATACTGAATTTGTAAAGAAAAATTCCTTTCACCATGATTTGAAGTTGACGATCAACATTGTGCACTGAATACAAATAGGTCTTCGTACTTTGGGAATATCAATGATTACCTTTCCACTGTTTTGGATCCTGCAGGATTAAACTGTTGGTGTGATTTTGTTTTCACACAACCCCCTTTTTTATATTTTGTATGTTTTTTCTCAACAAAACAATATATACAATATTTACAATATTCACAATATTTACAACTATATACAAGATCCTGGCATGTTTCTGTCACATGACCTTCATCCCAAAACTCCTTTTCCAGATGAGCTATCATTCTGCCACTGATTTAAAACTGAAATGTTCAAATTTAATGGATGAGTGCATGAGGTACAGATGTAGACCTTTTGTTGCGATGCCCCTTCAAACAAGTTACAATGATGGCCTTAAGTGTGTCTATGATGACAGCCTGGATGAGCACCGAGATGATGGAAGTGGCAGCCCATTCCCAGAAGGCACTCCAACAGAAGCCATGGACGGAGTAAACAGACCACAGGACAGCCAGGACACAGGACGCAATCAGGAGGATGTGACCAAAGCAAACAACAAGTGCAAGGCAGAGTCTGCTGCCAGCTTTGGCTTCGGTGGCTGACTTTGCTGGAATAGGGATCTGATCTGGAATTTGAAAAATCTCAGGTTTGTTAACAATGGTTTGATGTGAAGAGCCGGATAAAAACTTAGAATCTGTAGAAAGAATTGCATTCGAATTAGTTGTAACGGGTAAAACCTGACTAGTTGATAATTGCTCCTCGTCTGATGGCATTTCAATGACTATAGAATCTGTGGAAAGAATTGGATTATAATCAGTCGTAACGGGTAAAACCTGACTAGTTGATGGTTGCTCCTCATCGGATTGCATTTCAATTACTGTAAGAGTATTAGAGTTGTTATTTAAGACGTTGCATTTAGCAGGCTGTCCCAGAGGAGTATGTCTGTATAAAGAGTATATCGTCGGAGTGACGCGTCCCAAGACTTCAGTGGCGATGAAGACGGGCAGGAGTACAGCACTGACTCCTGCTGCCTTGATGACCATCCCCAAGGTGATGTCATAGTCCATGGGGCTGAGCACCACAGACTCCCAAAGGGATGGAGCCAACAGTGGCTTTGATATCCACTGCACTGCAAGCATGGGGTAACTCATGCAGGCAAACAGACAGGTGACGTGCCGTACACCGGTCAAGTTGCCCTCATATCGAGGCATAAATGTAGATGTGAACGTATGTGCGTTCTTGAAAAAGTGGGAGATGTAGTTGGCCTTGGCTTTTGGTGGTTTCGGCAACAGGAACGGTGGCAGCTTGGTGGCGATTCCGTTATCATTACATGAGAGGCCGTCGCTGCTTGGACCACAGTACTTGCTGTAATGGATGCTGTAATGCTCCTTGGTCTTCGTATCCTTGACATCAATATTGTGGATCTCACTATAGTATGTCAAGAAAAAAATAGACAAAATTATCAAGTCATGGTTTTTAAAATGTTCACAAATGTAATTATTGCATATTTCTGAAAGGTACAGCCTTGGAAAAAAATATTGAATTACAATGTTTTATTAAAAACCATTACTCTTCAGCAGCAACTGGGCTGATGATTATCATGAGATATAAGCAATGGGAGCCGTAGCACTAATAAACTGTAAAACTAGAGTGCAAAGTGCAAAATATAAAACTATAATGCTCAACTTACGTGGGTATTATGCTTATCATAATACCCTAAATATTATGTTTATCATGTTTGGTCTTATAGACAATAGTCATTAGATCAGATGGCTTACATGGCATCAAATATTGCTATAAGACTTCTTAAAAGGATTTAAATAAGACATTAACAAACATTTTTGATGTTATTTTTGTTGTCAGGTTGTAGGTGGTCAAATATTTTGTTATCCAAGGTGGTACATATAAATGTGTTGGTTTTTTTCTCGTTTTTTTGTTAAGTTAGATCGAAAAAATCTGAATAAGTTTTCTTAAAATGTTCATAAAGGTAATCATTCAATATTTCGCAAATTCACAGAGTGCCATCAGGGACAATGTCAAAATTACAGCAATTCACATCTTGTACGGAACCACCATATACATGTAGACCGTATCGAATAGCTGCCATCTTGTATAGGGCAGTTTCTTTGTTGCTTGAGGACGTGAATGGTTGCACATTTTGTGTTTACATTATTGACTAAATTTAAAGGAAAGAATTAAGTAGTTATAGTAATGGCTTTATCAGATTTTGAGCACAAAACACATGAGACTGTCTGAACATTTTTATAAGTATTTTCTAGGAAAATCTTTAATCTTTCCCGCTTCAACATTTGAGGTTTTTTTTTATTAAATCTGTACTTCTTATAAATCTGTAATTTTATATCAACTTTTCAATTTAAATATAAAAAGTTACCCCACAAGGTGGCCGCTATTCGATACGGTGTCTATTGACCACTCTCACAGATGCCATCTTTGTATCGGGGAAAATGGTACTATAACGCATTCAAGTACGAGCATCTTGCTTGAAATTTGTTCGAAATACATCGCAGCCTATTACACTCAAGATCCTTAGGCACGTGACAATTTGTAGGAAGTGACGTCATTTCAGAGTCATGTATAGACGAATCCACTGCCATGAACTTGGTGCTCTGTGTTGTTGTTAAATCGAACAGCGCACAAACCGTACGCGTATAGGCTTCGCAAGCAAATAAACGCACAAAATTGTTCAAAGTGACAACATAATGTAACAGCTTATCATCAACACAAAACCCACAGTTCATGGCACTGGATGGCTCCCAGTTATGGCAGACGTACACGGAACATGACTTCAGCTCTCAGATTGGCGTATATATACTAAACAAGGCCAACCATTCAGGAAAAACCCCCACACGTTATTTCACAAGTAAAAGTAGACAAATATACCATTTATGGGTCAAAACCACGAGATTGTGAAATCCTAGTTCAAGATAGGAGAAACGAAAAAATTGAAGCTAAACTTACGTATCACATGCCCTGTTGATGATTCCTCGCAGACGGGCTCCAATACTGGTATGGAAGCGGTATCCAAAAATCGGTCGATGCATCTTCACCAAGCGTACCTGCGCGGTTACAATTTCCCCGATGGACTGAGGTGTTGTTAGGGTTTGCTGTTCCGAATTCAGTCCATGAAACAGACGAAAAATCATCCTAGAGGACGAACAATAACGAAATACAATTATCACCTTAACAAAATCACAGGGTCCTCTTAAAGCCCCAATACAACATTTGCAGGTTAACCAAAATTATGACAAGAAAAATCGGACTAAAAGTGTTGATACATGTATAGCAATGGTACGCAACCACAACAAAAACTTGCATGGATTTGTCAGTTTTTCTGAAGTATTACTGCATCTATGTGATTGACATTTCTACGAAGCAGTTTATCGACATGATTCTTTGGTTATGTAATGCTGTTGTTCCTGTTTTTAAAAGTTGTGCAAACATGTAATCTGTTTTTAATGAATGTAATAGTTTCTTGATCAACTTACCAGTCACTGAAGCCAATAGTTCCTTGGAGTCTCACAAAACACGTGCTTCCGATTCTGCGACATGATTTGTGCCAGACACACCAACGCAGGAATGAACCCCATTTTGAACGGCCGCCGTAGTTTATGTCTATGATATAGGTGCTTTCATTTTCAGCCCGATTATCTCTGATGGACCCAGGAGCTGCATTGCTCTGTTTGAAGGAAAGATATAAGGAAAAATCATATTACTATTACTAAATACAATGAATCCTGACTATAAAAAAGCCAAGTTGAATTTGTTTAATGCCAGTGAGTTTACAAACTTGTTGACTTGTCGGCCTACCTTGCAAGCCTGTCTGAGATCTTTGAGAAAGGCAGCAAGCAGCAGCAGTCCAAAGCCAGCAGCTATCGGGACTGCAGTGATGAAGATGATATCATGCCAATCAACAGTTGAGAGGCAGTCACCACTAGTCGGGGCAGAGATGGCAGGATTGCCCTGGAAGGGACCCGAGATGGTGCTCAGGGTCTGGGAACTGCAAAGAAGAAAGATACAATTGTCATTACAAAGGATTGGCTGTCGCTAAAATATTTAGGCCTTTTTGTTTTATTTGGAAACTTGGTTGTTCAGGTCTAACTGAATTATTTTAGGCCTAGGCCTATATAGAAAATAGTAAAACAAAAACTTACTGGGCCTAGACCCAGTATTAATGTTAATTTGGTGGTTGGGACAAGTCATCAACATTTAACAATCCTCAGTAGGCTGGTACTAGGCTAGGCAGATTCACAATCTGCAATGAGAGCCTTTTTATATTCATTTTTGTGCCTCCAAATTGTGACTAGTTTTAGAACCTAGGCCCCTACTATTTCTTTGGGAGAATGTTTCGTGTTGATCACTGCAGTTTGTTTTTGTTTACTCTAGTCTTTACTTTACAATTGTAAAAATAAATTTTAAAAAAGTTCATGTGATTTGAGCAATTTGAAAATTTGATGAATCTGCCAACCTAACTTGCCTGAAGGTTAAAGTTAATTTAACCATGTTAACCTAACTAGTAATCATGGTAGACCTAGGCCTAATGAAAATAATGCAAGGAAAAAGATGTTAAAAATATAAACCAGAACCCACCTTGCAGTCTTGATGACCGAAGCTCCCAAAAATATCGCAATTGTCAGCAAAATTCGCATTCTAGTACTTTGTAGAAGATTTCTTAGGAACAAATCAAACACGTGCAACACTGCATAAGCAATGAACGAAAGTGTCACATTGTAAGAACAACATTCGATTTTCCTACCGCCGAAGACGCGTGTGCGACGAACGCGACTTTCTTTTGCTTGACAACGCGTGATGCGAGAATGCCATCTCCTTGGCAAAATTATACTCGGCGTTCAAAACTCTGTATAACGTTGGCTTCATGAAGACTTCATTCCTGGGCTAGGTTAAATCTATTAAATCCAAATAAACTAGTTAATTTGTGAAGATAACTTTACCCTCTCTTTGCTTTTTGTTGAACTCCATGAGCACGCCTAGTAAAAAGTGTGGACTTTCTATACTTTTCGCGAGGAATTATGGGAATAAACTGGTTAGCAGTCCTTTTGTTACTTCCTTGAAGACGGACAGGGCCGGGTGCGGGCCACGTACCTACGTGCGCGGGCGGAATGACGTCAGCCGGTCGAACGATCTTTTGTTTTCCATTCCAACGACTTGGAATCGACAGATTTCGCTCTCCGAGACTCCCTGGCAGCCCCGCCTCCTTTTTCTTTTGGGATCGCGATTAATTAATTCAATGTCAAAACTCAAGTTTCGTTTACATGGCTGTGACTGTGAGCTGAGACACGAACAGAGATTAAATGCCACGTTTGCAAACTTGGTAATTGGGGGCAGTCACCATGGTCACAGTTCGATCCCCATAGGCATACTTTATAATAAAATTTTGTTTGTGTCGGTATATAGTAGGCATAGCCCTAGCATGAAATGTCAACATTTTACAGCGCACAGGCCGTCTTCGACTATTTGTAGAACTGAAAATGTTGACAACTTTAAACGACCCCTAATAATGTATTTAAAAGAAATTAAACCATTTTTATAACCCATATATATAAAGCAGACAAATTTTTGATTTAAGCAAATATTTTTGCTAAACAGCTTTATGAAATTGCCCCCGGAATACTCACTGAAGTCTCATCTTTTCAATTCTGTTCAATTTCATGGGGGTAATCCGTCACTTTTATTCACTAATTTCCACTTGAAACAAAACAACCCCTGCAGCAGTGAAACTTGCTAATCAGACCAGCATCCATTTTGGAACAAAGGCACATACGCTACTAGCAAAATAGGGCCACTTTTAGGAGCTACAGTGCCTACAATGTTTATGGTTGCAAGAAAAAATACCCAACATCGCGACGATGGTCATATTATATACACAAGACCACCCTCATTCAGCTCGCAACTCTCCCCAATAAAGAAGAACTTGAGGGCATACAAAATATTCATGAGCTCGCGCACGGATCTCTGCCTGTTTACTTGGGTGCACCCATAAGTATGGTTGCGGGCATTCAGTGTACAATGTGTTCACTCAAGCTAAATGGCTTGGGTACGGTTGAGGAGGCGTGGTTATGCTCTTAATTCTGTGCCTGGCCGTGGTGTGCTCACTGGTACGTGTCATTGTGGCATGCAGTGGCTGTCGTGGGGGGAGGACCTAGGGTGTAGGTGATCCATCGATCTGGTTGGTTAATGGAGAGTGCCAGATATTGCTGATGTTGAAGCCAATGTATTGGGGTACTGTGTCGTGCTTGTGTATTTCGATGGCTTCCCTGATGCGTCTTGGGTGCCATCTGTCGATGGGCGCTATCAGTTGTGCGGTTTCCCAGTTGATGATATGTCCTCGCTGTACTGTACGGAGTGCTTGACAATGGCTGATTTGTCATAGTCTTCTCTGTTCTTCGAGTCTGGTGGGTATAGGTCCCTTCCAGTCTCGCCGATATACAACTTCCCACATTCACAGGGCCAGGGATCCTATAGACTAATCCGACGAAAGAAAACTGCGGTGTATCTCCAAGGTATTTACTTGACGTCACAATAGAAATACACCGCAGTAACAATGGAATAATCACAAGAGGGCGGGCTCACCAAATGTTGCTCGGATTACACTATAGACTCCAGCCTGGGGCCAATTTCATAACGCCGTTTAGCAGAAAATGCTTGGGCGGTGGTCTGCTGCTAGTTGATCTGAAATAAGTTTTTGACATCACCAGGTTTCTCGATGTCATGCAACGTATAGGCAACGGCCTTTTATTTTATTTTAGTGACGTCACTTTAATTGTATTTGTTATCAAAACCTACTGTCAAGAAACATTGATAATGGCCCATTTTGGAATAGTACCCCATGGAGAACCTTATCCAAGTATAACCTGCAGGCATTTGGTCTTTCCGGTTTAGATTTGTTTGAAATAAATATTCATGTTGCAGCCGATTTCACGAAAGAGTGCGCAGCTTGCGCAAGCCCCACAGCTTGCGTGTTATCGTCGCTAAATTGTTGCGCGACTTACGCAATAAAACATTGCGCAGGTGGGCTTACGCAACTGCGTAAGTTTCGTGAAATCGGCTGCTAGGCTTTGTTGCTAAGGAAAATACAGTTGCTAAGCAACAAGGATGTACTAGAGATTCTGCAATCATTGGTTGTCTGGCTCAAATTACGAAGACACCATGACAAATGTTCCAATATGGCCAGTTTTCTTGATTCAATACAACCTTGGTTTTTTTTGATCTCCTTAAGTGACGTCACTCAATAGCTCCTGCCATCAAGACCCACTGCCAAGCAACATTGAAACTAGTCAATCTGAATACTGGTCACTATGGATAAGCACTTCTTTTATGATGAAAGTTTCATACTTGTGCTTATTCCAAGACTATGTATGAAGAATTAAAATAATCCGAGTTTCCTTTCATAAATACTCATTAGACACCTGGGGCCAATTCCAAACATTTGCTTATTAAAAGTACTAGTACAGGATTTATTTGCTTTATATTGCCAAAATGGGTGACCGGCCAAAATCGTGTGCGATGTTCATTAATATTCTGCTGTTTCTAAAGCACAATTTGAGATACAATTTTCACTGGTAAACGATATTACAAAGCAAAAATTTAATTATCACAGAATTGGCCCCTGGTCACATGACACTTATGGCATAGATTGGCGCAAGAACTTTTTTCGTGAGCCCATGACTGCTAAACAACTTTATGCCTAGTCTTTGCTGCATATGATGGATTACTTGTTTATTGAGACATTACTCTTGTTCGTTTTGATGTAAAACCAATAAAATGTAGCCTTTTTCAACTTTGAAGATTTCATTGCAGTAAATCACAGAAAGAGGGCACTGTTTGGGGTGCATCACACTTCAGGAAAACACAAGGGGAAAAATACAGAAAAACATAAGACTTCAAGTTGCCCCAGGATGTTTGCATTATTCATTCAAATAGACGATTTCATAGCAGAACATTTTACTGCATACAAAATTTACTAGCTTTGCAAAAATGGAATAGCAGTTAAAAACGTATGTGAACTTGTGTTCATTGTAAGACATAATTCGTTTTTAACTGCTTACCAATTTTTTGCAAAGCAAATGTTTTTGTACTAAGCAAATGTTTCTTCTAAACAGGAAATTGCCCCTTATTAAGCCACGATGAGAAGCTGTAAACAAATTAGACCATGACACTCAAATGTTTCGTTTCAATTATTTATTTCTAGTATTAATTCCCCCTATTTACAATCAGCTGATATGGTTATAGAAAACGAGTGTTTTACCCAAGTGCCCATTTCTTTAAATAATGTTTTTACTCTGAAAATCAAATGTGTTTCACTTTCCGAAATATCTCTATTGGCATGTTTTGAAAGGCTTTATATTTCATAATTTGTTTGTGTGCCACATTGCGGAATAAAACAGTTTATATCCAAAAAAACACCATCGATTCCTGGCAACACGGTTGATAATCTTGCCATCCAACTTCACAACAATAATGTACATTTTTATTCTTCTTCGTTAAAAAATACCCCATTAGTTTTCATCCATGGTCACATGACTTGATCAAATGAGCAATAATTGAGATTTTCTGCATATCTCATTGTTGTTCAGTTTTAATACAATAAAGCGTATAATTATCTTCAAATCGCTGTATTTTGCACAATTTTATTAGGCATTCCGTATTTAAAAAGTGAACCATGATCATCAGAAGACTTCTATGTTTCCTGTTCCTGTTGAGGGAAAAAAAGATTGTGTAAGCAAGTTGCGGCATGAATTCCATTCATTGGTCGCCACTGAGATGACTTGTTAAGTCTATTGGGCGCTTTCACAGGGGGTCAAAAGGTCACAGTCACTATAATATTGCTTGTCTTCTAGAATGGCAGATAACAATAGAGCCACGTGGGGAAATGCACGTGGCTGCAAGCTGAAATGCTCTTGGCTCTATTGTCCTCTCCCGTTGTGGAAGACGAGCAATATTGACCCGTGACCTTTTGACCTCCTGTGAAAGCGCCCTGTGGGATTTGGCAGAAAAAGTTGAAGTATTTTCAAGGAAATTGTTTAATGGTTATCACTCGTAAATAAACTTCTCTTTAAACTATTAGCACTTTTTGGTGATTCCTGAGTCATATTAAGAAGAATAAGTGGCGACCAGTAAACATAATTCTTTGACAAGCTGAGAAGCAAAAATATGGTTTTTGACATTAAATTCAGGTATTTATGACACATTAAATGCATGGATGTTAACAATTCCACGTTAAATGGTATAAAACTGCTAAATTTGTGTACTTACAACACAAAGTCTTAGCAGTTTATCGGAAGTCTAAGTGAAAAATTATTGTAATGTTCCCAGTACATCCAAGACTAACATTGGTGGTAAGTTGACTAGGCTGAAGTTTCTTTTAAAAAAAATAGCCTGTGAGCATTAGAGGCAATTGGACTAGGGGGAAGCAGGACTGGAAGAGGGGGGTTGGGGAAATGAGGGGGTTTGGGTTGAGGAAATGGGGTGACGTTAGTTGGGGAGGGGATGGAAAGAAAGGGGAAATAGGGTATAAAAGGGCAGACAGAAATGAGGAATATTTGGGTTAAAAGTAATCAAGGAAGTTGGTTGAAATGGGAGGAAGAAAATGAAAACATTAATCATTTTCCTCCTGGATGTTGAGACAATGTGGCTGGATGCTGCCGAGTCGTTTAATCCAAAGTTTCTCTCTGCTGAGTCGAACAGGGTCTGGGTGGCGACCAAGAGCCTCGGGCTCTGTATGGACATGTCAGAAATGAAGTGATTAGTACAGTTAAAGTGTTCAGCAACTGAGGTGTCATTCTGCTGGTGTTGACTGCGGATTATTTTGGATTCGGTGAAATTGTCAAAACTTCCATGTTGTGCATGCCTAGTTGGAATTCCAAATTATTGTTATTTACTGATGACGATTACATACTGAATTTGTAAAGAAAAATTCCTTTCACCATGATTTGAAGTTGACGATCAACATTGTGCACTGAATACAAATAGGTCTTCGTACTTTGGGAATATCAATGATTACCTTTCCACTGTTTTGGATCCTGCAGGATTAAACTGTTGGTGTGATTTTGTTTTCACACAACCCCCTTTTTTATATTTTGTATGTTTTTTCTCAACAAAACAATATATACAATATTTACAATATTTACAAAATTCACAATATTTACAACTATATACAAGATCCTGGCATGTTTCTGTCACATGACCTTCATCCCAAAACTCCTTTTCCAGATGAGCTTTCATTCTGCCACTGATTTAAAACTGAAATGTTCAAATTTAATGGATGAGTGCATGAGGTACAGATGTAGACCTTTTGTTGCGATGCCCCTTCAAACAAGTTACAATGATGGCCTTAAGTGTGTCTATGATGACAGCCTGGATGAGCACCGAGATGATGGAAGTGGCAGCCCATTCCCAGAAGGCACTCCAACAGAAGCCATGGACGGAGTAAACAGACCACAGGACAGCCAGGACACAGGACGCAATCAGGAGGATGTGACCAAAGCAAACAACAAGTGCAAGGCAGAGTCTGCTGCCAGCTTTGGCTTCGGTGGCTGACTTTGCTGGAATAGGGATCTGATCTGGAATTTGAAAAATCTCAGGTTTGTTAGCAATGGTTTGATGTGAAGAGCCGGATAAAAACTTAGAATCTGTAGAAAGAATTGCATTCGAATTAGTTGTAACGGGTAAAACCTGACTAGTTGATAATTGCTCCTCGTCTGATGGCATTTCAATGACTATAGAATCTGTGGAAAGAATTGGATTATAATCAGTCGTAACGGGTAAAACCTGACTAGTTGATGGTTGCTCCTCATCGGATTGCATTTCAATTACTGTAAGAGTATTAGAGTTGTTATTTAAGACGTTGCATTTAGCAGGCTGTCCCAGAGGAGTATGTCTGTATAAAGAGTATATCGTCGGAGTGACGCGTCCCAAGACTTCAGTGGCGATGAAGACGGGCAGGAGTACAGCACTGACTCCTGCTGCCTTGATGACCATCCCCAAGGTGATGTCATAGTCCATGGGGCTGAGCACCACAGACTCCCAAAGGGATGGAGCCAACAGTGGCTTTGATATCCACTGCACTGCAAGCATGGGGTAACTCATGCAGGCAAACAGACAGGTGACGTGCCGTACACCGGTCAAGTTGCCCTCATATCGAGGCATAAATGTAGATGTGAACGTATGTGCGTTCTTGAAAAAGTGGGAGATGTAGTTGGCCTTGGCTTTTGGTGGTTTCGGCAACAGGAACGGTGGCAGCTTGGTGGCGATTCCGTTATCATTACATGAGAGGCCGTCGCTGCTTGGACCACAGTACTTGCTGTAATGGATGCTGTAATGCTCCTTGGTCTTCGTATCCTTGACATCAATATTGTGGATCTCACTATAGTATGTCAAGAAAAAAATAGACAAAATTATCAAGTCATGGTTTTTAAAATGTTCACAAATGTAATTATTGCATATTTCTGAAAGGTACAGCCTTGGAAAAAAATATTGAATTACAATGTTTTATTAAAAACCATTACTCTTCAGCAGCAACTGGGCTGATGATTATCATGAGATATAAGCAATGGGAGCCGTAGCACTAATAAACTGTAAAACTAGAGTGCAAAGTGCAAAATATAAAACTATAATGCTCAACTTACGTGGGTATTATGCTTATCATAATACCCTCAATATTATGTTTATCATGTTTGGTCTTATAGACAATAGTCATTAGATCAGATGGCTTACATGGCATCAAATATTGCTATAAGACTTCTTAAAAGGATTTAAATAAGACATTAACAAACATTTTTGATGTTATTTTTGTTGTCAGGTTGTAGGTGGTCAAATATTTTGTTATCCAAGGTGGTACATATAAATGTGTTGGTTTTTTTCTCGTTTTTTTGTTAAGTTAGATCGAAAAAATCTGAATAAGTTTTCTTAAAATGTTCATAAAGGTAATCATTCAATATTTCGCAAATTCACAGAGTGCCATCAGGGACAATGTCAAAATTACAGCAATTCACATCTTGTACGGAACCACCATATACATGTAGACCGTATCGAATAGCTGCCATCTTGTATAGGGCAGTTTCTTTGTTGCTTGAGGACGTGAATGGTTGCACATTTTGTGTTTACATTATTGACTAAATTTAAAGGAAAGAATTAAGTAGTTATAGTAATGGCTTTATCAGATTTTGAGCACAAAACACATGAGACTGTCTGAACATTTTTATAAGTATTTTCTAGGAAAATCTTTAATCTTTCCCGCTTCAACATTTGAGGTTTTTTTTTATTAAATCTGTACTTCTTATAAATCTGTAATTTTATATCAACTTTTCAATTTAAATATAAAAAGTTACCCCACAAGGTGGCCGCTATTCGATACGGTGTCTATTGACCACTCTCACAGATGCCATCTTTGTATCGGGGAAAATGGTACTATAACGCATTCAAGTACGAGCATCTTGCTTGAAATTTGTTCGAAATACATCGCAGCCTATTACACTCAGGCACGTGACAATTTGTAGGAAGTGACGTCATTTCAGAGTCATGTATAGACGAATCCACTGCCATGAACTTGGTGCTCTGTGTTGTTGTTAAATCGAACAGCGCACAAACCGTACGCGTATAGGCTTCGCAAGCAAATAAACGCACAAAATTGTTCAAAGTGACAACATAATGTAACAGCTTATCATCAACACAAAACCCACAGTTCATGGCACTGGATGGCTCTCAGTTATGGCAGACGTACACGGAACATGACTTCAGCTCTCAGATTGGCGTATATATACTAAACAAGGCCAGTCATTCAGGAAAAACCCCCACACGTTATTTCACAAGTAAAAGTAGACAAATATACCATTTATAGGTCAAAACCACGAGATTGTGAAATCCTAGTTCAAGATAGGAGAAACGAAAAAATTGAAGCTAAACTTACGTATCACATGCCCTGTTGATGATTCCTCGCAGACGGGCTCCAATACTGGTATGGAAGCGGTATCCAAAAATCGGTCGATGCATCTTCACCAAGCGTACCTGCGCGGTTACAATTTCCCCGATGGACTGAGGTGTTGTTAGGGTTTGCTGTTCCGAATTCAGTCCATGAAACAGACGAAAAATCACCCTAGAGGACGAACAATAACGAAATACAATTATCACCTTAACAAAATCACAGGGTCCTCTTAAAGCCCCAATACAACATTTGCAGGTTAACCAAAATTATGACAAGAAAAATCGGACTAAAAGTGTTGATACATGTATAGCAATGGTACGCAACCACAACAAAAACTTGCATGGATTTGTCAGTTTTTCTGAAGTATTACTGCATCTATGTGATTGAAATTTCTACGAAGCAGTTTATCGACATGATTCTTTGGTTATGTAATGCTGTTGTTCCTGTTTTTAAAAGTTGTGCAAACATGTAATCTGTTTTTAATGAATGTAATAGTTTCTTGATCAACTTACCAGTCACTGAAGCCAATAGTTCCTTGGAGTCTCACAAAACACGTGCTTCCGATTCTGCGACATGATTTGTGCCAGACACACCAACGCAGGAATGAACCCCATTTTGAACGGCCGCCGTAGTTTATGTCTATGATATAGGTGCTTTCATTTTCAGCCCGATTATCTCTGATGGACCCAGGAGCTGCATTGCTCTGTTTGAAGGAAAGATATAAGGAAAAATCATATTACTATTACTAAATACAATGAATCCTGACTATAAAAAAGCCAAGTTGAATTTGTTTAATGCCAGTGAGTTTACAAACTTGTTGACTTGTCGGCCTACCTTGCAAGCCTGTCTGAGATCTTTGAGAAAGGCAGCAAGCAGCAGCAGTCCAAAGCCAGCAGCTATCGGGACTGCAGTGATGAAGATGATATCATGCCAATCAACAGTTGAGAGGCAGTCACCACTAGTCGGGGCAGAGATGGCAGGATTGCCCTGGAAGGGACCCGAGATGGTGCTCAGGGTCTGGGAACTGCAAAGAAGAAAGATACAATTGTCATTACAAAGGATTGGCTGTCGCTAAAATATTTAGGCCTTTTTGTTTTATTTGGAAACTTGGTTGTTCAGGTCTAACTGAATTATTTTAGGCCTAGGCCTATATAGAAAATAGTAAAACAAAAACTTACTGGGCCTAGACCCAGTATTAATGTTAACTTGGTGGTTGGGACAAGTCATCAACATTTAACAATCCTCAGTAGGCTGGTACTAGGCTAGGCAGATTCACAATCTGCAATGAGAGCCTTTTTATATTCATTTTTGTGCCTCCAAATTGTGACTAGTTTTAGAACCTAGGCCCCTACTATTTCTTTGGGAGAATGTTTCGTGTTGATCACTGCAGTTTGTTTTTGTTTACTCTAGTCTTTACTTTACAATTGTAAAAATAAATTTTAAAAAAGTTCATGTGATTTGAGCAATTTGAAAATTTGATGAATCTGCCAACCTAACTTGCCTGAAGGTTAAAGTTAATTTAACCATGTTAACCTAACTAGTAATCATGGTAGACCTAGGCCTAATGAAAATAATGCAAGGAAAAAGATGTTAAAAATATAAACCAGAACCCACCTTGCAGTCTTGATGACCGAAGCTCCCAAAAATATCGCAATTGTCAGCAAAATTCGCATTCTAGTACTTTGTAGAAGATTTCTTAGGAACAAATCAAACACGTGCAACACTGCATAAGCAATGAACGAAAGTGTCACATTGTAAGAACAACATTCGATTTTCCTACCGCCGAAGACGCGTGCGCGACGAACGCGACTTTCTTTTGCTTGACAACGCGTGATGCGAGAATGCCATCTCCTTGGCAAAATTATACTCGGCGTTCAAAACTCTGTATAACGTTGGCTTCATGAAGACTTCATTCCTGGGCTAGGTTAAATCTATTAAATCCAAATAAACTAGTTAATTTGTGAAGATAACTTTACCCTCTCTTTGCTTTTTGTTGAACTCCATGAGCACGCCTAGTAAAAAGTGTGGACTTTCTATACTTTTCGCGAGGAATTATGGGAATAGACTGGTTAGCAGTCCTTTTGTTACTTCCTTGAAGACGGACAGGGCCGGGTGCGGGCCACGTACCTACGTGCGCGGGCGGAATGACGTCAGCCGGTCGAACGATCTTTTGTTTTCCATTCCAACGACTTGGAATCGACAGATTTCGCTCTCCGAGACTCCCTGGCAGCCCCGCCTCCTTTTTCTTTTGGGATCGCGATTAATTAATTCAATGTCAAAACTCAAGTTTCGTTTACATGGCTGTGACTGTGAGCTGAGACACGAACAGAGATTAAATGCCACGTTTGCAAACTTGGTAATTGGGGGCAGTCACCATGGTCACAGTTCGATCCCCATAGGCATACTTTATAATAAAATTTTGTTTGTGTCGGTATATAGTAGGCATAGCCCTAGCATGAAATGTCAACATTTTACAGCGCACAGGCCGTCTTCGACTATTTGTAGAACTGAAAATGTTGACAACTTTAAACGACCCCTAATAATGTATTTAAAAGAAATTAAACCATTTTTATAACCCATATATATAAAGCAGACACATTTTTGATTTAAGCAAATATTTTTGCTAAACAGCTTTATGAAATTGCCCCCGGAATACTCACTGAAGTCTCATCTTTTCAATTCTGTTCAATTTCATGGGGGTAATCCGTCACTTTTATTCACTAATTTCCACTTGAAACAAAACAACCCCTGCAGCAGTGAAACTTGCTAATCAGACCAGCATCCATTTTGGAACAAAGGCACATACGCTACTAGCAAAATAGGGCCACTTTTAGGAGCTACAGTGCCTACAATGTTTATGGTTGCAAGAACAAATACCCAACATCGCGACGATGGTCATATTATACACAAGACCACCCTCATTCAGCTCGCAACTCTCCCCAATAAAGAAGAACTTGAGGGCATACAAAATATTCATGAGCTCGCGCACGGATCTCTGCCTGTTTACTTGGGTGCACCCATAAGTATGGTTGCGGGCATTCAGTGTACAATGTGTTCACTCAAGCTGAATGGCTTGGGTACGGTTGAGGAGGCGTGGTTATGCTCTTAATTCTGTGCCTGGCCGTGGTGTGCTCACTGGTACGTGTCATTGTGGCATGCAGTGGCTGTCGTGGGGGGAGGACCTAGGGTGTAGGTGATCCATCGATCTGGTTGGTTAATGGAGAGTGCCAGATATTGCTGATGTTGAAGCCAATGTATTGGGGTACTGTGTCGTGCTTGTGTATTTCGATGGCTTCCCTGATGCGTCTTGGGTGCCATCTGTCGATGGGCGCTATCAGTTGTGCGGTTTCCCAGTTGATGATATGTCCTCGCTGTACTGTACGGAGTGCTTGACAATGGCTGATTTGTCATAGTCTTCTCTGTTCTTCGAGTCTGGTGGGTATAGGTCCCTTCCAGTCTCGCCGATATACAACTTCCCACATTCACAGGGCCAGGGATCCTATAGACTAATCCGACGAAAGAAAACTGCGGTGTATCTCCAAGGTATTTACTTGACGTCACAATAGAAATACACCGCAGTAACAATGGAATAATCACAAGAGGGCGGGCTCACCAAATGTTGCTCGGATTACACTATAGACTCCAGCCTGGGGCCAATTTCATAACGCCGTTTAGCAGAAAATGCTTGGGCGGTGGTCTGCTGCTAGTTGATCTGAAATAAGTTTTTGACATCACCAGGTTTCTCGATGTCATGCAACATATAGGCAACGGCCTTTTATTTTATTTTAGTGACGTCACTTTAATTGTATTTGTTATCAAAACCTACTGTCAAGAAACATTGATAATGGCCCATTTTGGAATAGTACCCCATGGAGAACCTTATCCAAGTATAACCTGCAGGTATTTGGTCTTTCCGGTTTAGATTTGTTTGAAATAAATATTCATGTTGCAGCCGATTTCACGAAAGAGTGCGCAGCTTGCGCAAGCCCCACAGCTTGCGTGTTATCGTCGCTAAATTGTTGCGCGACTTACGCAATAAAACATTGCGCACGTGGGCTTACGCAACTGCGTAAGTTTCGTGAAATCGGCTGCTAGGCTTTGTTGCTAAGGAAAATACAGTTGCTAAGCAACAAGGATGTACTAGAGATTCTGCAATCATTGGTTGTCTGGCTCAAATTACGAAGACACCATGACAAATGTTCCAATATGGCCAGTTTTCTTGATTCAATACAACCTTGGTTTTTTTTGATCTCCTTAAGTGACGTCACTCAATAGCTCCTGCCATCAAGACCCACTGCCAAGCAACATTGAAACTAGTCAATCTGAATACTGGTCACTATGGATAAGCACTTCTTTTATGATGAAAGTTTCATACTTTTGCTTATTCCAAGACTATGTATGAAGAATTAAAATAATCCGAGTTTCCTTTCATAAATACTCATTAGACACCTGGGGCCAATTCCAAACATTTGCTTATTAAAAGTACTAGTACAGGATTTATTTGCTTTATATTGCCAAAATGGGTGACCGGCCAAAATCGTGTGCGATGTTCATTAATATTCTGCTGTTTCTAAAGCACAATTTGAGATACAATTTTCACTGGTAAACGATATTACAAAGCAAACATTTAATTATCACAGAATTGGCCCCTGGTCACATGACACTTATGGCATAGATTGGCGCAAGAACTTTTTTCGTGAGCCCATGACTGCTAAACAACTTTATGCCTAGTCTTTGCTGCATATGATAGATTACTTGTTTATTGAGACATTACTCTTGTTCGTTTTGATGTAAAACCAATAAAATGTAGCCTTTTTCAACTTTGAAGATTTCATTGCAGTAAATCACAGAAAGAGGGCACTGTTTGGGGTGCATCACACTTCAGGAAAACACAAGGGGAAAAATACAGAAAAACATAAGACTTCAAGTTGCCCCAGGATGTTTGCATTATTCATTCAAATAGACGATTTCATAGCAGAACATTTTACTGCATACAAAATTTACTAGCTTTGCAAAAATGGAATAGCAGTTAAAAACGTATGTGAACTTGTGTTCATTGTAAGACATAATTCGTTTTTAACTGCTTACCAATTTTTTGCAAAGCAAATGTTTTTGTACTAAGCAAATGTTTCTTCTAAACAGGAAATTGCCCCTTATTAAGCCACGATGAGAAGCTGTAAACAAATTAGACCATGACACTCAAATGTTTCGTTTCAATTATTTATTTCTAGTATTAATTCCCCCTATTTACAATCAGCTGATATGGTTATAGAAAACGAGTGTTTTACCCAAGTGCCCATTTCTTTAAATAATGTTTTTACTCTGAAAATCAAATGTGTTTCACTTTCCGAAATATCTCTATTGGCATGTTTTGAAAGGCTTTATATTTCATAATTTGTTTGTGTGCCACATTGCGGAATAAAACAGTTTATATCCAAAAAAACACCATCGATTCCTGGCAACACGGTTGATAATCTTGCCATACAACTTCACAACAATAATGTACATTTTTATTCTTCTTCGTTAAAAAATACCCCATTAGTTTTCATCCATGGTCACATGACTTGATCAAATGAGCAATAATTGAGATTTTCTGCATATCTCATTGTTGTTCAGTTTTAATACAATAAAGCGTATAATTATCTTCAAATCGCTGTATTTTGCACAATTTTATTAGGCATTCCGTATTTAAAAAGTGAACCATGATCATCAGAAGACTTCTATGTTTCCTGTTCCTGTTGAGGAAAAAAAAGATTGTGTAAGCAAGTTGCGGCATGAATTCCATTCATTGGTCGCCACTGAGATGACTTGTTAAGTCTATTGGGCGCTTTCACAGGGGGTCAAAAGGTCACAGTCACTATATTGCTTGTCTTCTAGAATGGCAGATAACAATAGAGCCACGTGGGGAAATGCACGTGGCTGCAAGCTGAAAGGCTCTTGGCTCTATTGTCCTCTCCCGTTGTGGAAGACGAGCAATAGTGACCCGTGACCTTTTGACCTCCTGTGAAAGCGCCCTGTGGGATTTGGCAGAAAAAGTTGAAGTATTTTCAAGGAAATTGTTTAATGGTTATCACTTGTAAATAAACTTCTCTTTAAACTATTAGCACTTTTTGGTGATTCCTGAGTCATATTAAGAAGAATAAGTGGCGACCAGTAAACATAATTCTTTGACAAGCTGAGAAGCAAAAATATGGTTTTTGACATTAAATTCAGGTATTTATGACACATTAAATGCATGGATGTTAACAATTCCACGTTAAATGGTATAAAACTGCTAAATTTGTGTACTTACAACACAAAGTCTTAGCAGTTTATCGGAAGTCTAAGTGAAAAATTATTGTAATGTTCCCAGTACATCCAAGACTAACATTGGTGGTAAGTTGACTAGGCTGAAGTTTCTTTTAAAAATAATAGCCTGTGAGCATTAGAGGCAATTGGACTAGGGGGAAGCAGGACTGGAAGAGGGGAGTTGGGGAAATGAGGGGGTTTGGGTTGAGGAAATGGGGTGACGTTAGTTGGGGAGGGGATGGAAAGAAAGGGGAAATAGGGTATAAAAGGCCAGACAGAAATGAGGAATATTTGGGTTAAAAATAATCAAGAAAGTTGGTTAAAATGGGAGGAAGAAAATGAAAACATTAATCATTTTCCTCCTGGATGTTGAGACAATGTGGCTGGATGCTGCCGAGTCGTTTAATCCAAAGTTTCTCTCTGCTGAGTCGAACAGGGTCTGGGTGGCGACCAAGAGCCTCGGGCTCTGTATGGACATGTCAGAAATGAAGTGATTAGTACAGTTAAAGTGTTCAGCAACTGAGGTGTCATTCTGCTGGTGTAGACTGCGGATTATTTTGGATTCGGTGAAATTGTCAAAACTTCCATGTTGTGCATGCCTAGTTGGAATTCCAAATTATTGTTATTTACTGATGACGATTACATACTGAATTTGTAAAGAAAAATTCCTTTCACCATGATTTGAAGTTGACGATCAACATTGTGCACTGAATACAAATAGGTCTTCGTACTTTGGGAATATCAATGATTACCTTTCCACTGTTTTGGATCCTGCAGGATTAAACTGTTGGTGTGATTTTGTTTTCACACAACCCCCTTTTTTATATTTTGTATGTTTTTTCTCAACAAAACAATATATACAATATTTACAATATTTACAAAATTCACAATATTTACAACTATATACAAGATCCTGGCATGTTTCTGTCACATGACCTTCATCCCAAAACTCCTTTTCCAGATGAGCTATCATTCTGCCACTGATTTAAAACTGAAATGTTCAAATTTAATGGATGAGTGCATGAGGTACAGATGTAGACCTTTTGTTGCGATGCCCCTTCAAACAAGTTACAATGATGGCCTTAAGTGTGTCTATGATGACAGCCTGGATGAGCACCGAGATGATGGAAGTGGCAGCCCATTCCCAGAAGGCACTCCAACAGAAGCCATGGACGGAGTAAACAGACCACAGGACAGCCAGGACACAGGACGCAATCAGGAGGATGTGACCAAAGCAAACAACAAGTGCAAGGCAGAGTCTGCTGCCAGCTTTGGCTTCGGTGGCTGACTTTGCTGGAATAGGGATCTGATCTGGAATTTGAAAAATCTCAGGTTTGTTAACAATGGTTTGATGTGAAGAGCCGGATAAAAACTTAGAATCTGTAGAAAGAATTGCATTCGAATTAGTTGTAACGGGTAAAACCTGACTAGTTGATAATTGCTCCTCGTCTGATGGCATTTCAATGACTATAGAATCTGTGGAAAGAATTGGATTATAATCAGTCGTAACGGGTAAAACCTGACTAGTTGATGGTTGCTCCTCATCGGATTGCATTTCAATTACTGTAAGAGTATTAGAGTTGTTATTTAAGACGTTGCATTTAGCAGGCTGTCCCAGAGGAGTATGTCTGTATAAAGAGTATATCGTCGGAGTGACGCGTCCCAAGACTTCAGTGGCGATGAAGACGGGCAGGAGTACAGCACTGACTCCTGCTGCCTTGATGACCATCCCCAAGGTGATGTCATAGTCCATGGGGCTGAGCACCACAGACTCCCAAAGGGATGGAGCCAACAGTGGCTTTGATATCCACTGCACTGCAAGCATGGGGTAACTCATGCAGGCAAACAGACAGGTGACGTGCCGTACACCGGTCAAGTTGCCCTCATATCGAGGCATAAATGTAGATGTGAACGTATGTGCGTTCTTGAAAAAGTGGGAGATGTAGTTGGCCTTGGCTTTTGGTGGTTTCGGCAACAGGAACGGTGGCAGCTTGGTGGCGATTCCGTTATCATTACATGAGAGGCCGTCGCTGCTTGGACCACAGTACTTGCTGTAATGGATGCTGTAATGCTCCTTGGTCTTCGTATCCTTGACATCAATATTGTGGATCTCACTATAGTATGTCAAGAAAAAAATAGACAAAATTATCAAGTCATGGTTTTTAAAATGTTCACAAATGTAATTATTGCATATTTCTGAAAGGTACAGCCTTGGAAAAAAATATTGAATTACAATGTTTTATTAAAAACCATTACTCTTCAGCAGCAACTGGGCTGATGATTATCATGAGATATAAGCAATGGGAGCCGTAGCACTAATAAACTGTAAAACTAGAGTGCAAAGTGCAAAATATAAAACTATAATGCTCAACTTACGTGGGTATTATGCTTATCATAATACCCTAAATATTATGTTTATCATGTTTGGTCTTATAGACAATAGTCATTAGATCAGATGGCTTACATGGCATCAAATATTGCTATAAGACTTCTTAAAAGGATTTAAATAAGACATTAACAAACATTTTTGATGTTATTTTTGTTGCCAGGTTGTAGGTGGTCAAATATTTTGTTATCCAAGGTGGTACATATAAATGTGTTGGTTTTTTTCTCGTTTTTTTGTTAAGTTAGATCGAAAAAATCTGAATAAGTTTTCTTAAAATGTTCATAAAGGTAATCATTCAATATTTCGCAAATTCACAGAGTGCCATCAGGGACAATGTCAAAATTACAGCAATTCACATCTTGTACGGAACCACCATATACATGTAGACCGTATCGAATAGCTGCCATCTTGTATAGGGCAGTTTCTTTGTTGCTTGAGGACGTGAATGGTTGCACATTTTGTGTTTACATTATTGACTAAATTTAAAGGAAAGAATTAAGTAGTTATAGTAATGGCTTTATCAGATTTTGAGCACAAAACACATGAGACTGTCTGAACATTTTTATAAGTATTTTCTAGGAAAATCTTTAATCTTTCCCGCTTCAACATTTGAGGTTTTTTTTTATTAAATCTGTACTTCTTATAAATCTGTAATTTTATATCAACTTTTCAATTTAAATATAAAAAGTTACCCCACAAGGTGGCCGCTATTCGATACGGTGTCTATTGACCACTCTCACAGATGCCATCTTTGTATCGGGGAAAATGGTACTATAACGCATTCAAGTACGAGCATCTTGCTTGAAATTTGTTCGAAATACATCGCAGCCTATTACACTCAAGATCCTTAGGCACGTGACAATTTGTAGGAAGTGACGTCATTTCAGAGTCATGTATAGACGAATCCACTGCCATGAACTTGGTGCTCTGTGTTGTTGTTAAATCGAACAGCGCACAAACCGTACGCGTATAGGCTTCGCAAGCAAATAAACGCACAAAATTGTTCAAAGTGACAACATAATGTAACAGCTTATCATCAACACAAAACCCACAGTTCATGGCACTGGATGGCTCCCAGTTATGGCAGACGTACACGGAACATGACTTCAGCTCTCAGATTGGCGTATATATACTAAACAAGTCATTCAGGAAAAACCCCCACACGTTATTTCACAAGTAAAAGTAGACAAATATACCATTTATGGGTCAAAACCACGAGATTGTGAAATCCTAGTTCAAGATAGGAGAAACGAAAAAATTGAAGCTAAACTTACGTATCACATGCCCTGTTGATGATTCCTCGCAGACGGGCTCCAATACTGGTATGGAAGCGGTATCCAAAAATCGGTCGATTCATCTTCACCAAGCGTACCTGCGCGGTTACAATTTCCCCGATGGACTGAGGTGTTGTTAGGGTTTGCTGTTCCGAATTCAGTCCATGAAACAGACGAAAAATCATCCTAGAGGACGAACAATAACGAAATACAATTATCACCTTAACAAAATCACAGGGTCCTCTTAAAGCCCCAATACAACATTTGCAGGTTAACCAAAATTATGACAAGAAAAATCGGACTAAAAGTGTTGATACATGTATAGCAATGGTACGCAACCACAACAAAAACTTGCATGGATTTGTCAGTTTTTCTGAAGTATTACTGCATCTATGTGATTGAAATTTCTACGAAGCAGTTTATCGACATGATTCTTTGGTTATGTAATGCTGTTGTTCCTGTTTTTAAAAGTTGTGCAAACATGTAATCTGTTTTTAATGAATGTAATAGTTTCTTGATCAACTTACCAGTCACTGAAGCCAATAGTTCCTTGGAGTCTCACAAAACACGTGCTTCCGATTCTGCGACATGATTTGTGCCAGACACACCAACGCAGGAATGAACCCCATTTTGAACGGCCGCCGTAGTTTATGTCTATGATATAGGTGCTTTCATTTTCAGCCCGATTATCTCTGATGGACCCAGGAGCTGCATTGCTCTGTTTGAAGGAAAGATATAAGGAAAAATCATATTACTATTACTAAATACAATGAATCCTGACTATAAAAAAGCCAAGTTGAATTTGTTTAATGCCAGTGAGTTTACAAACTTGTTGACTTGTCGGCCTACCTTGCAAGCCTGTCTGAGATCTTTGAGAAAGGCAGCAAGCAGCAGCAGTCCAAAGCCAGCAGCTATCGGGACTGCAGTGATGAAGATGATATCATGCCAATCAACAGTTGAGAGGCAGTCACCACTAGTCGGGGCAGAGATGGCAGGATTGCCCTGGAAGGGACCCGAGATGGTGCTCAGGGTCTGGGAACTGCAAAGAAGAAAGATACAATTGTCATTACAAAGGATTGGCTGTCGCTAAAATATTTAGGCCTTTTTGTTTTATTTGGAAACTTGGTTGTTCAGGTCTAACTGAATTATTTTAGGCCTAGGCCTATATAGAAAATAGTAAAACAAAAACTTACTGGGCCTAGACCTAGTATTAATGTTAACTTGGTGGTTGGGACAAGTCATCAACATTTAACAATCCTCAGTAGGCTGGTACTAGGCTAGGCAGATTCACAATCTGCAATGAGAGCCTTTTTATATTCATTTTTGTGCCTCCAAATTGTGACTAGTTTTAGAACCTAGGCCCCTACTATTTCTTTGGGAGAATGTTTCGTGTTGATCACTGCAGTTTGTTTTTGTTTACTCTAGTCTTTACTTTACAATTGTAAAAATAAATTTTAAAAAAGTTCATGTGATTTGAGCAATTTGAAAATTTGATGAATCTGCCAACCTAACTTGCCTGAAGGTTAAAGTTAATTTAACCATGTTAACCTAACTAGTAATCATGGTAGACCTAGGCCTAATGAAAATAATGCAAGGAAAAAGATGTTAAAAATATAAACCAGAACCCACCTTGCAGTCTTGATGACCGAAGCTCCCAAAAATATCGCAATTGTCAGCAAAATTCGCATTCTAGTACTTTGTAGAAGATTTCTTAGGAACAAATCAAACACGTGCAACACTGCATAAGCAATGAACGAAAGTGTCACATTGTAAGAACAACATTCGATTTTCCTACCGCCGAAGACGCGTGCGCGACGAACGCGACTTTCTTTTGCTTGACAACGCGTGATGCGAGAATGCCATCTCCTTGGCAAAATTATACTCGGCGTTCAAAACTCTGTATAACGTTGGCTTCATGAAGACTTCATTCCTGGGCTAGGTTAAATCTATTAAATCCAAATAAACTAGTTAATTTGTGAAGATAACTTTACCCTCTCTTTGCTTTTTGTTGAACTCCATGAGCACGCCTAGTAAAAAGTGTGGACTTTCTATACTTTTCGCGAGGAATTATGGGAATAGACTGGTTAGCAGTCCTTTTGTTACTTCCTTGAAGACGGACAGGGCCGGGTGCGGGCCGCGTAATTTTTTTTCCAAGGATGGTAAAGGCCAATATTTGCATACCTCGCTTTGGTTGGTCAGATCATTATGCATATTCATGTTCTTGTTTATTACATGTCATATACCTGCAGAGTGCACACTGTACTGTCAGTGTGGTTGGTTGTGCAGTGTGTGGCCTAAGTACGTTGACCACAAATACAAGAAATCCAGGCCCATGTTCAGTTACTGCCAAAGAATTACTCTCTTTACAAGTACATGTAGTCGAATTGAACAGTTTGGTAATAAAAATGACTTGATTGATGTCATTACAATATTTTGTTTGAATTTAAGAAATTGTTCTAAGTTCCAACATATGGGATTAGAGCAACGTTTCCTTGCTCTATGATGGGAAGAAATTGAAACCATAACAATTAAGAACAACGACACAAATATAAATTTATGCAGCGCTTTATTCAACCCGGCAAGAAATAAATGTCGACCTGAAATTATTTAAATGATAAACATAGATATTTGCCCAAGAAAACCAAAATCTTCCAAGAAAATACTTAATATTTGAAAATTCTGGCTAACTCGTTAGCACATATGTTTTCAATCAATTCATGATGATCATTGACTTTGTGACGTAAAAGTTGTAAGTTATTTGTTTCAGATGTTTAGTCCTTGTAATTGTTGTATGGTCTATTTTTCACCATAAATTGTATATGCGTTCACAATTGTGTGTGATGGATCATGGAAAGGCACCAAACTTTGACCTCCATTCCGCATGTCATCACGTACGTTACCAATGATATTTATTGCTGTATTGACCTCACCAAAGCCTTTGAGTTTGAACAGCTCATGCACGAACATGCTGTACAAATCTCACACTGGATTCTACCGTATTTTTTTCCCCAGTACTGCAAACTAGTTTTGCGCAACCAGGGTGCATGTGAACTCAAACTTAATTTTTTACCAAACTGTTCACATTGTTGAATTAAAAATGATCCTAATTTAAAGTTGATGGAGGCCTATAAGAAAACGATTATATTTTCACCCGCTGTATATAATTTGTTGGTGATTAGCCTACTGTAGGCCTTGGGCCAACCATGGAGGAAGAAAACACATTATTATTATTATTATATTATTATTATTTCTTTCTGGTATTCATACCAAGGATTCCTCAATAGTGCTCATCATGCACTGTCACTCGTAAGCGTGAGGAAACCCATGAAGAATTAAAATTAGAAATGGCCAGAGACACCGGGGAATCCCCTTGCTCTTTACGAAAGAATGCTGGGCCAACTAAAAAACATAGGGGAATATAAAAGTATATACTAACTTCGAAATCAGTACTACAAACCACATGGTAGAATTGCCTTCAGACTAGGCCATTTTGTTTAGTGGTTGGGTCTTGGAATTACCATGGAATTATACACACGAGTCATGTGATCGTACAACTTCTAGTCACAGCCAAGGACTACCTTGCAATTGCAAAGGAGTTTTGCTATTCACCGAGTACACGGTACGCACGCAATGTACATCCAACATGAACAATAATTTATCAATACGTCAAAAATCCAGCCAATCGGAAGCAAACATGCAAATATTGGCCTTTACCATCCTGGGAAAAAAAATTACGCGTGCGGGCCACGTACCTACGTGCGCGGGCGGAATGACGTCAGCCGGTCGAACGATCTTTTGTTTTCCATTCCAACGACTTGGAATCGACAGATTTCGCTCTCCGAGACTCCCTGGCAGCCCCGCCTCCTTTTTCTTTTGGGATCGCGATTAATTAATTCAATGTCAAAACTCAAGTTTCGTTTACATGGCTGTGACTGTGAGCTGAGACACGAACAGAGATTAAATGCCACGTTTGCAAACTTGGTAATTGGGGGCAGTCACCATGGTCACAGTTCGATCCCCATAGGCATACTTTATAATAAAATTTTGTTTGTGTCGGTATATAGTAGGCATAGCCCTAGCATGAAATGTCAACATTTTACAGCGCACAGGCCGTCTTCGACTATTTGTAGAACTGAAAATGTTGACAACTTTAAACGACCCCTAATAATGTATTTAAAAGAAATTAAACCATTTTTATAACCCATATATATAAAGCAGACAAATTTTTGATTTAAGCAAATATTTTTGCTAAACGGCTTTATGAAATTGCCCCCGGAATACTCACTGAAGTCTCATCTTTTCAATTCTGTTCAATTTCATGGGGGTAATCCGTCACTTTTATTCACTAATTTCCACTTGAAACAAAACAACCCCTGCAGCAGTGAAACTTGCTAATCAGACCAGCATCCATTTTGGAACAAAGGCACATACGCTACTAGCAAAATAGGGCCACTTTTAGGAGCTACAGTGCCTACAATGTTTATGGTTGCAAGAAAAAATACCCAACATCGCGACGATGGTCATATTATACACAAGACCACCCTCATTCAGCTCGCAACTCTCCCCAATAAAGAAGAACTTGAGGGCATACAAAATATTCATGAGCTCGCGCACGGATCTCTGCCTGTTTACTTGGGTGCACCCATAAGTATGGTTGCGGGCATTCAGTGTACAATGTGTTCACTCAAGCTGAATGGCTTGGGTACGGTTGAGGAGGCGTGGTTATGCTCTTAATTCTGTGCCTGGCCGTGGTGTGCTCACTGGTACGTGTCATTGTGGCATGCAGTGGCTGTCGTGGGGGGAGGACCTAGGGTGTAGGTGATCCATCGATCTGGTTGGTTAATGGAGAGTGCCAGATATTGCTGATGTTGAAGCCAATGTATTGGGGTACTGTGTCGTGCTTGTGTATTTCGATGGCTTCCCTGATGCGTCTTGGGTGCCATCTGTCGATGGGCGCTATCAGTTGTGCGGTTTCCCAGTTGATGATATGTCCTCGCTGTACTGTACGGAGTGCTTGACAATGGCTGATTTGTCATAGTCTTCTCTGTTCTTCGAGTCTGGTGGGTATAGGTCCCTTCCAGTCTCGCCGATATACAACTTCCCACATTCACAGGGCCAGGGATCCTATAGACTAATCCGACGAAAGAAAACTGCGGTGTATCTCCAAGGTATTTACATGACGTCACAATATAAATACACCGCAGTAACAATGGAATAATCACAAGAGGGCGGGCTCACCAAATGTTGCTCGGATTACACTATAGACTCCAGCCTGGGGCCAATTTCATAACGCCGTTTAGCAGAAAATGCTTGGGCGGTGGTCTGCTGCTAGTTGATCTGAAATAAGTTTTTGACGTCACCAGGTTTCTCGATGTCATGCAACGTATAGGCAACGGCCTTTTATTTTATTTTAGTGACGTCACTTAATTGTATTTGTTATCAAAACCTACTGTCAAGAAACATTGATAATGGCCCATTTTGGAATAGTACCCCATGGAGAACCTTATCCAAGTATAACCTGCAGGCATTTGGTCTTTCCGGTTTAGATTTGTTTGAAATAAATATTCATGTTGCAGCCGATTTCACGAAAGAGTGCGCAGCTTGCGCAAGCCCCACAGCTTGCGTGTTATCGTCGCTAAATTGTTGCGCGACTTACGCAATAAAACATTGCGCAGGTGGGCTTACGCAACTGCGTAAGTTTCGTGAAATCGGCTGCTGGGCTTTGTTGCTAAGGAAAATACAGTTGCTAAGCAACAAGGATGTACTAGAGATTCTGCAATCATTGGTTCTCTGGCTCAAATTACGAAGACACCATGACAAATGTTCCAATATGGCCAGTTTTCTTGATTCAATACAACCTTGGTTTTTTTGGATCTCCTTAAGTGACGTCACTCAATAGCTCCTGCCATCAAGACCCACTGCCAAGCAACATTGAAACTAGTCAATCTGAATACTGGTCACTATGGATAAGCACTTCTTTTATGATGAAAGTTTCATACTTTTGCTTATTCCAAGACTATGTATGAAGAATTAAAATAATCCGAGTTTCCTTTCATAAATACTCATTAGACACCTGGGGCCAATTCCAAACATTTGCTTATTAAAAGTACTAGTACAGGATTTATTTGCTTTATATTGCCAAAATGGGTGACCGGCCAAAATCGTGTGCGATGTTCATTAATATTCTGCTGTTTCTAAAGCACAATTTGAGATACAATTTTCACTGGTAAACGATATTACAAAGCAAAAATTTAATTATCACAGAATTGGCCCCTGGTCACATGACACTTATGGCATAGATTGGCGCAAGAACTTTTTTCGTGAGCCCATGACTGCTAAACAACTTTATGCCTAGTCTTTGCTGCATATGATGGATTACTTGTTTATTGAGACATTACTATTGTTCGTTTTGATGTAAAACCAATAAAATGTAGCCTTTTTCAACTTTGAAGATTTCATTGCAGTAAATCACAGAAAGAGTGCACTGTTTGGGGTGCATCACACTTCAGGAAAACACAAGGGGAAAAATAAAGAAAAACATAAGACTTCAAGTTGCCCCAGGATGTTTGCATTATTCATTCAAATAGACGATTTCATAGCAGAACATTTTACTGCATACAAAATTTACTAGCTTTGCAAAAATGGAATAGCAGTTAAAATAAGACATAATTCGATTTTAACTGCTTACCAGTTTTTTGCAAAGCAAATATTTTTTTGTACTAAGCAAATGTTTCTTCTAAACAGGAAATTGCCCCTTATTAAGCCACGGTGAGAAGCTGTAAACAAATAAGACCATGACACTCAAATTTTTCGTTTCCATTATTTATTTCTAGTATTAATTCCCCCTATTTACAATCAGCTGATATGGTTATAGAAAACGAGTGTTTTATCCAAGTTCCCATTTCTTTAAAGTTGCATTGCCCGTGTTTCGGTGAAAGGATTACAAAAATTAATTTACACAAGCGAACGAATTTAGAAAGCTTACGTGTCTCTGTAACGAAAAATATCAAAAACATAAATTTCCGACGTCGGGAATTGGAGATACAAGCCTTTTTCTTGAAACGTGCTTCACATGTTGTACATGTGCGCGTACGCTCATATGTACATAGTATGTGTACAATGTACACATGTACGCGCACATGTACATTTACGTCATAACCCTGTCGATGACCTGCCAGCCTTTCAATCATTTCTTGTTTTTAATCGACTGGCATTAATCCTTGACGGATTTTTACGTTCTTGGTATACCAAATGAAAGCTGATAACTTTTTATATTCTAGAAAAAGACCTATTTAACTTTTAGAAAAAATTGTACGCCCAAATCGGCCCAAACACGGGCAGTGCGACTTTAAATAATGTTTTTACTCTGAAAATCAAATGTGTTTCACTTTCCGAAATATCTCTATTGGCATGTTTTGAAAGGCTTTATATTTCATAATTTGTTTGTGTGCCACATTGCAGAATAAAACAGTTTATATCCAAAAAAACACCATCGATTCCTGGCAACACGGTTGATAATCTTGCCATCCAACTTCACAACAATAATGTACATTTTTATTCTTCTTCGTTAAAAAAGACCCCATTAGTTTTTATCCATGGTCACATGACTTGATCGAATGAGCAATAATTGAGATTTTCTGCATATCTCATTATTGTTCAGTTTTAATACAATAAAGCGTATGATTATCTTCAAATCGCTGTATTTTGCACAATTTTATTAGGCATTCCGTATTTAAAAAGTGATCACCATGATCATCAGAAGACTTCTATGTTTCCTGTTCCTGTTGAGGGAAAAAAAGATTGTGTAAGCAAGTTGCGGCATGAATTCCATTCATTGGTCGCCACTGATTTGTTAAGTCTATTGGGCGCTTTCACAGGGGGTCAAAAGGTCACAGTCACTATATTGCTTGTCTTCTAGAATGGCAGATAACAATAGAGCCACGTGGGGAAATGCACGTTAGGCCATGGGCCAAAGGCCCGTATCTTGCAGTTTCGTCTTTACTTTTTAGGGGCAACTTCAGACATGCTGAATAATATTTCACTTGTTCACATTTGAACCATTTGCACGTAACTTAGAAATAAAGGTCAGAAAAATCGACTCTTTAAGCCGCTTTCTCGCGCGGTATTTCTCAACCTCGAGCTATCGCTGCCACTGCAAAATGCAGTGTCATCGCGTTAATCTGGACACGAGTTAGGATTACAATAGACTGGATCCCGATCCACCCTGGCCCAATAAAGCTCAGTGCCCTGGCCGTACCAACGTGTATTGACATGATTGAGAATGAAAAAGGAACCCATTTGCAGTCAGTAGGTCTATCCCCATTAGCAATGAATAATTATGTGACTGCAATCTCAATATACATGTAGGGGTTGGGCCAAAATTTGTAAGAGGCCTAGAAATATTGAGCTTCGCCTTCGTCTTGACTTGAATAAGTGATTATTTGTAGGGATTATAATCCAGGAACCGCCGCACCGGGTTGAATAAATTTGATACAAATGTTGACAAATGTCCATGAATTTTGGAAATCTGGATGCAGTAAAAAGCAACTTGACTCCTCCAGGATTCGAACTGCGGACCTTCTGATCAACGTGCAGATGGCCTACCAATTGAGCTATTTGTATCGAATTCCGATCGTCTTGACTTTTTAAGTGATCTTCATACTATGCCGTGAATCCGAAACCGCTGGTCCACATTGCACGTAATTGTTTACATTATTAATGCAAAATGACCCTGTGCTAGTTGGACTGAAAGGATTCAGGATTTGCCCGTTTTTGGTCAAAAACAGTATTTTGACCATAGTGCCTGCAAATGCTTTCAGAGTTGACACAGTTTCAAATGGTGCACAGTTTCAATAATGTTGAATCCGAATCTTATGTTCGCTGCTTGTAAATTGTCGGCCCAATAGGTTAACACAGGAGAAACAATACTTATTTGGAGATTTGTTTGCCAATTTATTTGTCAAAATAGTGACATTTTGCCATTAATACCTTTGTTTTGTCAATGGGGAACGAGGGCATTGCTAGTGGAGGGGGACGCGGGGACACGTTTTTAAGTTAAATTACATGTACGGCTAGGCGCCTATCATGCATTTTTCCTTGCCATTTTATAGCAGTTCCTTTATTTTTTTCTAGCGGGAATCTGGAGAGGCACTGGATTTTTGCTAGGGGAACGCGGCCCGAAACACCCCACCCCCGCCCATGTTTAGTTTATAAGTTCAACTGCACGCGTACGTGTTTATAAATACAAACACTTTAACATAGTGAAAACAATCCACAGTGTAATTCTTTTTTAAAGGCTCGTCAGTAATGCGCGCGCGCCAAGTTCATCCCACGAAATACGCAGTTCCATACCTTTTCTATGGAGCTGGGTAATTCGTGGCACGAATTTGGCGCGCGCGCAATGCTGACGAACTTAATGACACATTACAAAATTCTGCCCGTCACGTGGTTATTATTATTTTTATTTTTTTAGTAAGTACGCAGATTTTGCATTGACATTTGTAAGTTGGCCGTGCGTGTCGAACATATCCAATTATGCAAATAAAGTACATTGCCTAAAGCAAAGGACTTGGCCAATTTTTAAATATAAAAAACACAATGCGCACGCGCAAAGACGACCAATTACAGATCAAGATGAAGCGCACTTTATACCTGTCCTTATATTCTCCTGTGTGGAATATGTGGACGGGAACCAGTCTACCAAAATCGCCGATTTTTCTGACCTTTATTTCTAATTTACGAGCAGATAGTTCAAATGTGAACAAGTGAAATATTATTCAGCATGTCCCAAACTACTTATATCCGAAAAATAAAGTTGCCCCTAAAAAGTAAAGACGAAACTCGATTTCTAGGCCTCTGACAGATTTTGGCCCATGGCCTAATTGTTGTTTTCCTTTATAGCTCCATGGATGTCTTAAGTCCATGAAGCATGGCATAAAAACAAATTTCAACAAAATTTTACTGCAAATGAAAATTGTCTTACTGCTATAAAATTGCTTCCTTGTCACCCAATTTAAACTCTCTGGAGCATTTATCATGTCATATTTATAAGGATTTATTAGTGATATTTATATATACCCTGAATAAACAGTTCCTTACTATTTGTTACGATGAACAAGTTCAAATGTCTGTCAACCTGCGACAAGCCACGACAATTACTTACAACAACTCTATGACAAGTTACGATTACTTACGAAAAACACTGCCACTGTGTGACAATAAATCATAAATTTTGGGAATCTCACAGCCAAATCGTACAGTGGGAGCTAAGCCGGTATTCCGCTGTGCAATATTTTCTTACGACTAGTTGCAATTATCTTAAGATATGATACAGGTACAATTTCGTAGGGTCTCGCAGGTTGTCACTGACTTTTGTACAGTTTTTGGTCACCCACTGCATGCAGATTTGCCACAATTTGTTGCGACTGCGACATGTGCAAAAGTCGTAAGGATTCTCAGCGACTTCACAACATATCTTTTAATTTGCAAATTCTAACGCTTACGATATGGTTACAATGTGCAATTTATTCCAAAAACATACAAATTTGTCCCATTATTTTTCTTAGTGATCTCCCAATTTAACAGTTCCTTGACACGGTACGATCAGGAAATTTGTTGATCCTGTTCAAATGTCCATGACAAGCCACAGCTTACGAAACTCTACGACAAGCTACGATTGCACTGTAACAAATCTTAGAAAATCGTAATGCTTAGCGCTTATTGTATTGTTGCGATATGGATTTTTTTTATAAATACATACGAATGTCTGCGATTCTTTACGATTCCTTACGATGATAGTACAAATCTACGACAGCATCTGCGACTTGTTCAGACACATACGAATGTCTGCGATAATGATCACGCATTGTGCGATTCATTACGATTCCTTACTATTTGTTACGATTCCTTACGATGACGCAGTACAAATCTACTGTGACGACATCTGTGGGTTGTTCAGACAGTCATTTTGTTACAAATCGTACAAAATGTTAACGGTTAGCGTTTATCGTATTGTAATGATATATGCATTTTCAGTATGTCTGCGATTCCCTACGATTCCTTTCGATGACAGTACGAATCTACGACATCTGCGACTTGTTTAGACACATACGAATGTCTGCGATCATGATCACACATTGTGCGATTCATTACGATTCCTTACTATTTGTTACGATTCCTTACGATGACGCAGTACAAATCTACTGTGACGACATCTGCGGGTTGTTCAGACAGTCATTTTAATTGTTACAAATCTTAGAAAATTTTAACGCTTAGCGCTTATCGTATTGTAATGATATATGCATTTTCAGTATACGAATGTCTGCGATTCATTACGATTCCTTACGATGACAGTGCGAATCTGCGACTTGTTCAAAAACATACAAATGTCTGCGATTATGATTACGCATTGTGCGATTAATTACGATTCCTTAAGATTTGGTTACGATGACAGTACAAATCAACAACATCTGCGACAAGCCACGACCACTCACGCTGTGTTTTACTTAACCCTCCCACTTTGCGACAATCGTATAAAAAGTTGCAAGTAATCTCAGCAAAATTGAACAGTGATTTTGTGCTTGTACATCTTGAAATTTGTGCTTAATTTTTGAAATGTTTTGTAGTCGACAGGCCCAAACCGATTATCCTTGCAACTTGAGAAAAACCTAGGAGAAGTCAGATTTTGTTCAAATTAATTGTCATATGGGGTATAGGTTTTGTACACGGGGTGCAAGGACGACTTGACTCGGGGACGACTTGACCTGGGGATGACTTGACTTAGGTGTTAATTGAGGGGAGCGAGTTGACTCGGGGACGACTTGTCCCGTTTCGCGTACTAGCTATAGGCCTACACGTACGTACAATGTACCCGCGTAGCGCGGTGTTTTGTTTGCCACACGAAAAGCGCATGGTTAGCGAGTTTATAACTTTTAAAAATGGTTAATCAATTTATGTGGAGTTTCTATAGAACTTTGACTAATCATGTTTCTTGTATTTTGTTTTCCTGGTACGAATAATAACTTTCGCTTTTTTCGTGAATGCTACCTATATTTCACAATCAACAATGAGAATTAGCAAAGATAGGTAGACAAGCTTAGTTACGGCCTTCCTCCATGGTTACGGTTAGGTTAAAAATTAAATTAAATAGAAAGACAGGTTGGTACAGTATTAAGGTTCAGGACCTGCCCAATTCAGTGTTTGCTAATATTGTACGAGATGTCAAACTTATAATCTAAACTCAGTATACAACACGGAGCAAGTTCAAGTAAAGACTATATGGTTTTACTTAAAGGCCAATACATCATTTGCAGCGACGCGAAATTTTACTTCATGAGTTGACAAGAAAAACCCGACAAAGTGTTGGTATCAATGGTAACAAACACTGCACAAATTGTTTTTCCCCGTGTGGAATGCATGGTACTTTTGTGGGAGAAATTGCCAACTGGAGGTGCTTTTAAAAAATGTCTGCAGACTTTTTTTACCATTCGTTTAAAACCATGCATTTTTTTTCACGTTTTCGGAAATACATGTATTACTGCATCTATACACCAATCCGGTAACTAATATCTCCTCCCTGCATATCTGCCATAGCTGGGGGGCGTCCAGTGCATGGGCTGTGCGTTTTGTGTTGCTGTTAGAACGAAAAGCGCTTATCCATTACATGCACGAACGAGCCTCCTTCGCGTATACGCAACGCGCCCGCCTTTGCGTGCACGCGACGCGCCTGCCTTCGCGCGCACACAACCCTACAAAGACGCGCAACTTGTTCGAAGTAAACAAATGCAGCTTCAGCAACAACAAAAACATACAGTTCATTCAGTGGAAGCCCCCTAGCTATGGCGGATATACAGGGAAGAAGACCTTATTACCGGATTGGTGTATAGCTATGTGTCTGAATTTGTCTTCAGTTATATAATGCTGAAGTTACTGTTTTTAAAAGTTTTCCAATCATATAATCTGTCTTTAAATTCATATGGCGTTTGTTACACCGAGAGAAAAATTTGATCCATACAAAAAAAACCTGAGGAAGTACCAACTGTGCCTTGTAGCTCAGCTGGTAGAGCGTCTGCCTAGTGAGTCAGAGGTCTCGGGTTCAAATCCCGATAAGGCCATTAAAGGCCCAGTGGATCATTTGCAATGACCCCAAAAAGTAATCGACGAGTGGAAAAGTTCTGAAAGTAAAGATTGAATTAATAGCAACTATCCATTGAAAGGTTTTCGCTCAAAATGATATAATTTTACTAGAAAATAATCCGCAAAGATGAAATTATTTAGATTGTTTGCAAACGATTTACTTATTTTTGGTTCGCATCTACGCGGGCCAAAATGCATGGGCGCTGTGTACTCCGTGTGCGTGTTCCAACGCGATGCATTTTTTTGGATCGCGCGCACACGCAGTATGTGCGCCACAGAGTGCATGACGCAAGCCACATAGTAGACTGGTTCCCGCTCCACATATTACAACGACTGAATATGAGGACCGGCTACTGTCGTGTTTAAAATAGCACTTTAAGCATTACGTCATGCATTTATTTTTAGGAGCACATGACCGTTAATTTTCAAAGCGCGCGCGCTGCGCGATATGGCATGAGTGTACAACAATTTGACAGGGGTTATTCTATATTTGACCAATACAAACTTAATATATTAACCTTAAAATATTAAATATGCCCATTTTAATCATGTAGGCTAGCATCAAAAAGAAAATTCTAGAAAATTCAAACCTGCATCACCGAGTGAGCTCCATATTGTACATGAGTTTTAATCTGCTGTTGCAATCCCGTAACTATAGCCATTCAAACGGTTGTTTGTTTCTTCCTCCATGCCGTAACTATAGCCATTGCGTAGTTTTAAATCCCTGGCATCACCATAAATACACACGCAGCGGCACGCGTACGTGCACGCGATGTCAATTCAAATTCTCGAAACAATGACGAATTGTACCCGACGATTAACGGTAACGTTCGGACGACCGGACGTGCATTCGGGTAACTTCGGGAACCTTCGGAAAAAGGAGGAATTCCTCCTGTTTCAAAATGGCGAAATTGACGGCTGCCGGACCTTAAATTCAGTCTAGTCAAATAATTTTTGGTCCGGGTACCAGACTAGCCACATAGTACCGTACCCGATCAACTGAGAACCAATATTTGAAACACCCCGCCAAGACCAGGAAAATGCATATGGATTTTCATTGTTTTTTTAAACGTGGTACATTTGACAAAGCTGAAATTTCTTAGGATGAGTTTGTTGATGTCTTTCTTTTGATTTATAATGGTTTTATTCGCAGAATCGCTCAAAAACAGATCATCTACAGGGCCTTTAAGCACGCCGCGGCCGTGAAATAGGTGTTGCTTCTCTCTCTTCTTTCTTCACCCCCCCCCCCCCCCCCCCCTGTATCCGCGTCTGGTATAAAAAAGCCCGGAAAATCTGAAAATTTTATTTTTCCCCCATAAAGACTGAAATTAGAGAAAACAATCAAACTGCAATATTTATGCAACTCAAATAAATATACATCCATCATGGCCAAGCTTCTCAATGGCTAAACAAACGGCTATTTCACGATCAGGTGTACCATATTTAGCAGCCAAAATTTGTTAAAAATGAACTTGCTTAAATTGAGTTATCAAACATATCAGCTGATTGCTACATGTCTTGAGTATATTCAACTGAAATGTTTTCGCACAAACTGCATTCCTTCCAAAATAAATGTCAGTTTTGTAATTCATGCTGTAGAGTGGGGGTACGGACACTTCAGTTTTTGCCATAGGCCCATACGTACATGTACTATCTGTATCAACCCTGCAGGCACTCTGTTATTTATGTATAACAGTAGCCATGTGGTCACCAACAACATTAAAACTAAGCAATATTACCATTATGTATTATGTATAGTGTACATGTAAGGTAAGCGCATTATTTAAAATGTAGTGTCCGTACCCCCAGTTATAGGTGTGCGTTGTAACAATCCTGTACAATAATTCCGGAAGGTAAATTTTTATTTACACTTTTAACACTCTTAATATAGTTTGTAATATTATCCTGCAGTAAATCCTATGCATTGTACACAATGATGTGATTTATAACATGGGGGTAGAACATTTGATAGAATATTGTGCTGTATTTTTTAATAACTTAACAATATTGAACAAATATATATCACATTATTGTATGAAAAATGCCCCCACATATGAGTTCTATGACTTAAAGGGCCCTGAAATGGTGTTTTTATCAATGAAATATGTGCTATGGCACTAGTCCATTAATTTACAATCATAAAATCCCTACTTGGAAGTTGTTTTAGGGGTTAAAATCAAGGTTTTTGATTTTTATGCTAATGAAAATGTACATATGCATGAACAAAATGGTGATGTCACATTAGGAAAACACGGGAAAATCTCATTCAACTGTGCATTCAAAAGTTTCCACAATTTTCTCCAACTTGCTGAAACCTTTGTAACCCATGACGGTTTAGGTTTGTTTTACATGTTGCCTATTGGAAACCATGAAAAAAAGAATGCTGGAAACTGCAGCATTTTCCCACAATTCCAGTTTAAAGTCTTATGTTTTTTCTTTGCTTTTTGCTGTGTGTTCCTGAAGTGACATGCCCCAAACAGCGCCCTCTTTCTGTGAGTTTATGTGAAGAAATTTTCAAAGTTGAAAAATTTCACTTTTTATTCATGGGGCATCAAAATGAACAGAAGTATTGTCTTTCTACACAAGTAATCGTTCATATGCAGTATAAACTGTGCATAAAGGTATTGAGCATTTCAGGCCCTTTAAAGTACATGTACATGTATATAACATGAAGAAAATTGCAAGTAGGGGTACGGACACTACAGAATTTTCCGGAAAATTATTTAGGTCAGTCGGAATTTCCTCGTCCGTGTAACACCCAAAATACTTAACCAGAGCTACACAGTAAGAATCCTTATTGATTGGTAAAAACATATATCGATGTTAAAAAGAAAATGTAAGGGTCTTTTTTACGTTTTTTTCTGGTTTTGTATCTTGAAACTACTTTCTTCCTATCGGATTAGCAAAATGAGTGCTTCGCCGCGCGCCCAGTTGACAAGGCTCTCGAGTGTCATTGCGCGACGGATCGTACCATTATTTTTAGGGTATGCAGTTTATGAAAGTTCAAGTACGCCGCCAATAAATGCATCATATACCCATTGAAACTGCATTTGAATGTTTTAAAACCGTGTTGGGAGAGGAATAAATTCTTCCTGTTTGAAAATATTAATATTTGTTGCGTTTGTTCGTAGTGTGTAATCCCTGCTAAAATCGGCCGCCCCCGTCTATATATTACGTGATCCGTCCTTTCGAATACGGCGCTAGACTGGTTTCCGATCCACATCTAAAAATCGGAACGGACGTGACTGAATGGGAAAGCCATCTTCGTAGGAAGAAATGCGACTGCGTATTAAACGCTATCAAGTACGCGCACGCATACGCTGTAACATGTTCCAAACACGCGCGCGTGTTGCTCGAAATTTGTTCGAAATACGGCGCAGCCGATGCGCGTCATAAAAAACTACGCTCAAAATTCTGATGCACGTGGCGATTTGTAGGAAGTGACGTCATTTGAACGTGATCAATTGATTTTCTTGCTTTATTTCCACAAACCGAAAATTAAGATCAGTAAATCGAAACATTCTGAACCTCAACATTTACAAAACAATTTGGGACGTTTTGGGAGATTTTATTAATGAATTACTTTGTAAGATGAGGGACCAGCTAAATTTGTATTTTCAAATTGTGCTTAAAAACAGTATCAACATTTTAGTGCACATGTAAATACATATCACAATATTTTGTCAGGCAATCAATTTTTGCAATATAAAGCAGATAAATTATGTGCTAAGTAATGTTTCGTGCCAATAGCGCCATGAAATTGGCCCCTGGAGTTCAGAAATGTTTTCCCTTTTTTTACATAGTCCTCATCTTTTGCAATGTCAGTCGTCATCAAAGTCTTCATTATCTTTAAAGCCCCAAAATTTTACTTCACGAGCAGACAAGAAAAAGAAAACTAAAAGTGTTGAAAGCAAGGTAACAATCACATTAAATGGTATCTTTGTGGAAGAAAACTGCTAACTGAAGGTGTTTTAAGTTTTGAATATTTTTTGTTTACCTTTCATGCATTGGCTTAAATTTCTACAAGGCTCTTTATCAACATATTACTACGACTGTAATTGTGGGGAAGTAAAACATGTTCCAAATTATTTAACACTTTATTAAACAGCTTCAACCCGCAAAGCATTATTATGACAATTCAGTGATTTCTTTAGAACGTATTGTACCTGTAGGTGATTGCACAACACATACAATGGAGAAATGAACTGATTGCATAATACACACAATGAGGGAATGGAATGACAAGAATGCGAGTGAAGTAGTGTCGATAACAAGGAAATACAATTTATTATGTAATGCTGCTGTTCCTAATTTTAAAAGTTTTCCAGTCACGTAAATAATGTCTTGAAGTTGCTGCTGGTGGGTATCACCATCATGCCATTTGGGAACGACTTTCACCTTCGCGGGTCCATCTCCTATTGGGAATGAGTGGACATGGGTTGGCTGCTCTCTTCCAAATGCCAAATAAACCTCTTCGGGAGAATGATCTAGGGAAAAAAAACAATTAACTAATTTTTAAAAAATTGTTTAATATCCATATCTACATTCTTCAAAATCGATGCTTAGAATACAGACGTTAAAACAATTTTAGACGTTAAAACAATTTTAGACGTTAAAACAATTTTAGACGTTAAAACAAGTGTAATACAATTGTAGATCAATGGTTGGCATTTGACGCTTGCTCATACGTTTGGGTTCACCAGCGATGTCATCCTGTTTATCCTCGAGCCTCAAATGTATGTACAGGTGTGGACAATATGTGCTGCATCTGAAGTCTTCGCTCCTTGACAGTTTTGATCCAATCACTGTTCAGGTAAGTGAATTCTTCACTTCCTGACCCATAATGCACCTGGTGGTTGGTGCCTTGTCCCCATCACTGTTGAACTAAAAAATTTATAACAAGTTAACATTAATAATAAATGGCACTGAGGGTTGAGAAGTTGATCTGAATGTTTTTCTTTTTTTGAAATGACTCAAGCATCGGTAAGTGCAAATTTGATGGAGATACCCACATTTTTTAGTTAAAAAAAAAATGTTTGTGAGGAAACACTAAAGCAGGCCTCCCACTGTGCGATTTTGGCCACGAATTTGGTACGATTAGCTACGATTAGGTACGATTGTGTGTAGAGTCTATAGGCAGTCTGCGATAATCGTACCAATTCGTAGGTAATTCGTGGCAAAAATCGCACAGTGGGAGGCCTGCTTTAGTCTCATATGTTTTGTGCAACATGATGAACGGTATAAATACCGTACACGTTCGCCACTAATTCTTCCTAATAAAAGTAACAATGTCATGATCATAAATGCCCCAGAAAGTGTAAAATTTGGTTTGGAAACACGATAAGAAAATATCAAGTTTTTCTTTGAAAACACTAAGGATTTTTGTTGTCATGCTCCATAGACTTAGTGCATGGAGTTTCAACTCGCGAACGTGCATGATAGTTTTTCCATGATCAACCACCAAATTCTCTCCGAATTTTTCGACCGTGACCGGTCGAGATGTCTTAAAACGGGACGACTGTCGCTGTCACTTGTTCACTGTACCGTGTACACTGCGCTGGTGCCTGGATAGTCTTGATGCAAGACCGAGTTCGCGATCCCCACATTGTTCATTTTAGCCGCCAGAGGGCGTACCTACACTTACAACGTGAACTCGAAAACTCGGTCTTGATTACTCCGTAAGAAAAAAGTTCGATAACCTTTATGGAAGCACATGAATAATTAAACAGCAAGGTCAAAAATTATGGGCGCCTGCGTAGAAGAGAAAGCGATGCCTCCATAACTAGGTCATGTGGGATGGTAACTTGCCGTGTACATTTGTACGTGTGCAGTGATTCACCGTGCCGCGCGAAAATGATATCGGGCCATTTTCGTGCAGTGACCGTGGTGCATGGTTTTATAGCAATGGAAATCTAGGCTGGGTGCCCAAAATCAGACATGTCATAATTTTATTTCTCATTTTTATCATCAAACTTGTTCTAACATGCATTGCTTATTTTTCATTTAATACGAAATAAAGACGTTTATACTGGTCGGATATGGCATTCAACCTAAAAATTCAAATTACTTCTGCACTTGAAGTGAAATATTGAACTAATGAATCAGACAATGTTGACGAACATTTCTTTGGACAATGTTGGACAGAAGTGGGAAAAATTTAAAAATCATGAAAATTTCTTTATTATTTTTCAAACCATGGTTTTTACAACCAAACTAAAATTTTACATGGTTTTATAGCAATGGAAATCCAGGCTGGGTGCCCAAAATCAGACATGTCAGAATTGTATTTCTCATTTTTATCATCAAACTTAATTGTTCTAACATGCATTGTTTATTTTTTATTTAATACAAAATAAAGACGTTTATAGTGGTCGGATATGGAATTCAACCTACAAATTCAAATTATTTCTGCACTTGAAGTGAAATATTGAACTAATGAATCAGACAATGTTGACGAACATTTCTTTGGACAATGTTGGACAGCAGTGGGACAAAATTTAAAAATCATGAAAATTTTTCTTTCTTAGTTTTTACACCATGGTTTTTACAACTAAACTAAATTTTTACATGGTTTTATAACAATGGAAATCCAGGCTGGGGGCCTAAAATCAGACATGTCATAATTTTATTTCTCATTTTTATCATCAAACTTGTTCTAACATGCATTGTTTATTTTTCATTTAATACAAAATAAAGACGTTTATAGTGGTCGGATATGGAATTTAACCTACAAATTCAAATTATTTCTGCACTTGAAGTGAAATATTGAACTAATGAATCAGACAATGTTGACGAACATTTCTTTGGACAATGTTGGACAGCAGTGGGACAAAATTTAAAAATCATGAAAATTTTTCTTTCTTAGTTTTTACACCATGGTTTTTACAACTAAACTAAATTTTTACATGGTTTTATAACAATGGAAATCCAGGCTGGGGGCCTAAAATCAGACATGTCATAATTTTATTTCTCATTTTTATCATCAAACTTGTTCTAACATGCATTGTTTATTTTTCATTTAATACAAAATAAAGACGTTTATAGTGGTCGGATATGTGGGAGGCCTGCTTTAGTCTCATATGTTTTGTGCAACATGATGAACGGTATAAATACCGTACACGTTCGCCACTAATTCTTCCTAATAAAAGTAACAATGTCATGATCATAAATGCCCCAGAAAGTGTAAAATTTGGTTTGGAAACACGATAAGAAAATATCAAGTTTTTCTTTGAAAACACTAAGGATTTTTGTTGTCATGCTCCATAGACTTAGTGCATGGAGTTTCAACTCGCGAACGTGCATGATAGTTTTTCCATGATCAACCACCAAATTCTCTCCGAATTTTTCGACCGTGACCGGTCGAGATGTCTTAAAACGGGACGACTGTCGCTGTCACTTGTTCACTGTACCGTGTACACTGCGCTGGTGCCTGGATAGTCTTGATGCAAGACCGAGTTCGCGATCCCCACATTGTTCATTTTAGCCGCCAGAGGGCGTACCTACACTTACAACGTGAACTCGAAAACTCGGTCTTGATTACTCCGTAAGAAAAAAGTTCGATAACCTTTATGGAAGCACATGAATAATTAAACAGCAAGGTCAAAAATTATGGGCGCCTGCGTAGAAGAGAAAGCGATGCCTCCATAACTAGGTCATGTGGGATGGTAACTTGCCGTGTACATTTGTACGTGTGCAGTGATTCACCGTGCCGCGCGAAAATGATATCGGGCCATTTTCGTGCAGTGACCGTGGTGCATGGTTTTATAGCAATGGAAATCTAGGCTGGGTGCCCAAAATCAGACATGTCATAATTTTATTTCTCATTTTTATCATCAAACTTGTTCTAACATGCATTGCTTATTTTTCATTTAATACGAAATAAAGACGTTTATACTGGTCGGATATGGCATTCAACCTAAAAATTCAAATTACTTCTGCACTTGAAGTGAAATATTGAACTAATGAATCAGACAATGTTGACGAACATTTCTTTGGACAATGTTGGACAGAAGTGGGAAAAATTTAAAAATCATGAAAATTTCTTTATTATTTTTCAAACCATGGTTTTTACAACCAAACTAAAATTTTACATGGTTTTATAGCAATGGAAATCCAGGCTGGGTGCCCAAAATCAGACATGTCAGAATTGTATTTCTCATTTTTATCATCAAACTTAATTGTTCTAACATGCATTGTTTATTTTTTATTTAATACAAAATAAAGACGTTTATAGTGGTCGGATATGGAATTCAACCTACAAATTCAAATTATTTCTGCACTTGAAGTGAAATATTGAACTAATGAATCAGACAATGTTGACGAACATTTCTTTGGACAATGTTGGACAGCAGTGGGACAAAATTTAAAAATCATGAAAATTTTTCTTTCTTAGTTTTTACACCATGGTTTTTACAACTAAACTAAATTTTTACATGGTTTTATAACAATGGAAATCCAGGCTGGGGGCCTAAAATCAGACATGTCATAATTTTATTTCTCATTTTTATCATCAAACTTGTTCTAACATGCATTGTTTATTTTTCATTTAATACAAAATAAAGACGTTTATAGTGGTCGGATATGGAATTTAACCTACAAATTCAAATTATTTCTGCACTTGAAGTGAAATATTGAACTAATAAATCAGACAATGTTGACGAACATTTCTTTGGACAATGTTGGACAGCAGTGGGACAAAATTTAAAAATCATGAAAATTTTTCTTTCTTAGTTTTTACACCATGGTTTTTACAACTAAACTAAATTTTTACATGGTTTTATAACAATGGAAATCCAGGCTGGGGGCCTAAAATCAGACATGTCATAATTTTATTTCTCATTTTTATCATCAAACTTGTTCTAACATGCATTGTTTATTTTTCATTTAATACAAAATAAAGACGTTTATAGTGGTCGGATATGGAATTCAACCTTAAAATTCAAATTATTTCTGCACTTGAAGTGAAATATTGAACTAATGAATCAGACAATGTTGACGAACATTTCTTTGGACAATGTTGGACAGCAGTGGGACAAAATTTAAAAATCATGAAAATTTTTCTTTCTTAGTTTTTACACCATGGTTTTTACAACTAAACTAAAATTTTACATGGTTTTATAACAATGGAAATCCAGGTAGACCATGGGGCATAGGTGATTATCTTTCAGTTTCGTGGCGCAGTTCTCAGAACTATGTGGAAATAGCAAATTCTATTAGTCAATGTCAAGTGAATTACAAAAACCAAAATCCACAAACCCGAAAATCACCAGATTTTTATATTTTTACATTTAAATTTTTCTTTCAAAAATAGCGCCCTCTGTTGGCCAATTTTGGAGAACTGTGTGCATTTCCTATGGAGGTGGCCATGGTACAGTGTATATAGCCAAATTGACTGCTGTGTGCAGTTTATTAGCTTTTGCTATTAGAGAAAATTCATGTAATGGCTTCTAGTGTCACATAATGCTAAACAATTATTTAAATCATCAAGGCAAAACTTATACTCGAAATAAATATTTTGAGGTTTCACATACATGTAGTCTTGCTTTATTCCATTGCACTTCAGTGTGCCAACATCTCATTTGTTTTGCTGAATAGATTTGTGATCTGTGGCCAATTCTGAGATTGGAATACAGTGAAACTTGTATACGTAGTGGCCAACCTCGGGACTGCAAAAAAACCTGGCCACTGGCCACATTATAGAGGTTGCTTATGCATTGTACGCGTGGCCACTATAAGCAGGAGGCTTGTTTATCAAGGTGGGCTTATTAACAAGTTTCACTGTTACAGTATTATTAAACGCATTATACATATAAATTAAAGTTAATTTCCAATATGAACATTTTTGTGGAGCTTCAAAATACATTTTATTAATCTATTAGCTGTCCATGTCTACTCTACTTTTCAGTAGTATATTGTGAATCATCTCAAACTGTCACTATGATGGAAATTGGGCACACACACTGATAAAAAAAAATGGGCAAATTTTGCCCAACTTTGTTTCAAATATCAACATACCCATCTTTGGGGTGCAAAATACCCAACTGGTGTTGGGTAACAGCCTTATACCCAATTTTTGGTTAAATTTATTCAACCAATATTTCGGTGAATGTGCATATCCAATTATTGGTCAGAGTTAATTATCCAACGTTTGGGTAAATGTGCATGGCCAATTGTTGGTTTAATTCAATCATCCAAGGTTTGGGTAAGATTGCATGTGTGTGAAACTTTGAGAAACGTTAAGAAATGCCTGTAGCCTATCAAGTTGCTGGATTTTCGCGCATGCTTACTTAGCGTTACTTTTTAACACCAGTAAAATTTACACCAAGATACTAAATAGGATTATAAAAATCAGGATATACATCTGGAACAACTCCATCATGAGAAGTGTGGAAAGAACACGTACATAAACATGCGCTCCTAAGCATTTATTTCAACAACCTTCTGGTCAAATTCAGTCCATACACTACATTGCTGTTTATTATTTGCAAGCCGAGGAAACTGAACCAAAATTCAAACAAAAGGCCCATTTCATTCATCTTAACATACATAATACACAAACCTTTTCTACAATATGTTGTCACACTGTGTTTCGGGTTTATTATTTGCAAGTCTGTGATATTAAAATTACTAACACCACAATCCAAGCAAATGACGTCTCTGCTGCCCAACACGTTGGATATACAGCAAGCTTTTTAGCAGTATGTTAACGAAGTGGTGTGGTTTTTAATATTTGGGAGACAAATCACCAAAATCCAAGCAAATTAGACCTGGGTTGCTCAACACATTGGGTAATTATACAGCAAATATTTTCTGCAGCATGTTGGTCACATCATGAACATGGCTTACCCAAAAGTCGAGCATATTTGGCCCGAGATACCCAACAGGCATGTTGGGCATATACGAAAAGATTTCTGCTCTATATGTTGAATTTAACCAACAATTGTATGCGGTTGTTCCCAGGTGTGCGGTTGCTATAATGCGTCCTGCTTTGTGTTAAAAATTCCCCAATAACTGGAGATAAATGTCATAAGTGTATAATTTGCTCAGCATTTTAATACTTTCAGCACGCGCTATAATAAATGGACACCCCTTGACCAACGGAACTTGGGATGAGCGAAAAATCGTACGGGCCGTATAGAACTTGGATGGTTTACCCAAGAACATTTTCTGCATATAATGATCCAACAAATGTCCTAATGAAATTCTCCAACTTTATTTTACCCATCATATTTTGTACAGTATACTTTGAAGCGCCCACTCTGGTCTTCACAATCTCCAACAGATGGAGAAAATATTGTTTGTCTATATAATATGCTCAACCTTTTAATACTTTCAGCAAGAGGTAAAAAAAAAACACCAATAAATAGCCGCTGTTTCCCCAATTTACAGAACTTTGCATGTAACCAACGTTGGTGTCCTGGATGTTTTACCCAACGGAGCATTTTCTGCATATGTTGAGGAAATATGGCCTAACAAACGTCAAAATGTTTACAGTGCACCATTGTTAATAACACGCGTAAAATGCATAAGCAACCTCTATGTCAGTGGCCAGTTTTTTTGCAGTCCCGAGGTTGGCCACTATATTGGTCATTCCATAAATACGGGACCCAGTGTCCCCCTTTACGTCGTGACACTTCCGGAGTTGATTTGTATACATACCGGGCTTCAGAGAACGGTTACCTTCAGCATATGAACAATATGTGGCCTCGTAAATCGAACAACACTGGTGCGATCTTCTAAATGCACGTGTGACATTTTGAAATTTATATTGAAGAATTATTGAAATTTCGCTCATAATATGATTTTAATTGATAAGGTATAGGTTCCACAGGTATAAGGTAAAACCAGAAGCTACCTTTTCCAGAAAGAACCTGGTCAAAAAGAATTTTAAAATGCCTTGGTGTCCCCACTTACGTCGTTAAACAATTTTCTCGAATATTATCAAAACTATGACACTATGGCATGTCTAAATGTTTGGAAATTGTTTCAAATATCCTACACTATCAGAAATTGCACGGAAATTTATTCAAAATAGTTTGGTAACTTGAAAAGGCCATTTTTACAAATGCATCAAAATGTCACACTTTGGCCACCATATTTATGGAATGACCCACATAGGCCTACAAGTTTCACTGTATTCCAATCTCAGCATTGGCCACAGATCACAAATCTATTCAGCAAAACAAATGAGATGTTGGCACAATGAAGTGCAATGGAATAAAGCAAGACTATGTGAAACCTCAAAAAGTTTGTTTCGAGTATACGTTTTGCCTCGACTCTTATGATTTAAATTATTGTTTAGCATTATGTGACACTAGAAGCCATTACATGAATTTTCTCTAATAGCAAAAGCTAATAAACTGCACACAGCAGTCAATTTGGCTATATACACTGTACCATGGCCACCTCCATAGGAAATGCACACAGTTCTCCAAAATTGGCCAACAGAGGGCGCTATTTTTGAAAGAAATATTTAAATGTAAAAATATAAAAATCTGGTGATTTTCGGGTTTGTGGATTTTGGTTTTTGTAATTCACTTGACATTGACTAATAGAATTTGCTATTTCCACATAGTTCTGAGAGGTGCGCCACGAAAATCACTTTCTGAACACATTTTGCTGCCTTGCCCCATGGTCTAAGGCTGGGGGCCTAAAATCAGACATGTCATAATTTTATTTCTCATTTTTATCATCAAACTTGTTCTAACATGCATTGTTTATTTTTCATTTAATACAAAATAAAGACGTTTATAGTGGTCGGATATGGAATTCAACCTTAAAATTCAAATTATTTCTGCACTTGAAGTGAAATATTGAACTAATGAATCAGACAATGTTGACGAACATTTCCTTGGACAATGTTGGACAGCAGTGGGACAAAATTTAAAAATCATGAAAATTTCTCTTTCTTAGTTTTTACACCATGGTTTTTACAACTAAACTAAATTTTTACATGGTTTTATAACAATGGAAATCCAGGCTGGGGGCCTAAAATCAGACATGTCATAATTTTATTTCTCATTTTTATCATCAAACTTGTTCTAACATGCATTGTTTATTTTTCATTTAATATACAATAAAGACGTTTATAGTGGTCGGATATGGAATTCAACCTAAAAAATGAAATTATTTCTGCACTTGAAGTGAAATATTGAACTAATGAATCAGACAATGTTGACGAACATTTCCTTGGACAATGTTGGACAGCAGTGGGAAAAAATTTAAAAATCATGAAAATTTTTCTTTCTTAGTTTTGGGTTTTTACAACTAAACTAAAATTTTACATGGTTTTATAACAATGGAAATCCAGGCTGGGGGCCTAAAATCAGACATGTCATAATTTTATTTCTCATTTTTATCATCAAACTTGTTCTAACATGCATTGTTTATTTTTCATTTAATATAAAATAAAGAGGTTTATAGTGGTCGGATATGGAATTCAACCTAAAAATTCAAATTATTTCTGCACTTGAAGTCAAATATTGAACTAATGAATCAGACAATGTTGACAAACATTTCCATTTTTTTTTTAGTTAACCAAACTGTGCAAATTTCATTCAAGGGCTTCTGTCCTATCTACAAAGTAGTATGCTGTTGTTCCCTGGAATTCGTAAAAACAGCTTCATATCCACAAAATTAATGGGCCTTCTCAAAGCATTCTCCTCAGAGCACTGAAAAGGGTGAAATTTTAAACATTTAGTAAACTAATAAACATCAAATTTAAATTTGTTCCATTAAACGTTATTCCAGTATATTTTCGGAGGCTTATGCAAGCAAGTTGCTCTAATTAATTTTCTGCAATTCTGCTTGCTGTAAAAACAAAAACATGCACGAAGAATCAGAAAAAAGTATTGTTTTAAATAGGCCGTAAAAGGTCGATCCTTGGGTCACAAAAATTTGCCTTATTTGTTGTTGGCCTAAATGAAAATCAAATGGGTCATATTTGACTTTAGAAAATGTACAATTACTTTTGTAAAACCATGTGGCTTTGAGAGACTCCTTTCAACATTAAGCTTACAAAAATTTAATAAGGGCATTTTGAAATTTTTTAAAATCTGCCCAACAATTTATAATACTTTAAACATTGTGTACAAAGCATGTGATAGTGAGTGAAATTACTAGTAGTAGTTTTTAAGAAAGTGGGTGGTTCTTCACTCAGATTAATTCACTCCTAAATTTCGGTTTTTTTTCTATCATATCTAAACTAACTGATGCTTGCAAGTCATTTTAGGGAAAAATAGTAGTGGATAACTTCTCTGAAATCGTTTAGCACTTTTTTTTTTACCGAAGCCAATAATATGAAAAGCATGCCATATAGTATAGAGGAGAAGAAAACAATCCCAGTCGTTTTCTTCCTCCATGCGTAAGCGATGAAAAAAAATCGTGACCAAGCAGAACATGCCCTAAGAAAATCTCTAAATGCCAGTCTTTGATAGCCTTTGAACTTTTCGATTATCAACTTGGAACGAAATGCTTCGTCTTCACTGGCCGCCCAATCATCACACCCGACCGTAGACCCGTTCACGGGTCTAACCCGACCGTATACGAGCAACGCAGGCCGGCAAGCGGTAAGGCCCGGACGCCGGACGCGACGGTACAGGCGAGCCACTGAGTGCAACGCGCAAGATAGCTTTGTCCGTGGACAACGTGTTTGCCTCATATCATGTTTGCCTGCTGACTGCTGATCGATCGATCGATCAGCGACTGGAAAAGCAGCGACATTTGTATGCACTGTCCTGTCCAGTGTGTACTCTGGGTACCAGACAGACCAGAGCTGTTGTGAATTATGGAAATTAGATGACGTCACGCATTTCAACGTGTCACACAAAGGTATGCCAGGAATTCGCTCGGTATTTTGCGAGCGATTTATACGGAATATGAAAGACTGTCTTTTCGACTGTATTTCAGGTGCGCCCTCTGGCGGCCAATGATGAATAGTCTATGTACATCGTGTATTGCGCGCAAAAAGGCAGTCTTTCCGAAAGACTAGTGCCTGGAGTGTGTTTTCAGTTGTGAATTTATGCCACTTAAAATTAAACCACGAATTAGCAAACACGGACCGCTAGCAACATAAAGCTTACTATACTGTTGTTACCTTCATTACTTGCTTTATTTTTACAAGTAATTTGTTGCTCATATACACAGCAATATTTGGCGATCCATCGATGAAAATCATGATTGTTGCTGGCCGGTCGGCGCCGCGCCATACACGAAAAGGACATTTCAGTCTGGCTCTCTGACATGACGTTAAAATGCCGTATATTTATATTTCACAGGCCTGGATCCCAGACTTAAGGGCCAATCATCAGAGTGGTCGATTTTTTATTCTACTACAGCATAATGTTAAAACATTTTAAATGTTATGAGCTACAATTCTGGTGGCTGCATAATGTATACATTGACAATGTGCTTCAATTTTCATAAACCATACACCCCACAAATAATGGTATGGTCTGTCGCAAAGTAACAATCGGTTTCCTTTTTAATGGCGACGCACTCGTTGTGAATCCGGGAAAAACAAAGTAGTTCCAGCGTCAAAAACCGACAAAAACGCGAAAAAGACCCTCAGAATTTCTTTTTAACATCGATTTCTACTTTCAACAATAAATAAGGACTCAACTTGTTTAGGTCTGGTTAAGTATTAAAGTCCTACACGGACGACGAAATTCTGACTGACCTAATTGGTCAATTTAAAGCTGCCACTTGGAATATATAGACTATTCAGAGATGGGTATAACTTCCTAATTGTGTACATAATCCGTAACACTGTGATTGTTAACGAGATCTCATGAAACCTGCATGAATTCTCAAATTATCCTCAACAGGTGACCTGCAAAAGTTGAACACCAAGTCAGGTTACCTATTCAGACAGAAAATTAGAGGGAGTTTTGTCTTTCTACTTTTGTCTTTCTGGAAAATGTATAGAAATAAAAGTGGCTGTTCGTAACAATGAAAATTGCCATTTTTTAATGCTTCAAATCCTTGTGTTTTTGTCAAAAATGCACCGATTTCCATTTTTTAAAATTTATTTTGCTCAGCAATTGGTAGGCCTACTGCTTTGTACAAGAAATAATCAGTAACTGTACCACCTTCAATTTTAATACAAATAGCCCGTAACAACTGACAAGTTAAAATGGTACACTTGATTGTGAAATAGCCGAAAGCAAAAACGCCAATGTCTCCGACAAAACTAATAATACTGTTCTCTGACAATTAGCTGGTAGATAATCGTTTTGTCGTGCATAATGATTCAGACTCCGAGTGAACAATATTGAACAATATTGAACAAAAGTTATTATACATTTTATGTACATTTGGGTCTTTCCACAGTACAGTAATGGGGTACATTTCTGTGACATACAAGATCTTAGGTCCCAGTTCGGTTCAAATGTCTTAATTTTATCTTTAAATTATCCAGCTAAACTGAGGAAATAACTTTTGCACGAAGGAGTAAGACAAATTGTCCTACAACATTCATTTCTGAAAACCCCGTGCACAAATTTTCCTATTACGTATGTAACAAAGACAGAAAAAAATGTCACAAAATGGTCTGTCCATGTTACATACGTAATAGGAAAATTTGTACACAAGATTTTCAAAAACGCATGTTGTGGCAGCAATTTCTTACCTTTTTGTGCAAAAGTTATCTCCTGAGAACAGAACAAGAAAATTTCTTTAATTTTGAGATAAACTAAAAACATCTGAAAGGAATTATTTACTTATTTTTTCCAATATACCCATTACTGTGGAAAGACCCATGTACAAACAAATTATTTCAATACACATACTGTGCAACATTCCCTTCACCTTTTTATAAATACACTTTGTGTGTCCAATTTTTAGTAGACATTTTGAAAAAGGTCTTTAGAAAAATATGATTTTTCGGTTTTAGTTCTGCTTGCAGTTTCAGTATGGTTTTCTCAAAGATTATCACATTCTAACTTCAAATTTAAGCATAATACCGATATATTTTTTTAAGGTTTTACCAAATTTAATCTTACTTTGCAAATGAAAAGTTCATTTGCGCAAGCAGATAAAAAGCCATTCGTTATATTGCGTGTACATGAAACTTGTCTATCTTGCCTTTCACAAAATGCAACACTGAGGCATTTGATAAGTAAAAGGAACTCATTTTTACCGATTATTTTCTGAAATACGCGACAGAAAATATTAAAGGAATGTAACCAGATTTTTCAAAACTACGGATTTCGTTCTAACCTCACAATCATATAAAATGCCTCATCCATGGGAAGAAAACAGGTAATTTGCAATCCCCAATTTGATTATGGAAGCAAAAAGTTTAGTGTAATTACTGCACTGCTTTATAACCGGATAAATTAGTTTACTAAACTTGGGTGGATTTTTTTATGATATCCCTGGAAATATACGAATCAGTATTAAGGCGCGAAATTTCAGCACAGTAATAAGACAATTATTACACATGATATGATATTAAAATCTTAACACCTATGGGAAAGAAATGGGGTTGTCAACAATGTGATCTGGTCATCAATAAAAGGGACTCATTTTTACCGATATAATACTTTCTTTGACATTTTTGCTGGATATTTTCTGAAATGTGCAACAGAAAATCCTGAGGTATTTGAAATATCTTGAATGAATTTTATTTGTTTTTGCGTATGAAGTCTTCAAACTAATCCCTGGCCACAGCAGATCGGAGTTGGTTTTTTTTTTCAACTCTTAAGTAAAATGTTGGGTTACTGCAGATGATGTAACGGAGCTAGCTTTAACCAGAGACGTCTCTGCTTTAACTGAGACCCTTCAGAAAAGATGTGAAATCTATCCCTAAAGCCATTTTTCACGAAACCTGATTACTTTAAAACCATTGGCAAACAGGAAGCAGGTGAAGAACAACAGTCGCCTATGCATCTTAAAGGCCTAATACATCATTTGTAAACAGTGACACAACATTTTACTTCACGAGTTGACAAGAAAAACTCGACTAAACGTGTTGACAGCAAAGGTTACAGTATAATAAACACCACATGATTTTTTTCCTCATGTAAAATGGTACTTTTGAATTTGGATAGGAGAAATTGGCAACTGAATGTGTATAATTTTGCAGATAATTTGTTACCACTCATTCAACATAAAAAGCATGCACAGATTTATATCAATGCATCTATATGTGGATGAAATTTCTACAAGGTAGTTTATCAACATTTTTCTTTAGTTATGTGATGCTGTGGCTCCTGTTTCAAAAGGTTTTCCAAGAATGTAACCTGTTTTTAAAAGATGACTCCACTGTTCTCAATGCATATGATGTCACAATAATATTCTGGAAAAGTACAGCCACGGGCAAGAAGTACTTCAACACGCTCAATGGCATCCGCTGAGAAAGAACATCATCTTTACCAAATCCGAATGATCTACTTCAAGACAAAAAGAAGGCCAAGTCTGCTATTAAGAGTCCGGATTCATCACATCATGCAGCAAAATATTCATCACATCATCACACCAAACTATCGGACAGTTGCCAAACTACTTCATGGTAGCAGGAGTCAGTGCAGTACTCTTCCCTATCTTCATCACCATGAACGTCCAGGGGCGGTATTCACAAAACGAGTCATGAAATTTAAGCACCCCGCTTAAATTCTAGACTTAAAGACACAGGCTTTAAGTCAAATCATAAAGCTTATTTTTGAGACTTAAACTTAAGTGTGGTCTGACCTGTCTTAAGTGCATTTAACGCTGGGTCAATCGTCTGCAATTGCAGTGTTTTTCTGCCCAGTGTGTTATCAAAAAACGGCAATATGATTGATTAGAGAATGTCTAAACAATTTAGACATAGGGAGATTACACAGATTTCAATTTCTATTCTTACTGACCTTAGAAAGCCTTCGTTTTCCGTCTTTGTTTGCCAATAGAAATATTATGAGTAGCGCGCTACTGACGAGCGCACACCGTTGGTATATGGGCCGTGTGCATGCTTGCGCGTCGTTGTTAAAGCACCGTGTGGACACGAGTCATTGTTAGTGGGACTATCGTTGTTAACTTTACTTTCAAAGGTAGTGCCCGTCTGAATTGGCTATTAAATGTTTTATGACGTGACATAGTTAAGCGTGCATTGATTGATTAAGTACACCACTAAGGTAAGCGGGGCGCATAAATCTTTTGTGAATACAAAGTTGAGTGCTCCACTTATCTTAGTAAGGTGCTTAGAATTAAGACAGACTTAAGTACCCGGCTTAGATTGAGTTTTGTGAATACCGTCCCAAGAATAATTCTTCCGTCAAGAAAAAAAACGGCCTCTGGGCATCAACTCAAGATGACATCATCATCAGGAGCATGCAGACAGACATGTGGAATGACTCCATCAAATGGATTTATCACATCATACAGCGCTTCCAACAAGACCAAGATTGACACCAAACTAGCGCATAATTCATCAAATACTATGTGACTGATCGCAAGATCGACTTCAGAGAGACAGGTAAGATACTAGACTGACAAGCATGATCCTGCAGTGGCTAGTTCTGAATGTATCATCAACATATATGCCCATGATTTATTACATTTATGAACATTTTAAAAACTACTTATTCTTTTGGGCATTTTAGTCACCTACTTTAGTAAGATACAGAATATCAATGCCACAGACACTAAGAGCCACGACCATTACAGCACCAACTGTAGTATCTCACGTGATTTTGGCTAAAGAACCTCCAAGCTGCCACTCTTTCTGTCACCTAAACCACCAAAAGCCAAGGCATACATTGCCTACTACTTCAAGAACGCACATACATTCACCTCTACATTTATGCCTCGATATGAGGGCAACTTGACCGGAGTACGGCACGTCACCTGTCTGTTTGCCTGCATGAGTTACCCCATGCTTGCAGTGCAGTGGCTATCAAAGCCACTGTTGGATCATCCCTTTGGGAGTCTGTGGTGCTCAGCCCCATGGACTATGACATCACCTTGGGGATAATCATCAAGGCAGCAGGAGTCAGTGCTGTACTCCTGCCTGTCTTCATCACCATGGAAGTCTTAGGACGCATCACTTCGACGATATATTCATTATGCCCACCTACTCCTCCGGGACGGCCTGCTGAATGCGACATCTTAAATGACAACAACTCTAATATTCTTACAGTCATTGAAATGCCATCGGATGAGGATCAACCATCAACGAGTCAGATTTTACCCGTTACGACTGATTCTAATGCAATTCGTTCCACCGATTCTACAGTCATTAAATGCCACCCGATAAGGATCAACCATCAACAAGTCAGATTTTACCCGTTACGACTACTTCTAATGCAATTCTTTCCACAGATTCCACAGACAGAAGCTCGTTTTTATGCGGCTCTTCACATCTCAACGAATCCTACTGAGATTGAGAACAGCCTGAACACAGCCATGTGCAAAATTTTCAATTGGGCATCAAAAAACAAGCTGACCATTAATGCCGGAAAAACTAAATGTATGGTAATTAGCTCCGGCCGTAAGGCAGTTTCAGCTAACCTTAATATCATTATCAATAATGAGTCGGTTGACAGAGTACAATCTTATAAATGCCTGGGGGTTATTGTGGATGAACTGCTCACGTGGTCCCCCCACGTGGACTATATGAAAGCTAACGCCTCCTCCAAATTGGGCATGTTACGGAGAATACGCCATTGCGTTCCGAAAAATAGCATGCGCACTCTTATTCAAACAATTTTCATGCCAACTCTGGATTATTGTTCTACAATTTGGGGAGGCCGCTATCAGCACCACAATGACACCCTTAATAAACTCCTCAAGCGCGCAGCCAGAACGATACTTGGATGTCCTTATCTCACTTCGTCTGCTGAGATGTATCAAACACTTAACTGGCTGCCGTTTGCTGACAGAGTGCGTTTAAAGAAACTCACCCTTGTCTATAAATGTTTACATCAACTGACTCCAGGTTACATGGCGAATTTATTCTCATTCTTTGTTCATGGCCGTTCGACGAGGCAAAGCCACAATTTGATTTTAAGAATTCCCTTTTCACGTAAAGAAAATTACCGTCATAGTTTTCCAGTACTCGGGGCGAGAGAGTGGAACAACTTGCCAACAAACCTAAGAAATACTGATTCTCTTGCCAAATTTAAATCACAACTCCTAAAATTAATGTTAATCAAGATTTAATGCACTTCGTCTCGCCATGCCAAGGTATTTGGGGATAATTTTTAATTGTGTATATAGTAATCGTATATAGTTATTTTAATTTGTAATTTGTAATTTTTATTTTAATTTAATTTAATTTGTGTATTTTATTTCATTATTGTGCTTAAGTTGGTTTCTAATTGTTTTTATTTTTATACTTATAACCGGTGTTTTATCATAGTTTTATCTTAACCACATTTATACTTAAATTGTTTATCTATTGTATCCGTTTTAAACTTATTTTTAGGATGCAGGGCCCGAATGGAAACCAGCATTTATGTTGTTTCGGCATACCCTGGGTAAAGAAAGGAATAATAATAATAATAATAATCACACTATTGTTAACAAACCCGAGATTTTTCCAATTCCAGATCCGATCCTTATTCCAGCCCCATGGATTATGACATCACCTTCTGATGGTCATCGAGGAAGCAGGAGTCAGTACATTACGCTTCCCTATCTTCATCGCCATAAAAGTCCTGGGCCACAACACTCCCACAATCTACTCATTGTGCCGACCTGCCAAGTTTCCGCGACGAAAAATGACAACGGACTCGTGACAGAACCTTCTGGTTCCCCATCAACTAAAGCAGAGACAACTCTGGGAAAAATCAACAGGAAGAATTCCAACGAAGTGCATCCATCCAAGTCTTAGTGATCTAGAAATAAACCAGAAGAGATCCATAACCAATGACATCACTGCAGCCGACAGACTACTTCCAACTGTCTCATCAACATACCCATTGAAGTTCAGACCAGCACCAGCGACAATTCATTCCTCCGTCGAAAAAGAAATCGGCCTCGACGCACGCGCGCTCACATTCCCATCTCGATCTTAAAGACGACTCCAGCACCAGCAGAAAGACAGATGGAATGACTCCATCAAATGGATTTATCACATCATACAACACTTCCAAGACAAAGATTGACACCAAACTAGCGGACAGTTGGCAAACTACTATGACCGATACCAGGATTCACCTTGGGGATGGTCAGTACAGTACTCTTCCCTATCTTCATCACCATGAAAGTTCTGGGCCACAACACTCCCACAATCTACTCATTGTGCCGACCTGCCAAGTTTCCGCGACGAAAAATAACAACGGACTCGTGACAGAACCTTCTGGTTCCCCATCAACTAAAGCAGAGACAACTCTGGGAAATATCAACAGCAAGAATTCCAACGAAGTGCATCTATCTAAGTCATTCCGTGATCCAGAAATAAACCAAAAGAGATCCAATGCCAATGACATCACTGGTAGCTGACAGACTACTTCCAACTCTGTCATCAACATACCCATTGAAGTCCAGACCAGCACCAACGTCGAATAATTCTTTCGTCGAGAAAGAAACCGGCCTCAAATAATTAACGCACGCGCTCACATCCCCAACTTGATCGTAAGACGACTCCGGGCATCAACTCAATATTACATCATCATCAGGAGCAGCAGACAGACATGTGGAATGACTCCATCAAATGGATTTATCACATCATACAGCGCTTCCAACAAGACCAAGATTAACACCAAACTAGCGCATAATTCATCAACTACTATGACTGTTCCCAAGATCGACTCATCGGAGAGACAGGTAAGACTGACAAACATGATCTTGCAATAACTGGTTCTGAATGGATAATCAACATATATATATATATATATATATATATATGCCCATGAATGATTACATTTATGAACATTTTTAAAAACTCCTTAATCTTTTGGGCATTTTTTCTTCACCTACCTTAGTAAGATCCAGAATATCCATGCCATGGATACTAAGAGCCATAATTATTACAGCACCAACTGTAGTATCTCACGTGATTATGGCTAAAGAACCTCCAAGCTGCCACTCTTTCCGTCACCTAACCACCAAAAGCCAAGGCATACATTGCCTACTACTTTTAAAACGCACATACATATTCACCTATACATTTATGCCTCGATATCAGGGCAACTTGACCGGAGTACGGCACGTCACCTGTCTGTTTGCCTGCATGAGTTACCCCATGCTTGCAGTGCAGTGGATATCAAAGCCACTGTTGGATCATCCCTTTGGGAGTCTGTGGTGCTCAGCCCCATGGACTATGACATCACCTTGGGGATGGTCATCAAGGCAGCAGGAGTCAGTGCTGTACTCCTGCCCGTCTTCATCACCATGGAAGTCTTAGGACGCATCACTCCGACGATATACTCATTATACCGACCTACTTCTCTGGGACAGCCTGCTGAATGCGACATCTTAAATGACAACAACTCTAATACTCTTACAGTCATTGAAATGCAATCAGATGAGGATCAACCATCAACGAGTCAGATTTTACTTGTTACGACTACTTATAATGCAATTCTTGTACAGATTCCACAGACAGAAGCTCGTTTTTATCCGGCTCTTCACATCACACCATTGTTAATAAACCCGAGATTTTTCCAATTCCAGATCCGATCCTTATTCCAGCCCCATGGATTATGACATCACCTTCTGGATGGTCATCGAGGCAGCAGGGATCAGTGCATCACGCTTCTCTATCTTCATCGCCATGAAAGTCTTGGGCCACAACACTCCCACAATCTACTCATTGTGCCGACCTGCCAAGTTTCCACAACGACAAAATGACAACGGACTTGTGACAGAACCTTGTGGTTCTCCACCAACTAATGCATACAATACTCTGGGAAAAATCAACAGGAAGAATTCCAACGAAGTGCATCCATCCAAGTCTTAGTGATCTAGAAATAAACCAGAAGAGATCCATAACCAATGACATCACTGCAGCCGACAGACTACTTCCAACTGTCTCATCAACATACCCATTGAAGTTCAGACCAGCACCAGCGACAATTCATTCCTCCGTCGAAAAAGAAATCGGCCTCGACGCACGCGCGCTCACATTGGCCCATCTCGATCTTAAAGACGACTCCAGCACCAGCAGAAAGACAGATGGAATGACTCCATCAAATGGATTTATCACATCATACAACACTTCCAAGACAAAGATTGACACCAAACTAGCGGACAGTTGGCAAACTACTATGACCGATACCAGGATTCACCTTGGGGATGGTCAGTACAGTACTCTTCCGTATCTTCATCACCATGAAAGTTCTGGGCCACAACACTCCCACAATCTACTCATTGTGCCGACCTGCCAAGTTTCCGCGACGAAAAATGACAACGAACTCGTGACAGAACCTTCTGGTTCCCCATCAACTAAAGCAGAGACAACTCTGGGAAAAATCAACAGGAAGAATTCCAACGAAGTGCATCCATCCAAGTCTTAGTGATCTATAAATAAACCAGAAGAGATCCATAACCAATGACATCACTGCAGCCGACAGACTACTTCCAACTGTCTCATCAACATACCCATTGAAGTTCAGACCAGCACCAGCGACAATTCATTCCTCCGTCGAAAAAGAAACCGGCCTCAAATAATTAACGCACGCGCTCACATCCCCAACTTGATCGTAAGACGACTCCGGGCATCAACTCAAGATTACATCATCATCAGGAGCAGCAGACAGACATGTGGAATGACTCCATCAAATGGATTTATCACATCATACAGCGCTTCCAACAAGACCAAGATTAACACCAAACTAGCGCATAATTCATCAACTACTATGACTGATCCCAAGATCGACTCATCGGAGAGACAGGTAAGACTGACAAGCATGATCTGGCAATAACTGGTTCTGAATGGATAATCAACATATATATATATATATATATATATATATGCCCATGAATGATTACATTTATGAACATTTTTAAAAACTCCTTAATCTTTTGGGCATTTTTTCTTCACCTACCTTAGTAAGATCCAGAATATCCATGCCATGGATACTAAGAGCCATAATTATTACAGCACCAACTGTAGTATCTCACGTGATTATGGCTAAAGAACCTCCAAGCTGCCACTCTTTCCGTCACCTAACCACCAAAAGCCAAGGCATACATTGCCTACTACTTTTAAAACGCACATACATATTCACCTATACATTTATGCCTCGATATCAGGGCAACTTGACCGGAGTACGGCACGTCACCTGTCTGTTTGCCTGCATGAGTTACCCCATGCTTGCAGTGCAGTGGATATCAAAGCCACTGTTGGATCATCCCTTTGGGAGTCTGTGGTGCTCAGCCCCATGGACTATGACATCACCTTGGGGATGGTCATCAAGGCAGCAGGAGTCAGTGCTGTACTCCTGCCCGTCTTCATCACCATGGAAGTCTTAGGACGCATCACTCCGACGATATACTCATTATACCGACCTACTTCTCTGGGACAGCCTGCTGAATGCGACATCTTAAATGACAACAACTCTAATACTCTTACAGTCATTGAAATGCAATCAGATGAGGATCAACCATCAACGAGTCAGATTTTACTTGTTACGACTACTTATAATGCAATTCTTGTACAGATTCCACAGACAGAAGCTCGTTTTTATCCGGCTCTTCACATCACACCATTGTTAATAAACCCGAGATTTTTCCAATTCCAGATCCGATCCTTATTCCAGCCCCATGGATTATGACATCACCTTCTGGATGGTCATCGAGGCAGCAGGGATCAGTGCATCACGCTTCTCTATCTTCATCGCCATGAAAGTCTTGGGCCACAACACTCCCACAATCTACTCATTGTGCCGACCTGCCAAGTTTCCACAACGACAAAATGACAACGGACTTGTGACAGAACCTTGTGGTTCTCCACCAACTAATGCATACAATACTCTGGGAAAAATCAACAGGAAGAATTCCAACGAAGTGCATCCATCCAAGTCTTAGTGATCTAGAAATAAACCAGAAGAGATCCATAACCAATGACATCACTGCAGCCGACAGACTACTTCCAACTGTCTCATCAACATACCCATTGAAGTTCAGACCAGCACCAGCGACAATTCATTCCTCCGTCGAAAAAGAAATCGGCCTCGACGCACGCGCGCTCACATTGGCCCATCTCGATCTTAAAGACGACTCCAGCACCAGCAGAAAGACAGATGGAATGACTCCATCAAATGGATTTATCACATCATACAACACTTCCAAGACAAAGATTGACACCAAACTAGCGGACAGTTGGCAAACTACTATGACCGATACCAGGATTCACCTTGGGGATGGTCAGTACAGTACTCTTCCGTATCTTCATCACCATGAAAGTTCTGGGCCACAACACTCCCACAATCTACTCATTGTGCCGACCTGCCAAGTTTCCGCGACGAAAAATGACAACGAACTCGTGACAGAACCTTCTGGTTCCCCATCAACTAAAGCAGAGACAACTCTGGGAAAAATCAACAGGAAGAATTCCAACGAAGTGCATCCATCCAAGTCTTAGTGATCTATAAATGAACCAGAAGAGATCCATAACCAATGACATCACTGCAGCCGACAGACTACTTCCAACTGTCTCATCAACATACCCATTGAAGTTCAGACCAGCACCAGCGACAATTCATTCCTCCGTCGAAAAAGAAACCGGCCTCAAATAATTAACGCACGCGCTCACATCCCCAACTTGATCGTAAGACGACTCCGGGCATCAACTCAAGATTACATCATCATCAGGAGCAGCAGACAGACATGTGGAATGACTCCATCAAATGGATTTATCACATCATACAGCGCTTCCAACAAGACCAAGATTAACACCAAACTAGCGCATAATTCATCAACTACTATGACTGATCCCAAGATCGACTCATCGGAGAGACAGGTAAGACTGACAAGCATGATCTGGCAATAACTGGTTCTGAATGGATAATCAACATATATATATATATATATGCCCATGAATGATTACATTTATGAACATTTTTAAAAACTCCTTAATCTTTTGGGCATTTTTTTTCTTCTCCTACCTTAGTAAGATCCAGAATATCCATGCCATGGATACTAAGAGCCAGAATTATTACAGCACCAACTGTAGTATCTCACGTGATTTTGGCTAAAGAACCTCCAAGCTGCCACTCTTTCCGTCACCTAAACCACCAAAAGCCAAGGCATACATTGCCTACTACTTCAAGAACGCACATACATTCACCTCTACATTTATGCCTCGATATCAGGGCAACTTGACCGGAGTAGGCACGTCACCTGTCTGTTTGCTTGCATGAGTTACCCCATGCTTGCAGTGCAGTGGATATCAAAGCCACTGTTGGATCATCCCTTTGGGAGTCTGTGGTGCTCAGCCCCATGGACTATGACATCACCTTGGGGATGGTCATCAAGGCAGCAGGAGTCAGTGCTGTACTCCTGCCCGTCTTCATCACCATGGAAGTCTTAGGACGCATCACTCCGACGATATACTCATTATACCGACCTACTTCTTTGGGACAGCCTGCTGAATGCGACATCTTAAATGACGACAACTCTAATACTCTTACAGTCATTGAAATGCAATCAGATGAGGATCAACCATCAACGAGTCAGATTTTACATGTTACGACTACTTCTAATGCAATTCTTTCTACAGATTCGACAGACAGAAGCTCGTTTTTATCCGGCTCTTCACATCACACCACTGCTTATCAATTTTAATATTAATCATTTAGTATTATTTGGGTTGTTTGTTTGTTGTTTGTTTTGTTTTGTTTTGTTTTCGTTTTGTTTTTGTTTTTGTTTTTGTTTTTGTTTTTTTTTTAATTTATTTATCACTAAAAACGTTATTTTACTTTCTTGTGGTTTTACTTTGGAAATTCTTATTTTATTTTAATTATATTGTAAACAAAGAATGATGTACTTTATATTATTTTATTTTGTCATTATAACAGGGCCTCAATGAAAACCAGCTTTATGCTGTTTGAGCTTTTACCCTGTATAAATAAAGGAAATAATAATAATAATAACCCGAGATTTTTCCAATTCCAGATCCGATCCTTATTCCAGCCCCATGGATTATGACATCACCTTCTGGATGGTCATCGAGGCAGCAGGGGTCAGTGCATTACGCTTCTGTATCTTCATCGCCATGAAAGTCTTGGGCCACAACACTCCCACAATCTACTCATTGTGCCGATCTGCCAAGTTTCCACAACGACAAAATGACAACGGACTTGTGACAGAACCTTGTGGTTCTCCACCAACTAATGCATACAATACTCTGGGAAAAATCAACAGAAAGAATTCCAACGAAGTGCATCCATCCAAATATTAGTGATCTAGAAATAAACCAGAAGAGATCCATAACCAATGACATCACTGCAGCCGACAGACTACTTCCAACTGTCTCATCAACATACCCATTGAAGTTCAGACCAGCACCAGCGACAATTCATTCCTCCGTCGAAAAAGAAACCGGCCTCAAATAATTAACGCACGCGCTCACATCCCCAACTTGATCGTAAGACGACTCCGGGCGTCAACTCAAGATTACATCATCATCAGGAGCAGCAGACAGACATGTGGAATGACTCCATCAAATGGATTTATCACATCATACAGCGCTTCCAACAAGACCAAGATTAACACCAAACTAGCGCATAATTCATCAACTACTATGACTGATCCCAAGATCGACTCATCGGAGAGACAGGTAAGACTGACAAGCATGATCTGGCAATAACTGGTTCTGAATGGATAATCAACATATATATATATATGCCCATGAATGATTACATTTATGAACATTTTTAAAAACTCCTTAATCTTTTGGGCATTTTTTCTTCTCCTACCTTAGTAAGATCCAGAATATCCATGCCATGGATACTAAGAGCCAGAATTATTACAGCACCAACTGTAGTATCTCACGTGATTTTGGCTAAAGAACCTCCAAGCTGCCACTCTTTCCGTCACCTAACCACCAAAAGCCAAGGCATACATTGCCTACTACTTTAAAAACGCACATACATTCACCTCTACATTTATGCCTCGATATCAGGGCAACTTGACCGGAGTACGGCACGTCACCTGTCCGTTTGCCTGCATGAGTTACCCCATGCTTGCAGTGCAGTGGATATCAAAGCCACTGTTGGATCATCCCTTTGGGAGTCTGTGGTGCTCAGCCCCATGGACTATGACATCACCTTGGGGATGGTCATCAAGGCAGCAGGAGTCAGTACTGTACTCCTGCCCGTCTTCATCACCATGGAAGTCTTAGGACGCATCACTCCGACGATATACTCATTATACCGACCTACTTCTTTGGGACAGCCTGCTGAATGCGACATCTTAAATGACGACAACTGTAATACTCTTACAGTCATTGAAATGCAATCAGATGAGGATCAACCATCAACGAGTCAGATTTTACATGTTACGACTACTTCTAATGCAATTCTTTCTACAGATTCGACAGACAGAAGCTCGTTTTTATCCGGCTCTTCACATCACACCACTGCTTATCAATTTTAATATTAATCATTTTGTATTATTTGGGTTGTTTGTTTGTTGTTTGTTTTGTTTTGTTTTGTTTTCGTTTTGTTTTTGTTTTTGTTTTTGTTTTTGTTTTTGTTTTGTTTTTAATTTATTTATCACTAAAAACGTTATTTTACTTTCTTGTGGTTTTACTTTGGAAATTCTTATTTTATTTTAATTATATTGTAAACAAAGAATGATGTACTTTATATTATTTTATTTTGTCATTATAACAGGGCCTCAATGAAAACCAGCTTTATGCTGTTTGAGCTTTTACCCTGTATAAATAAAGGAAATAATAATAATAATAACCCGAGATTTTTCCAATTCCAGATCCGATCCTTATTCCAGCCCCATGGATTATGACATCACCTTCTGGATGGTCATCGAGGCAGCAGGGGTCAGTGCATTACGCTTCTGTATCTTCATCGCCATGAAAGTCTTGGGCCACAACACTCCCACAATCTACTCATTGTGCCGACCTGCCAAGTTTCCACAACGACAAAATGACAACGGACTTGTGACAGAACCTTGTGGTTCTCCACCAACTAATGCATACAATACTCTGGGAAAAATCAACAGAAAGAATTCCAACGAAGTGCATCCATCCAAATCTTAGTGATCTAGAAATAAACCAGAAGAGATCCATAACCAATGACATCACTGCAGCCGACAGACTACTTCCAACTGTCTCATCAACATACCCATTGAAGTTCAGACCAGCACCAGCGACAATTCATTCCTCCGTCGAAAAAGAAACCGGCCTCAAATAATTAACGCACGCGCTCACATCCCCAACTTGATCGTAAGACGACTCCGGGCATCAACTCAAGATTACATCATCATCAGGAGCAGCAGACAGACATGTGGAATGACTCCATCAAATGGATTTATCACATCATACAGCGCTTCCAACAAGACCAAGATTAACACCAAACTAGCGCATAATTCATCAACTACTATGACTGATCCCAAGATCGACTCATCGGAGAGACAGGTAAGACTGACAAGCATGATCTGGCAATAACTGGTTCTGAATGGATAATCACATATATATATATATGCCCATGAATGATTACATTTATGAACATTTTTAAAAACTTCTTAATCTTTTGGGCATTTTTTTCTTCTCCTACCTTAGTAAGATCCAGAATATCCATGCCATGGATACTAAGAGCCAGAATTATTACAGCACCAACTGTAGTATCTCACGTGATTTTGGCTAAAGAACCTCCAAGCTGCCACTCTTTCCGTCACCTAAACCACCAAAAGCCAAGGCATACATTGCCTACTACTTCAAGAACGCACATACATTCACCTCTACATTTATGCCTCGATATCAGGGCAACTTGACCGGAGTAGGCACGTCACCTGTCTGTTTGCCTGCATGAGTTTCCCCATGCTTGCAGTGCAGTGGATATCAAAGCCACTGTTGGATCATCCCTTTGGGAGTCTGTGGTGCTCAGCCCCATGGACTATGACATCACCTTGGGGATGGTCATCAAGGCAGCAGGAGTCAGTGCTGTACTCCTGCCCGTCTTCATCACCATGGAAGTCTTAGGACGCATCACTCCGACGATATACTCATTATACCGACCTACTTCTTTGGGACAGCCTGCTGAATGCGACATCTTAAATGACGACAACTCTAATACTCTTACAGTCATTGAAATGCAATCAGATGAGGATCAACCATCAACGAGTCAGATTTTACATGTTACGACTACTTCTAATGCAATTCTTTCTACAGATTCCACAGACAGAAGCTCGTTTTTATCCGGCTCTTCACATCACACCATTGTTAATAAACCCGAGATTTTTCCAATTCCAGATCCGATCCTTATTCCAGCCCCATGGATTATGACATCACCTTCTGGATGGTCATCGAGGCAGCAGGGGTCAGTGCATTACGCTTCTCTATCTTCATCGCCATGAAAGTCTTGGGCCACAACACTCCCACAATCTACTCATTGTGCCGACCTGCCAAGTTTCCGCGACGAAAAATGACAACGGACTCGTGACAGAACCTAATTATGGTTCCCCATCAACTAAAGCAGAGACAACTCTGGGAAATATCAACAGCAAGAATTCCAACGAAGTGCATCTATCTAAGTCATTCCGTGATCCAGAAATAGACCAAAAGAGATCCAATGCCAATGACATCACTGGTAGCTGACAGACTACTTCCAACTCTGTCATCAACATACCCATTGAAGTCCAGACCAGCACCAACGTCGAATAATTCTTCCGTCGAGAAAGAAACCGGCCTCAAATAATTAACGCGCGCTCACATCCCCAACTTGATCGTAAGACGACTCCGGGCATCAACTCAAGATTACATCATCATCAGGAGCAGCAGACAGACATGTGGAATGACTCCATCAAATGGATTTATCACATCATACAGCGCTTCCAACAAGACCAAGATTAACACCAAACTAGCGCATAATTCATCAACTACTATGACTGATCCCAAGATCGACTCATCGGAGAGACAGGTAAGACTGACAAGCATGATCTTGCAATAACTGGTTCTGAATGGATAATCAACATATATATATATATGCCCATGAATGATTACATTTATGAACATTTTTAAAAACTCCTTAATCTTTTGGGCATTTTTTCTTCTCCTACCTTAGTAAGATCCAGAATATCCATGCCATGGATACTAAGAGCCAGAATTATTACAGCACCAACTGTAGTATCTCACGTGATTTTGGCTAAAGAACCTCCAAGCTGCCACTCTTTCCGTCACCTAACCACCAAAAGCCAAGGCATACATTGCCTACTACTTTAAAAACGCACATACATTCACCTTTACATTTATGCCTCGATATCAGGGCAACTTGACCGGAGTACGGCACGTCACCTGTCCGTTTGCCTGCATGAGTTACCCCATGCTTGCAGTGCAGTGGATATCAAAGCCACTGTTGGATCATCCCTTTGGGAGTCTGTGGTGCTCAGCCCCATGGACTATGACATCACCTTGGGGATGGTCATCAAGGCAGCAGGAGTCAGTACTGTACTCCTGCCCGTCTTCATCACCATGGAAGTCTTAGGACGCATCACTCCGACGATATACTCATTATACCGACCTACTTCTTTGGGACAGCCTGCTGAATGCGACATCTTAAATGACGACAACTCTAATACTCTTACAGTCATTGAAATGCAATCAGATGAGGATCAACCATCAACGAGTCAGATTTTACATGTTACGACTACTTCTAATGTAATTCTTTCTACAGATTCGACAGACAGAAGCTCGTTTTTATCCGGCTCTTCACATCACACCACTGCTTATCAATTTTAATATTAATCATTTTGTATTATTTGGGTTGTTTGTTTGTTGTTTGTTTTGTTTTGTTTTGTTTTCGTTTTTGTTTTTGTTTTTGTTTTTGTTTTTGTTTTTGTTTTGTTTTTAATTTATTTATCACTAAAAACGTTATTTTACTTTCTTGTGGTTTTACTTTGGAAATTCTTATTTTATTTTAATTATATTGTAAACAAAGAATGATGTACTTTATATTATTTTATTTTGTCATTATAACAGGGCCTCAATGAAAACCAGCTTTATGCTGTTTGAGCTTTTACCCTGTATAAATAAAGGAAATAATAATAATAATAACCCGAGATTTTTCCAATTCCAGATCCGATCCTTATTCCAGCCCCATGGATTATGACATCACCTTCTGGATGGTCATCGAGGCAGCAGGGGTCAGTGCATTACGCTTCTGTATCTTCATCGCCATGAAAGTCTTGGGCCACAACACTCCCACAATCTACTCATTGTGCCGACCTGCCAAGTTTCCACAACGACAAAATGACAACGGACTTGTGACAGAACCTTGTGGTTCTCCACCAACTAATGCATACAATACTCTGGGAAAAATCAACAGAAAGAATTCCAACGAAGTGCATCCATCCAAATCTTAGTGATCTAGAAATAAACCAGAAGAGATCCATAACCAATGACATCACTGCAGCCGACAGACTACTTCCAACTGTCTCATCAACATACCCATTGAAGTTCAGACCAGCACCAGCGACAATTCATTCCTCCGTCGAAAAAGAAACCGGCCTCAAATAATTAACGCACGCGCTCACATCCCCAACTTGATCGTAAGACGACTCCGGGCATCAACTCAAGATTACATCATCATCAGGAGCAGCAGACAGACATGTGGAATGACTCCATCAAATGGATTTATCACATCATACAGCGCTTCCAACAAGACCAAGATTAACACCAAACTAGCGCATAATTCATCAACTACTATGACTGATCCCAAGATCGACTCATCGGAGAGACAGGTAAGACTGACAAGCATGATCTGGCAATAACTGGTTCTGAATGGATAATCACATATATATATATATGCCCATGAATGATTACATTTATGAACATTTTTAAAAACTTCTTAATCTTTTGGGCATTTTTTTCTTCTCCTACCTTAGTAAGATCCAGAATATCCATGCCATGGATACTAAGAGCCAGAATTATTACAGCACCAACTGTAGTATCTCACGTGATTTTGGCTAAAGAACCTCCAAGCTGCCACTCTTTCCGTCACCTAAACCACCAAAAGCCAAGGCATACATTGCCTACTACTTCAAGAACGCACATACATTCACCTCTACATTTATGCCTCGATATCAGGGCAACTTGACCGGAGTAGGCACGTCACCTGTCTGTTTGCCTGCATGAGTTACCCCATGCTTGCAGTGCAGTGGATATCAAAGCCACTGTTGGATCATCCCTTTGGGAGTCTGTGGTGCTCAGCCCCATGGACTATGACATCACCTTGGGGATGGTCATCAAGGCAGCAGGAGTCAGTGCTGTACTCCTGCCCGTCTTCATCACCATGGAAGTCTTAGGACGCATCACTCCGACGATATACTCATTATACCGACCTACTTCTCTGGGATAGCCTGCTGAATGCGACATCTTAAATCACAACAACTCTAATACTCTTACAGTCATTGAAATGCAATCAGATGAGGATCAACCATCAACGAGTCAGATTTTACCTGTTACGACTACTTCTAATGCAATTCTTTCTACAGATTCAAACAGACAGAAGTTCGTTTTTATTCGGCTCTTCACTTCACACCATTGTTAATAAACCCGAGATTTTTCCAATTCCAGATCCGATCCTTATTCCAGCCCCATGGATTATGACATCACCTTCTGGATGGTCATCGAGGCAGCAGGGGTCAGTGCATTACGCTTCTCTATCTTCATCGCCATGAAAGTCTTGGGCCACAACACTCCCACGATCTACTCATTGTGCCGACCTGCCAAGTTTCCACAACGACAAAATGACAACGGACTTGTGACAGAACCTTGTGGTTCTCCACCAACTAATGCATACAATACTCTGGGAAAAAATCAACAGGAAGAATTCCAACGAAGTGCATCCATCCAAGTCTTAGTGATCTAGAAATAAACCAGAAGAGATCCATAACCAATGACATCACTGCAGCCGACAGACTACTTCCAACTGTCTCATCAACATACCCATTGAAGTTCAGACCAGCACCAGCGACAATTCATTCCTCCGTCGAAAAAGAAATCGGCCTCGACGCACGCGCACTCACATTCCCATCTCGATCTTAAAGACGACTCCAGCACCAGCAGAAAGACAGATGGAATGACTCCATCAAATGGATTTATCACATCATACAACACTTCCAAGACAAAGATTGACACCAAACTAGCGGACAGTTGGCAAACTACTATGACCGATACCAGGATTCACCTTGGGGATGGTCAGTACAGTACTCTTCCCTATCTTCATCACCATGAAAGTTCTGGGCCACAACACTCGCACAATCTATTCATTGTGCCGACCTGCCAAGTTTCCGCGACGAAAAATAACAACGGACTCGTGACAGAACCTTCTGGTTCCCCATCAACTAAAGCAGAGACAACTCTGGGAAATATCAACAGCAAGAATTCCAACGAAGTGCATCTATCTAAGTCATTCCATGATCCAGAAATAAACCAAAAGAGATCCAATGCCAATGACATCACTGGTAGCTGACAGACTACTTCCAACTCTGTCATCAACATACACATTGAAGTCCATACCAGCACCAACGTCGAATAATTCTTCCGTCGAGAAAGAAACCGGCCTCAAATAATTAACGCGCGCTCACATCCCCAACTTGATCGTAAGACGACTCCGGGCATCAACTCAAGATTACATCATCATCAGGAGCAGCAGACAGACATGTGGAATGACTCCATCAAATGGATTTATCACATCATACAGCGCTTCCAACAAGACCAAGATTAACACCAAACTAGCGCATAATTCATCAACTACTATGACTGATCCCAAGATCGACTCATCGGAGAGACAGGTAAGACTGACAAGCATGATCTTGCAATAACTGGTTCTGAATGGATAATCAACATATACATTTATATATGCCCATGAATGATTACATTTATGAACATTTTTTAAAACTCCTTAATCTGTTGGGCATTTTTTCTTCACCTACCTTAGTAAGATCCAGAATATCCATGCCATGGATACTAAGAGCCATAATTATTACAGCACCAACTGTAGTATCTCACGTGATTATGGCTAAAGAACCTCCAATTAAGCTGCCACTCTTTCCGTCACCTAACCACCAAAAACCAAGGCATACATTGCCTACTACTTTAAAAACGCACATACATTCACCTCTACATTTATGCCTCGATATCAGGGCAACTTGACCGGAGTACGGCACGTCACCTGTCTGTTTGCCTGCATGAGTTACCCCATGCTTGCAGTGCAGTGGATATCAAAGCCACTGTTGGATCATCCCTTTGGGAGTCTGTGGTGCTCAGCTAGCCCCATGGACTATGACATCACCTTGGGGATGGTCATCAATGGCAGCAGGAGTCAGTGCTGTACTCCTGCCTGTCTTCATCACCATGGAAGTCTTAGGACGCATCACTCCGACGATATACTTATTATACCGACCTACTTCTCTGGGACAGCCTGCTGAATGCGACATCTTAAATGACAACAACTCTAATACTCTCACAGTCATTGAAATGCAATCAGATGAGGATCAACCATCAACGAGTTAGATTTTACCTGTTACGACTACTTCTAATGCAATTCTTTCTACAGATTCCACAGACAGAAGCTCGTTTTTATCCGGCTCTTCACATCACACCATTGTTAATAAACCCGAGATTTTTCCAATTCCAGATCCGATCCTTATTCCAGCCCCATGGATTTTGACATCATCTTCTGGATGGTCATCGAGGCAGCAGGGGTCAGTGCATTACGCTTCTCTATTTTCATCGCCATGAAAGTCTTGGGTCACAACACTCCCACAATCTACTCATTGTGCCGACCTGCCAAGTTTCCACAACGACAAAATGACAACGGACTTGTGACAGAATCTTGTGGTTCTCCACCAACTAATGCATACAATACTCTGGGAAAAAATCAACAGGAAGAATTCCAACGAAGTGCATCCATCCAAGTCTTAGTGATCTAGAAATAAACCAGAAGAGATCGATAACCAATGACATCACTGCAGCCGACAGACTACTTCCAACTGTCTCATCAACATACCCATTGAAGTTCAGACCAGCACCAGCGACAATTCATTCATCCGTCGAGAAAGAAATCGGCCTCGACGCACATCCCCATCTCGATCTTAAAGACGACTCCAGCACCAGCAGAAAGACAGATGGAATGACTCCATCAAATGGATTTATCACATCATACAACACTTCCAAGACAAAGATTGACACCAAACTAGCGGACAGTTGGCAAACTACTATGACCGATACCAGGATTCACCTTGGGGATGGTCAGTACAGTACTCTTCCCTATCTTCATCACCATGAAAGTTCTGGGCCGCAACACTCCCACAATCTACTCATTGTGCCGACCTGCCAAGTTTCCGCGACGAAAAATGACAACGGACTCGTGACAGAACCTTGTGATTCCCCATCAACTAAATAAAGCAGAGACTACTCTGGGAAATATCAACAGCAAGAATTCCAACGAAGTGCATCTATTCAAGTCATTCAGGGATTCAGAAATAAACCAAAAGAGATCCAATACAAATAACACCACTAGCAGCCGACAGACTACCTCCAACTGTGTTATCAACATACCCATTAAAGTTTAGACCAACACCAGCGACGAATAATTCTTCCGTCGAGAAAGAAACCGGCCTCAAATAACGCACGCGCTCACATCCCCGACTTTATCGTAAACGACTCCGGCCAAGAACTCAAGATGACATCATCATCAGGAGCAGCAGACAGACATGTGGAATGATTCCATCAAATGGATTTATCACATCATACAGCGCTTCCAAGACAAAGATTGACACCAAACTAGCGGACAGTTGGCAAACTATGACCGATACCAGGATTCACCTTGGGGATGGTCATCAAGGCAGCAGAAGTCAGTGCAGTACTCTTCCCTATCTTTATCACCATGAAAATTCTGGGCCGCAACACTCCCACAATCTACTCAATGTGCCGACCTGCCAAGTTTCCTCGACGAAAAATGACAACGGACTCGTGACAGAACCTTCTGGTTCCCCATCAACTAAAGCAGAGACAACTCTGGGAAATATCAACAGCAAGAATTCCAACGAAGTGCATCTATCCAAGTCATTCCGTGATCCAGAAATAAACCAAAAGAGATCCAATGCCAATGACATCACTGGTAGCTGACACACTACTTCCAACTCTGTCATCAACATACCCATTGAAGTCCAGACCAGCACCAACGTCGAATAATTCTTCCGTCGAGAAGGAAACCGGCCTCAAATAATTAACGCACGCGCTCACATCCCCAACTTGATCGTGAGACGACTCCGGGCATCAACTCAAGATTACATCATCATCAGGAGCAGCAGACAGACATGTGGAATGACTCCATCAAATGGATTTATCACATCATACAGCGCTTCCAGCAAGACCAAGATTAACACCAAACTAGCGCATAATTCATAATAATAATAATAATAACACATGCATTTGTAAAGCGCCATCTATCTATGTAAACATATTCCGAGGCGGCTGTTGCCATTATTACTGCTGCCATCAGGAAATCACCAGAACCATTTCGCTTCAACTAGGTGTGCAACCCGGCCAAGGCGCACAATCCTATCAGCAGTTAGATTGTGGCATTCCCCATAACAGCTTCCCATATATCGCTTGGGTTGACGAGGCAACTGGGATTAAGTGCCTTGCCCAGGGACACAGACACGTTGGTCGAAGTGGGGCTCGACCAACGTGTCTGTGTCCCAAGATCGACTCATCAGAGAGACAGGTAAGACTGACAAGCATGATCTTGCAATAACTGGTTCTGAATGGATAATCAACATATATATATATGCCCATGAATGATTACATTTATGAACATTTTTAAAAACTCCTTAATCTTTTGGGCATTTTTTCTTCACCTACCTTAGTAAGATCCAGAATATCCATGCCATGGATACTAAGAGCCAGGATTATTACAGCACCAACTGTAGTATCTCACGTGATTATGGCCAAAGAACCTCCAAGCTGCCACTCTTTCCGTCACCTAAACCATAAAAAGCCAAGGCATACATTGCCTACTACTTCAAGAACGCACATACATTCACATCTACATTTATGCCTCGATATCAGGGCAACTTGACCGGAGTACGGCATGTCACCTGTCTGTTTGCCTGCATGAGTTTACCCCATGCTTGCAGTGCAGTGGATATCAAAGCCACTGTTGGATCCATCCCTTTGGGAGTCTGTGGTGCTCAGCCCCATGGACTATGACATCACCTTGGGGATGGTCATTAAGGCAGCAGGAATCAGTGCTGTACTCCTGCCTGTCTTCATCACCATGGAAGTCTTAGGACGCATCACTCCGACGATATACCGACCTACTTCTCTGGGACAGCCTGCTGAATGCAACATCTTAAATGACAACAACTCTAATACTCCTACAGTCATTGAAATGCAATCAGATGAGGATCAACCATCAACGAGTTAGATTTTATCTGCATGTTACGACTACTTCTAATGCAATTCTTTCTACAGATTCCACAGACAGAAGCTCGTTTTTGTCCGGCTCTTCACATCACACCATTGTTAATAAATCTGAGATTTTTCCAATTCCAGATCCGATCCTTATTCCAGCCCCATGGATTATGACATCACCTTCTGGATGGTCATCGAGGCAGCAGGGGTCAGTGCATTACGCTTCTCTATTTTCATCGCCATGAAAGTCTTGGGCCACAACACTCCCACAATCTACTCATTGTCCTGACCTGCCAAGTTTCCACAACGACAAAATGACAACGGACTTGTGACAGAACCTTGTGGTTCTCCACCAACTAATGCATACAATACTCTGGGAAAAATCAACAGGAAGAATTCCAACGAAGTGCATCCATCCAAGTCTTAGTGATCTAGAAATAAACCAGAAGAGATCCATAACTAATGACATCACTGCAGCCGACAGACTACTTCCAACTGTCTCATCAACATACCCATTGAAGTTCAGACCAGCACCAGCGACAATTCATTCCTCCGTCGAAAAAGAAATCGGCCTCGACGCACGCGCGCTCACATTCCCATCTCGATCTTAAAGACGACTCCAGCACCAGCAGAAAGACAGATGGAATGACACCATCAAATGGATTTATCACATCATACAACACTTCCAAGACAAAGATTGACACCAAACTAGCGGACAGTTGGCAAACTACTATGACCGATACCAGGATTCACCTTGGGGATGGTCAGTACAGTACTCTTCCCTAAATTCATCACCATGAAAGTTCTGGGCCACAACACTTCCACAATCTAATCATTGTGCCGACCTGCCAAGTTTCCGCGACGAAAAATGACAACGGATTCGTGACAGAACCTTCTGGTTCCCCATCAACTAAAGCAGAGACAACTCTGGGAAATAAGAACAGCAAGAATTCCAACGAAGTGCATCTATCCAAGTCATTCCGTGATCCAGAAATAAACCAAAGGAGATCCAATGCCAATGACATCACTGGTAGCTGACAGACTACTTCCAACTCTGTCATCAACATACCCATTGAAGTCCAGACCAGCACCAACGTCGAATAATTCTTCCGTCGAGAAAGAAACCGGCCTCAAATAATTAACGCACGCGCTCACATCCCCAACTTGATCGTAAGACGACTCCGGGCATCAACTCAAGATTACATCATCATCAGGAGCAGCAGACAGACATGTGGAATGACTCCATCAAATGGATTTATCACATCATACAGCGCTTCCAACAAGACCAAGATTAATACCAAACTAGCGCATAATTCATCAACTACTATGACTGATCCCAAGATCGACTCATCGGAGAGACAGGTAAGACTGACAAGCATGATCTTGCAATAACTGGTTCTGAATGGATAATCAACATATATATATATATATATATATATATATGCCCATGAATGATTACATTTATGAACATTTTTAAAAACTCCTTAATCTTTTGGGCATTTTTTCTTCACCTACCTTAGTAAGATCCAGAATATCCATGCCATGGATACTAAGAGCCAGGATTATTACAGCACCAACTGTAGTATCTCACGTGATTATGGAGAAAGAACCTCCAAGCTGCCACTCTTTCCGTCACCTAACCACCAAAAGCCAAGGCATACATTGCCTACTACTTCATCAAGAACGCACATACATTCACCTCTACATTTATGCCTCGATATCAGGGCAACTTGACTGGAGTACAGCACGTCACCCGTCTGTTTGCCTGCATGAGTTACCCCATGCTTGCAGTGCAGTGGATATCAAAGCCACTGTTGGATCATCCCTTTGGGAGTCTGTGGTGCTCAGCCCCATGGACTATGACATCACCTTGGGGATGGTCATTAAGACAGCAGTGCTGTACTCCTGCCTGTCTTCATCACCATGGAAGTCTTAGGACGCATCACTCCGACGATATACCGACCTACTTCTCTGGGACAGCCTGCTGAATGCGACATCTTAAATGACAACAACTCTAATACTCTTACAGTCATTGAAATGCAATCAGATGAGGATCAACCATCAACGAGTTAGATTTTACCTGCATGTTACGACTACTTCTAATGCAATTCTTTCTACAGATTCCACAGACAGAAGCTCGTTTTTATCCGGCTCTTCACATCACACCATTGTTAATAAATCCGAGATTTTTCCAATTCCAGATCCGATCCTTATTCCAGCCCCATGGATTATGACATTACCTTCTGGATGGTCATCGAGGCAGCAGGGGTCAGTGCATTACGCTTCTCTATTTTCATCGCCATGAAAGTCTTGGGTCACAACACTCCCACAATCTACTCATTGTGCCGACCTGCCAAGCTTCCACAACGACAAAATGACAACGGACTTGTGACAGAACCTTGTGGTTCTCCACCAACTAATGCATACAATACTCTGGGAAAAAAATCAACAGGAAGAATTCCAACGAAGTGCATCCATCCAAGTCTTAGTGATCTAGAAATAAACCAGAAGAGATCCATAACTAATGACATCACTGCAGCCGACAGACTACTTCCAACTGTCTCATCAACATACCCATTGAAGTTCAGACCAGCACCAGTGACAATTCATTCCTCCGTCGAAAAAGAAATCGGCCTCGACGCACGCGAGCTCACATTCCCATCTCGATCTTAAAGACGACTCCAGCACCAGCAGAAAGACAGATGGAATGACACCATCAAACGGATTTATCACATCATACAACACTTCCATGACAAAGATTGACACCAAACTAGCGGACAGTTGGCAAACTACTATGACCGATACCAGGATTCACCTTGGGGATGGTCAGTACAGTACTCTTCCCTAAATTCATCACCATGAAAGTTCTGGGCCACAACACTTCCACAATCTACTCATTGTGCCGACCTGCCAAGTTTCCGCGACGAAAAATGACAACGGACTCGTGACAGAACCTTCTGGTTCCCCATCAACTAAAGCAGAGACAACTCTGGGAAATAAGAACAGCAAGAATTCCAACGAAGTGCATCTATCCAAGTCATTCCGTGATCCAGAAATAAACCAAAAGAGATCCAATGCCAATGACATCACTGGTAGCTGACAGACTACTTCCAACTCTGTCATCAACATACCCATTGAAGTCCAGACCAGCACCAACGTCGAATAATTCTTCCGTCGAGAAAGAAACCGGCCTCAAATAATTAACGCACGCGCTCACATCCCCAACTTGACCGTAAGACGACTCCGGGCATCAACTCAACATTACATCATCATCAGGAGCAGCAGACAGACATGTGGAATGACTCCATCAAATGGATTTATCACATCATACAGCGCTTCCAACAAGACCAAGATTAACACCAAACTAGCGCATAATTCATCAACTACTATGACTGATCCCAAGATCGACTCATCGGAGAGACAGGTAAGACTGACAAGCATGATCTTGCAATAACTGGTTCTGAATGGATAATCAACATATATATATATATATGCCAATGAATGATTACATTTATGAACATTTTTAAAAACTCCTTAATCTTTTGGGCATTTTTTTCTTCACCTACCTTAGTAAGATCCAGAATATCCATGCCATGGATACTAAGAGCCAGGATTATTACAGCACCAACTGTAGTATCTCACGTGATTATGGCTAAAGAACCTCCAAGCTGCCACTCTTTCCGTCACCTAACCACCAAAAGCCAAGGCATACATTGCCTACTACTTCAAGAACGCACATACATTCACCTCTACATTTATGCCTCGATATCAGGGCAACTTGACCGGAGTACGGCACGTCACCTGTCTGTTTGCCTGCATGAGTTACCCCATGCTTGCAGTGCAGTGGATATCAAAGCCACTGTTTGATCATCCCTTTGGGAGTCTGTGGTGATCAGCCCCATGGACTATGACATCAACTTGGGGATGGTCATCAAGGCAGCAGGAGTCAGTGCTGTACTCCTGCCTGTCTTCATCACCATGGAAGTCTTAAGACGCATCACTCCGACGATATACTCATTATACAGACCTACTTCTCTGGGACAGCCTGCTGAATGCGACATCTTAAATGACAACAACTCTAATACTCTTACAGTCATTGAAATGCAATCAGATGAGGATCAACCACCAACGAGTCAGATTTTACCTGTTACGACTACTTCTAATGCAATTCTTTCTACAGATTCCACAGACAGAAACTCGTTTTTATCCGGCTCTTCACATCACACCATTGTTAATAAACCCGAGATTTTTCCAATTCCAGATCTGATCCTTATTCCAGCCCCATGGATTATGACATCACCTTTTGGATGGTCATCGAAGCAGCAGGGGTCAGTGCATTACGCTTCTGTATCTTTATCGCCATGAAAGTCTTGGGCCACAACACTCCCACAATCTACTCATTGTGCCGACCTGCCAAGTTTCCACAACGACAAAATGACAACGGACTTGTGACAGAACCTTGTGGTTCTCCACCAACTAATGCATACAATACTCTGGGAAAAATCAACAGGAAGAATTCCAACGAAGTGCATCCATCCAAGTCTTAGTGATCTAGAAATAAACCAGAAGAGATCCATAACCAATGACATCACTGCAGCCGACAGACTACTTCCAACTGTCTCATCAACATACCCATTGAAGTTCAGACCAGCACCAGCGACAATTCATTCCTCCGTCGAAAAAGAAATCGGCCTCGACGCACGCGCGCTCACATTCCCATCTCGATCTTAAAGACGACTCCAGCACCAGCAGAAAGACAGATGGAACGACTCCATCAAATGGATTTATCACATCATACAACACTTCCAAGACAAAGATTGACACCAAACTAGCGTACAGTTGGCAAACTACTATGACCGATACCAGGATTCACCTTGGGGATGGTCAGTACAGTACTCTTCCGTATCTTCATCACCATGAAAGTTCTGGGCCACAACACTCCCACAATCTACTCATTGTGCCGACCTGCCAAGTTTCCGCGACGAAAAATGACAACGAACTCGTGACAGAACCTTCTGGTTCCCCATCAACTAAAGCAGAGACAACTTAAATGACAACAACTCTAATACTCTTACAGTCATTGAAATGCCATGATCGGATGAGGATCAACCCGCTACGACTGATTCTAATGCAATTCGTTCCACAGATTCTACAGTAATTAAATGCCACCAGATAAGGATCAACCATCAACAAGTCAGATTTTACCTGTTCGACTACTTCTAATGCAATTATTTCCAAAGATTCCACAAACAGAAGCTCGTTTTTATCCGGCTCTTCACATCACACCATTGTTAACAAACCCGAGATTTTTCCAATTCCAGATCCGATCCTTATTCCAGCTTTATGGATTATGACATCACCTTCTGATGGTCATCGAGGCAGCAGGAGTCTGTGCATTACGCTTCCCTATCTTCACCGCCATGAAAGTCCTGGGCCACAACACTTCCACTTGTGGCAGAACCTTGTGGTTCTCCACCAACTAAAGCATATACTATTCTAGGAAACATCAACGGCAAGAATTCCAACGAAGTGCATCCATCCGTCTGTCAGTGATCCAGAAATAAACCAGAAGAGATCCAATACTATAATGACATATAATGGCACTGCGCGCTCACATCCCATCTCGATCTTCAAAACGACTCCATATACCAGCACCAGCAGAAAGACAGATGGAATGACTCCATCAAATGGATTTATCACATCAATCCAACACTTCCAAGACAAAGATTGACACCAGACTAGCAGTCAGTTGGCAAACTAAACTGGGCTCAAAAAGAACCTTATAATTTTTAACATGGTCATATCTTAAAATCCTGTCCATCAAAATGAACCAAAATGACACTACGTACTAGTATACTCTAAACACTCGTCAGTAACCAAGCAGTTGCCCAACTGACAGAACTGAAAAATGCACTGGCATGGAACCGCTTGAGCTCATCCCACAGTTGTTCAAACGGATTGAGATCCGGGGAACAACAAAAACACCATGGTAAGAGTTAAATGTTCTGCTCTTCCGATTGGACAACTCGGGCGACGTGTTTCGGCAAGGGACAATCCGCCCGTTAATGCACAAACACTCAGAGCAGCTCTACAGGAAGAGTGGAACAATCTCCCCCAAGCCTGCATCAGAAACCTGGTGGACAGCATGCGTAGCAGATGCACTGAATGCTTCCAAGCACATGGTGGACACACACACTATTGACATCTGTGTTTGGGTAACTGACTTTACCTTCTTTTCAATTTGTTTCGACTTAAACTCTATGTTGCCGAAATGTCCAGGCTGTGACATGTGATACGTCCATCCGAGCCTAACAGTGATCCAGAAATAAATACTTCTGACTGTGTCATAAATATACCCATTAAAGTCCAGACCAGCACAAGCGACCAGTCATTCTTCCGTCGATAAGGAAACCGGCCTCAACGCACGCGCTCACATCCCCAACTTGATCGTAAAGACGAGTCTGGGCATAAACTCAAGATGACATCATCATCATCAAGAGCAGCACACACACGTGAAATTACTCCATCAAATGGATTTATTACTTTATACAGCGCTTCCAACAAGACAATTAACGTACGGTTGACACCAAACTAGGGCACAGCTCATCAACTATACTTGACTAATCCCAAGATCGACTTCATATGAGAGTCAGATAAAACCGACAAGCATGATCCTGCAATGACAGGTTCTGAATGCATCATCAACATGCACATGCGGTTTGACATCCAGACCAGCGCTAGCACAATGCATAGTTCCGACCTGTCAATCAAGCCGAACCTGTCGACCAATCACAACAGAACTAGCATACATCGCCCACATAGGTCAAAGTGCATTGCCTCACAACAACACACAGTTTGTACAGTGTTGTATGCGGTGATCCGGGTGAATTGTTGGTTTCAAGGCCGGGCGATTCGCTGTTCAAAGGTAAGAAAGCACGTATTTCATGATAATATGACATCCCTGTATTACTGGCCCTTTACTCAGTGTGTTCTAAGATAACTGTCGACCCTTAAACATTGATACCTTTGAGTTTTCTCCAATGAATCTGTGTTTTTCTGTTGAAAGTCCCATATGGTTTGTGCAGTGTGTAGACATTTTGACGACAGCGTGTGAGGCATAGCAACAATATCCAAGGGGGCGGGGTTAACTGGGCAAAATCGGAACTATGCATGAGTTATTATTCCGCAGACGACTTGAAGAGGACTCGACTCCGACCATGAATGGTTTCACCAAGATGACATCATCAGCTAAAAATACTCCTCTGGGACAACCTGCTCCTGAATGCGACATTTTGAATGAGAACAACTCCAACTCCAACACACAAAGACATATTACATGTGATTGGAAAACTTTTTAAAAAGGAACAACGTACAGCATTACATAACTAAAGAATAATGTTGAAATTTCAGCCACTAAAATGCAGTAATACTTGAAAAACCTGAAAACCCCATGCATGGTTTCTGTACAAGGGTGAATAGTACAAAAGTTGTCTGCAGACAACATTCTTTTTTCAAAGCACCTTCAGCTGTCAATTTTTCACACAAAGGTACCATTTTCATGGGATAAAATAGTCGTGTGGTGTTTGTTACCATGCTGATATTAACACCTTTATAGTCGGATTTTTCTTTTCAAATCGTGAAGTAAAATTTTGGGTCTGTGCAAATGATTGTTTTGGGCTTTAACATTGTTATTGATGATCAACTACGTTATTGTCAGATTTTACCAGTTACTACCGGTTTCGATTAAATTCACAAACGTACACCGATTCCCGATGCATTTGTCCTATGGATTCCACGGACAGCAGCTAATTGTACTGTATCTTAATTGCTCTTCACACAAAAACATCGACATCAAATCCGAAATTTTCAAGATCAGATCCTTATTCCAGCAAAATCAACCACCAAAGCCAAATAGCTGCCAGCAGATTTTGCCTTGCACTTAATTGTTGGCTTTGGTCACATTCTCCTAATTTCGTCCTGTGTCCTGGCTGTCCTATGGTCTGTTTACTCCGTCCAAACTTCTGTTGGAGATCCTTCTAGAATGGGCTGCCACTTCCATCATCGCGGTGCTCATCTGGGCTGTCATCATAGACACACTCAAGGCCATCATTGCAACTTGTTTGAAGAGACGTCGTGACAAAAGGTCCACATCTGTACCTCAGGCTCACATCCTGTAAATTTCAAGCATTATCAGTATCAAATCAGTGGCAAAGTGTGGAAGGTCTCAACTCAACGAACCACTTCAAAAGGAAAATGTAGCCCTCCAGACCTGATCGCGTTTATGAGCACAGTACACTTGGCGATGTTCCCGACAGTATCCTCAAGAATGTGGAGTGGGATTAGAATCCTGTGTATCTTGCATCCTATATAGTGTAGACATCTTTACTACTCAAACCAATCTGAAATTACATTGAGACCAAAAAAAAAAAAACTTGGAATGATTTTATTTTACACCATTTTTATTTTGATTTGATTTTATTTAGCACCATTAAACGTTGGTCTTTAGTAGTACACTAGTCAAAAGAAAATAAGACTCAAGAAATCCTTGTCAAAATTTTCAACCCCAGTGAGAAAAAGAAATGTCTGTGTTATATTGTACGTTATTATTGATCCTTGACTGTAATTACTGGGTATGTTTTGTTTGTCACGCTTTATTGATTTCTTCTTGAGCAACAGACTCAAGAGCGGGAGCCTGTATAAAATCACTGTTCACATGCAACAAAACAGAAGATTCGTTTTCTTAAAAAACAGCTCTATTGGAAAGACTCACATTGTTCATTAATAATGGGTAAATGAACCTGTTTACACACTCCAGACAACGTCTCCGCATCGAAACAACGGTGTTCCGGATCACCACCTGAGGAATGTTGTTCCATTCCTCCTGGAGAGCTGCTGTGAGGGTTTCAACGTTCATTACTGCGGGATTCCGATTTCTGACCCTTGTCCCCAACATTGCCCAAATGTTCTCTATGGGATTAAGGTCAGGAGACATCGCTGGCCACTCTATCCGCTGGATATTGTTGTCATACAGGAAGGTTGTAATGATTCTGGCTCTGTGTAGACGAGCGTTATCATCCATGAGAAGGAATCTGTCACCCACACGGTTGCTAACCAGCAGCACAATGGCCTGAAGAACATTGTCACGATAATAAAACGCGTTCATGTTGCCTTGGACGATGTGCAAATCAGTTCGCTCAGTTACGGAAATTCCTGCCCACACCATAACGTATCCACCACCCCACCGGTTAACAGCAACTGTAAATTGAGGGTTGTACCGTTGTCCTACACCTCTCCACACACGTAAACCTCCATCAGCATGATCAACATTAAAACAGGACTCATCCGTAAACAGAACGTTGGACCACTGTGCAACATTCCAACGAGAGTGTGCCCTGGCCCACTCAAGGCGACGTCTTCTGTGTTAATTCAGCTGTCATTCTTGGGACAACACGTGGTACACGAGAGTGAAGGCCAACTTCTCTTAGTCTGTTCCGTACAGTTTGTGTGCTGATAGTGATGCGAGTGGCTTGTCTAAACTTATTCTGGACCCATCTTGCACTCTGGAATGGGGTAAATTTCGCCGAACCGAAAGTGTCAAATATCGGTCATCCACAGCAGTTGTGGCCCTTGGTCGACCAGAACCATGTCGTCTACGGTAAGCTTGAGTCTCCTGGAATCGTCTCCAAACGTTTCTGATGCAGCTTTGACTGACCCTGTCCCTTAACTCTGTGGCCACATCACGCTAAGTTCTGCCATCCTGGATCATACTGAACTTCATTCAAATGCACCCTAACACAAATCACACACACCACAAAGGAAAATCCCATCAAAAATTTCACTGTCAAAAGCATTTTCATGTTTTGCAGCACTGACCTGACAGTGACACTGCATGTGAACAGTGATTTTATACAGGCTCCCGCTCTTGAGTCTGTTGAGAAGAAATCAATGAAGCGCAACAAACAAAACATACCCAGTAATTATGGTCAAGGATCAATAATAACGTACACATAACACAGAAATTTCTTTTTCTCACTGGGGTTGAAAATTTTGACAAGGATTTCTTGAGTCTTATTTACTTTTGACCAGTGTATAATAATGCCTATGGTGTGCCACTGACGTACATAGTAGAGATTCCATGGATTGGCTCCACAGTGATTCAATCCATTGGCGTTATATGAACATACATTTTGATTCGAAGTAAGTCATGCAATGATTTTGATTCGATGTCATGCAATGTACGGCTTTTTTTTGTAGTTAATTGTTCATGTTATCAAAACCTACTGTCAAGAAACATTGATAATGGCCCATTTGGGAAAAGTACCCCATGGAGTATATAACCTGCCATCCTGAGATCTCAGAGAATTTCCACTCTGCAAAGCGACGTAACAATACCCTGAGGAAATCCACGCAAATCTGTGGAGTGAGCCGGCTGTTGTCTTGAGCCAACTCACGCCCGAGTCATTTTGATGTAATTTAATCAATTCGGTCATGTTATGCCGAAAAGAAACGATTTCTATACTTTCCAGAAATTGTATTAGGTTCCGTTCCTTATGACTGTCCCATTCCTACCAAACTTTCAAACGACGATCTTAATTGACTCCGCAGTTTTTCAAATTAATAACAGGGATGCATGCTGACGAATGTACCCTTACAGAAATGTAAGCTTGCCGCAAGCTTGCATTAAGCTTGTAACTAGATTGCCGCAAGCTTGCATTAAACTTGTAACTAGATTGCCGCAAGCTTATTAAGCTTGCGGCAAGCTTATACAGGATTGCAGTCTTGTGCGCAAGCTTGCATGCTTGCGGCAAGCCTGCAAGCTTGCGGCAAGCCTGCAAGCTTGCCGCAAGCTTATTAAGCTTGCGGCAAGCTTATACAAGATTGCAGTCTTGTGTGCAAGCTTCTGCGCAAGCTATAACGGCAAGCTTGCAGGCTTGCCGCAAGCTTGCAGGCTTAGTGCAAGCTTGCTGCAAGCTTGCAGGCTTAGTGCAAGCTTACTGCAAGCTTGCTATAAGCTTGCATGTGTAAGTAAGCTAGGTTCACTCGTGGGATGCGCGTGTGACTGTCGCACAACAGTCGTGGGTCACTCGTAGGACGCTCGCGCGTCCGTCTCCCGACTATATAACGCAAGACTGTCGCAAGACTGTCGTAGGACAGACTGCATGTGCACGACAGCCACAAGACATAGATACCACAAAAAATCGTCGAGCAAAAAAGGTGCATGTCCAATTTTGCCTCACGACGGCAAGTCGATGCCATGATGCTGAGATCTCAGCTGATGACCCCATCCTGAGATCTCAGGGAATTTCCACTCTGCAAAGCGACATTACAATACCCTGAGGAAATCCACGCAAATCTGTGGAGTGAACCGGCTGTTGTCTTGAGCCAACTCACGCCAGAGTCATTTTGATGTAATTTAATCAATTCGGTCATGTTATGCCGAAATAAAAAACGATTTCTACACTTTCTAGAAATTGTATTGGGTTCCGTTCCTTATGACTGTCCCATTCCTACCAAACTATCAAACGACGATCTTAATTTACTTCGCAGTTTTTCAAATTAATAACAGGGATGCATGCTGACGGATGCAGCTGACGATGCAATGACCCACGATTTGCCAAAATTTTCTGTCGTGTCGTGGCTTCGTTGTGACCGGGGCTTGAGCGAGTGCATGCAACAGCCATGCCAAAGGCCGATATGCACGTGGGGACCAATCACTCTCGCAAGTAATTAATCCGCGTATATGGGTTTACGGTATCACAGTGTGATTCTCTTTTGTATATATGGTTCTGAAAAGAGTGTGAACTCAACGTTTCGAACAGTGTGCTCTGTTCGGGAGTAATGCCAGACTCGTGATGGGTATAAGTACTGGTTGATGGCAGCCAGTGTACAATGTGTTCACTGAAGCGGAATGGCTTTGGTTGAGGAGGCGTGGTTATGCTCTTAATCCTGTGCTTGGCTGTGATATGTGCTCACTGGTGCGTGTCATTGTGGCATGCAGTGGCTGCCATGGGGGGAGGACCTATGGGGTATAGGTGATCCATCGATCTGGTTGGTTAATAGAGTGCCAGATATTGCTGATGCTGAAGCCAATATCTTGGGGTACTGTGTTGTGCTTGTGTATTCCGATGGATTCCCTGATGAGGCGTCTTGGGTGCCATCTGTCAATGGGCACTATCAGTTGTGCGGCTTCCAAGTTGATGATGTGGTCCTCGCTGTATGAGTGCTTGCCAATGGCTGATTTGCCATATATTCTCCTCTGCCGCGGCCGTGGCTCTGTGTTCTTCGAGTCTGGTGGGTAGGTATACACCGGCTTCCCACATTCACAGGGGATCCTATAGACTCCAGCCTGGGGCCAATTTCATGAAGCTGTAAGCTGTTTAGCAAAAAAATGTGTTTGCTTCATAAAAATGGCATGTCAACTTGTGTTTTTCACAAGAATATCTGCTATTCTTGCTATAGAACACAAGTTGACATACAATTTTGGCTATTAACCCATTTTTATAGAGCAAACAAATTACTGATGAAGCACATTTGCCTGCTAAACAGCTTTATGAAATTGGCCCCTGGTGGTCTTGTTTGTCCTTGTGGGTCTGTATATGGTTGCTTAATTTTTTGGATTTTCCTTAATTGTTGAATTAGACTGGTATTGATTGCTTTCCAGTGACGTCACCCTTTCCATCGACCGTTTTGATCATGACCCATGTGGCTCGAGTAATAACCGGCAAAAAAGAGCAAGAAAAGCGCATTGGTTACACTGGTACATGTGTACCTCTGTTGCTTATTTAACCTTGCTTATATGTTGTTGCGCCATTATTCATGGTTGAATGGTTTATTCATCTCTTCGACCCCACAAAAGAGGGTATGAGAGCCAATAAATTACAGTCAGATAAGAAAAATAAACTAATTAAAAGTGAGTTACAGGCATTATACAAATAAACAGTTAATTAATTGAATTTTGACATAATCATCTTAATAAATTTAGCTAAGTTACATAGTTGATTTGAGCTGCATACATTGAACAAAAGTCCCAGTTTGTCAGGATTTGGTCTAGTCCAATAAAATCTCTTGATAAGGGTGGATCTTTGTATCGAGAAAGATAAAAACGCATTTCTTCAGGCTAAAAATCGCGATCAAGTAAAAGCACTTTCGTTTTTACAAGCCGAGTGCATACTCAATAATAATCACAACGCCCGCATGCGGCATCTTCGAATGAAAATACGCGGATGAGTATTTTTTACGCGTGTTCATGTGCGTCTATTGGCGCGCGCGTGTACGCGCGTGACTGTTGACCACATTGATTTACATACATATACTGGATACGCCATCTGGGAGTGTTTGTGTAGAAATGCGCGGCCGAACAATGGCGGCGCGTAGGAAGGGTATTAACGCGTCACTTTGCGTGCTTTGCTGCAGTACGTGTACAATGCATATTATGCGTACTAGATCGAGTATGAATATTGGGAAATTTGTTGTTTTGGAATTCTTTTTTTTTATAAGAATTTAAGAAAATTTACGTTAATCCCGTAACGTGTTGACAATCCCCTAGGCTAGCGTCCTGTGGGCTACATGTATATTTTAAAACCGAGACACGGCTGAACAATGGATCAGGCCAATTTAATAACAGCTGTTTAACAGAAAAATTCGCTTAAAAATACAAAACGTTTGCTTGATGTGCTTGATGTCACGTGTCACACTTTTCTCATTTGTGCATTCTGAAATTTCGTGTTCTCAGTCCATATTTCAAGGATATCGTGAAAATACCACCGATGTTTTGTATATGTTATCCGGTTCCATAAATCAGTGCAATAATTACACCAACCTTTTTGCTTCCACGGCCAAATTGGAGATTGCAAATTTCCTGTTTTCTTCCGTGCATAATAATTTTTGGTAAGGTATTTTAGTAGTGTTAAGTACATGTAAGATCTGGAAAACAATCTGAACACATCCTTTTTCTTCTGCTATAACAGCTTTTTAAAAATTGAGCCCCCAGCAGTACAAACACACGAAAGAATTTCGTCATTCTTTACAATACACGTTTATTTCATTAATCACGAAGAGTAATTCGAAATTTCATTCAAGCTGGATTTTGAATTAACTACCAAGGACCAATTATTCACACTCGAACATCAGGGATGTACAATTAGGAAGTAAGGACAATATACGGTCACGATGCTGAACAAAAATAATGGGAAATGACGATTTCACCGAACTTTTGCACGGCTGTTGCAATAGGCCTACAATCGTCAAACATTAAAGGAACACACCGCCTTGTTGGGCTATTTTATGCTCGAAAACTAGACCCATAAAATAGATACTAAAAATGTAATTTCTTTTTCATAAATTTGTATTGTGCTTACATCAAAATACTGATCTTTATATAGCTTTCATGTAGCAAGTTCGTGGGCCGTGGGTACTTGAGTATACAGTTCCGTTGTTGTGTATACCGATAATCGGAGGAAATGAAGTGCATCTACCTGCCCAGGTGAAAATTCCAGTTGAAACCAGTTGAACTGGTCTGAACTGGTCCAGTTGAACTGGGAATTGGTTACTGGTTTTCAACTGGTTCTGAGCTGGTATCAATAGGATGAACTGGTTTTGAATAGGTTTTTAACTGGAATGAACTGGTTATAATAGGTCTAACTGGTATTGAACTGTTTCTGAACTGGTTTCCAACTGGTTTCCAACTGGTGCAAGTTAGTGTAGCTGGTTTTGAACTGGTTTCGAACTGGAATTAACTGGTTTTTAATAGGCACAATTGGTTGAATTGGAATGAATTGGTTTTATACTGGTTCACAACTGGTTGTCAATAGGTTGTGAACTGGGCTTAAACTGTTTTCCAACAGGTTTTCAATTGGTGTACTGGTCCTGAACTGGTTTTAAACCGTTTTCCAACTGGGTTGAACTGGTCCTGAACTGGTTTTAAACTGTTTTCCAACTGGGTACAACTGGTCCTGAGTTTTGGCACTCCTCAATTGGAACCAATTGGAGAAAAAAAAACAATTGGAAAAAAGACGTCTTATTTAGGTCGTATACATTACTTATACATATTCATACATTACTTATACATTACTCATGCATACACTACTCATACACTACTCATACACTACTCATACACTATACTTATACACTATACTCATACATTATCTTTATGCGCGACTTCTATTTATGCTCCACAAAAACCTGCACCCTGTAACCCATGGTTGGCACACACCTACTAATCGAATACCAAATTTAATTTTAATCTCTCGCCACTTTGAGTTTGTTCATTCCCGACAATTGCCAATTTGCCTATTATCAAGTAACAACCCATTTACAAAAATCAAAACAACTGCCAAAACTGAAGCAAATTCCTTTTTTTACACGGTAAATCTGTTCAGTTACATGAATCCCACAATGCATTGCATTTTTTAAACTGTTTTCTAACTGGGCAGAACTGGTCCTGAACTGGTTTTAAACTGTTTTCCAACTGGGTATAGAACTGGTTTTAAACTGTTTTCCAACTGTGGGTAGAACTGGTCATGAACTGGTTTTAAACTGTTTTCCAACTGGGTTGAACTGCTTTTAAACCGTTTTCCAACTGGGAACAACTGGATTGAACTGGTCCTTAACTGGTTTTAGACTGTTTTCCAACTGGGTAGAACTGGTTCTGAACTGGTTTTAAACTGTTTTCCAACTGGGTAGAACTGGTTTTAAACTGTTTTCCAACTGGGTAGAACTGGTCATGAAGTGGTTTTAAACTGTTTTACAACTGGGTTGAACTGGTTTTAAACCGTTTTCCAACTGGGTACAACTGGTCCTGAACTGGTTTTAAACTGTGTTGAACTGGTCCTGCACTGGATTTAAACTGTTTTCCTACTGGGTAGAACTGGTCCTTAACTGGTTTTAAACTGTTTTCCAACTGGATTGAACTGGTCCTTAACTGGTTTTAAACCGTTTTCCAACTGAATTGAAATGGTCCTTAACTGGTTTTAAACTGTGTTTTCCAACTGGGTAGAACTTGTCCTGAACTGGTTTTAAACTGTTTTCCAACTGGGTTGAACTGGTCCTGAACTGGTTTTAAACTGTTTTCCAACTGGGTTGAACTGGTCCTGAACTGGTCCGTTTTAAACTGTTTTGCAACTGGGTACAACTGCATGGTCCTGAACTGGTTTTAAACTGTTTTCCTACTGGGTAGAACTGGTCCTTAACTGGTTTTAAACTGTTTTCCAACTGGATTGAACTGGTCCTTAACTGGTTTTAGACTGTTTTCCAACTGGGTAGAACTGGTTCTGAACTGGTTTTAAATTGTTTTCTAACTGGGCAGAACTGGTCCTGAACTGGTTTAAAACTGTTTTCCAACTGAGTAGAACTGGTTTTAAACTGTTTTCCAACTGGGTAGAACTGGTCATGAACTGGTTTTAAACTGTTTTCCAACTGGGTTGAACTGGTTTTAAACCGTTTTCCAACTGGGTACAACTGCATGGTCCTGAACTGGTTTTAAACTGTTTTCCAACTGGGTTGAACTGGTCCTGAACTGGTTTTAAACTGTTTTCCAACTGGGTTGAACTGGTCCTGCACTGGTTTTAAACTGTTTTCCTACTGGGTATAGAACTGGTTTTAAACTGTTTTCCAACTGTGGGTAGAACTGGTCATGAACTGGTTTTAAACTGTTTTCCAACTGGGTTGAACTGCTTTTAAACCGTTTTCCAACTGCAGGAACAACTGGTCCTGAACTGGTTTTAAACTGTTTTCCAACTGGGTAGAACTGGTCCTTAACTGGTTTTAAACTGTTTTCCAACTGGATTGAACTGGTCCTTAACTGGTTTTATACTGTTTTCCAACTGGGTAGAACTGGTTCTGAACTGGTTTTAAACTGTTTTCCAACTGGGTAGAACTGGTTTTAAACTGTTTTCCAACTGGGTAGAACTGGTCATGAAGTGGTTTTAAACTGTTTTACAACTGGGTTGAACTGGTTTTAAACCGTTTTCCAACTGGGTACAACTGGTCCTGAACTGGTTTTAAACTGTGTTGAACTGGTCCTGCACTGGATTTAAACTGTTTTCCTACTGGGTAGAACTGGTCCTTAACTGGTTTTAAACTGTTTTCCAACTGGATTGAACTGGTCCTTAACTGGTTTTAAACCGTTTTCCAACTGAATTGAAATGGTCCTTAACTGGTTTTAAACTGTGTTTTCCAACTGGGTTGAACTGGTCCTGAACTGGTTTTAAACTGTTTTCCAACTGGATTGAACTGGTCCTTAACTGGTTTTAGACTGTTTTCCAACTGGGTAGAACTGGTTCTGAACTGGTTTTAAATTGTTTTCTAACTGGGCAGAACTGGTCCTGAACTGGTTTAAAACTGTTTTCCAACTGAGTAGAACTGGTTTTAAACTGTTTTCCAACTGGGTAGAACTGGTCATGATGAACTGGTTTTAAACTGTTTTCCAACTGGGTTGAACTGGTTTTAAACCGTTTTCCAACTGGGTACAACTGCATGGTCCTGAACTGGTTTTAAACTGTTTTCCAACTGGGTTGAATTGGTCCTGAACTGGTTTTAAACTGTTTTCCAACTGGGTTGAACTGGTCCTGCACTGGTTTTAAACTGTTTTCCAACTGGGTATAGAACTGGTTTTAAACTGTTTTCCAACTGTGGGTATAGAACTGGTCATGAACTGGTTTTAAACTGTTTTCCAACTGGGTTGAACTGGTTTTAAACCGTTTTTCAACTGGATTGAAATGGTCCTTAACTGGTTTTAAACTGTTTTCCAACTGGGTTGAACTGGTCCTGAACTGGTTTTAAACTGTTTTCCTACTGGGTAGAACTGGTCCTGAACTGGTTTTAAACTGTTTTCCTACTGGGTAGAACTGGTCCTGAACTGGTTTTAAACTGTTTTCCTACTGGGTAGAACTGCATGGTCCTTAACTGGTTTTAAACTGTTTTCCAACTGGATTGAACTGGTCCTTAAGTGGTTTTAAACCGTTTTCCAACTGGATTGAACTGGTCATTAACTGGTTTTAAACTGTTTTCCAACTGGGTAGAACTGGTCCTGAACTGGTTTTAAACTGTTTTCCAACTGGGTATAGAACTGGTTTTAAACTGTTTTCCAACTGTGGGTAGAACTGGTCATGAACTGGTTTTAAACTGTTTTCCAACTGGGTTGAACTGGTTTTGAACTGGTTTTAAACTGTTTTCCAACTGGGTTGAACTGGTTTTAAACCGTTTTCCAACTGGGAACAACTGGTTCTGAACTGGTTTTAAACTCTTTTCCAACTGGGTAGAACTGGTCCTGAACTGGTTTTAAACTGTTTTCCAACTGGGTAGAACTGGTTCCGAACTGGTTTCAAACTGTTTTTGAACAGGTTGCAGAAACCAGTTATCAACTGGTCTCTGGTAACTGGTTTCTGCAACTAGGTTCCAACTGGCCCTGTGACCAGTTAGTAACTGGTTTCTGCAACTGGTTTCGGCCCCATACTGTCAATAAGGACCAGTTGGTAACTAGTTACTGCAACTGGTTTCGGCCCCGAACTTTCAATATAGAAACCAGCTGGTAACTAGTTCCTGCAACTGGTTTCAACTGGCCCTGTGCTGACAAAATTTAAGGGACCAGTTGATAACTGGTTTCTGCAACTGGTTTCAATTGGCCCGGTGCTGTCAATAGTGAATTGGTAACTTGTTTCTAAAACTGCATGGTTCCAACTGGCACAGTGACCAGTTGGTAACTGGTGTCTGCAACCGGTTTCAACTGGCCCTGTGCTGTCACAGATGCAACTGGGTTTATTATAAACTGGCTCTGTGCCGGAAAAAAAAAGTGATCAGTTGGTAACTGGTTGTATCGGCTGGTTTCAGCTGGCCCATTCACAGAATTGCCCGGGTACGTGGAAACTGGTTTCAACTGGCCCGGGCCGTCCTGACAAAGGTGACCAAAAAGCGCAAATTGTGCAACTTGTTTAATAGTCCCGTGCTGAAACGCGTACACTCATGCGAAATCAGATAGTTGATGTAACTGGTTTTGACCGATTTCAACTTGTCGGAAAATTACCAGTTGATAACTGGTTTCATCAACTGGTTTCTGTTGATCTCGCAAAATGTTACCAGTTGGTAACTGGTTTCTTCAACTGGTTATAACTGGTCCCAGTTGGTCTCGCTAAAATTACCAGTTTTAACTGGATTTCTAAAGTTGTTCTAACTGGCTCCAGTTGGCCCCCAGTTGCGTTCAACAGGTACCAATTGGTGCCAGTTAATCCCAGTTGAAACCAGTTGAAAGTTTAACTGGTTTCAACTGGAATTTTCACCTGGGTGGTGATTCATTAGTCTTGGAAAAAACCCGAGGTAGTATAAGAACCTACACCACTGAGCGTCATCTTCCCATTGTAAAAGAGGTGTAAGGTTTAAATCCCGATGAGGATCTTATATTTCTCTCATGTTTGACTATACTATATAGCGATAGTGATGCTGACATGCATAGTCAAAACTACAATGAGCTCAATTTCTATGCATACAGTTCCGCAGTTACAAAAGTGGCGGGTTTTTCCCTTCTTAACAGCATTCCCTTCTCATTTTGTCGCATTTGGTTCATATTATTCTTCAGTTCGTTGATCTCAGATCTTCTTTATCAAATTATCGGCTGTAGCTGCGTTCCTTCAGTTTTTTAGGGAAAGGAAATGCTGATACACCAGTAGGCCTACTCATGTTAAGCCAGTCTGCATCTTTGATTTTTCTTTGTGTTGTTTCTTGAAGAAATCTGTGGAAAACAATTGGAAAAAATAGTGTGAACATTTTACCGTTAAGATCGATTAAAGCTTATGAATTTGCAGTGCGAATACTGTTGTGTAAATTAATTTGCTGACAATTTTTAATATTCTTATCTCCTCGTCTTGAAAAATATATAAATTAGTCTTATAACATGTGAAATCCCCCATATTCTATGGGTAACTTTTCCAGCCTACTAACACAACTTGAAACATTACTAATTATTTTGCAATACTTATGATTATGCACGGGAAGAAACAAAATGTCGTATTCCATAAGCAACTTTATATTCCTAAGCCTTATCCCCTTTTCATTTTGATAACTTCGAACTGCATGGGTGTTAATTCACTGTACGTACGTCAAAGGCAATGGGCATATAATTACAAGAAAGATAACAAAGATTGTACTATAGCCTATACTTACCTGTTGCATAATCTTCCATTTCGCCAATCTTTCAGGAAACAGTGCACTGCAGTGTATACCAGTCATCTTTGTTATCTCTTTTAAAACAAATTTCGACATGATGACAATCTATTTTCAGCCCCAAATTTACGAATAAATGAAGAAAAAATGCGTACACTTGTTAAAAACCTCGTTTGAATGTGTACACAACGCGAACGAACAAGATTGTTGTTTACCCTACTTTGAAAACGCACGCGCGGACGCGATTCCAGCCAGATGCCGTCTCCAGTTATATATATATAGCTCAATGGTTGACCACCACACATTTCCGGATGTTCTACGTAGGGCAGTTTCTTTGTTGCTTGATGAGGTGAATGGTTGCACATTTTGTGTTTACATTATTGACTAAATTTAAAGGAAATAATATATGGTATAAATGGCTTGATCAGATTTTGAGCACAAAACACATGAGACTGTCTGAACATTTTCATAAGTATTTTCTAAGAAAATCTTCAATCTTTCCCGCTTCAAAATTTGAGTTGTTCTATTAAATCTGTACTTCTTATAAAGCTGTCATTTTATAGAAAAGCTGATGATCAACTTTTCAATTTAAATATAAAAAGTTACCCCACAAGGTGGCCGCTATTCGATACGGTCTCTATTGACCACTCTAGCTTACAGATGCCATCTTTGTAGCGGGGAAAATGGTACTACAGTAAACCTCGGATAAGTCGGATCCAACGGGACCGAGCAATTGTCTCCGACTTAAGCGAAAATCTGACTTACGCGAAGATGAAAAAACGCATAGGAATTCATTGATCTCCAACCACCCAATGGTCAACAGTAAAACAAAGCATGAATTCCAACACCAAAACATTTTATTTGTACACTACATTTTCATGACTTACTAATAGTAATATACGGCAGAAAATCGTAAGCATTTTGCCGGGCGCGATCGGGCTTCGAGCGTCGCCACCATCTGATCATGGCCATGCAGTACATACATGTACACATGTGTACTGCTCAGCCCACCCACCTTAATTGGCCAATGAAAAATGCAGCCTGTGATCACGTGCGCACATAAAAACTGCTGCTGATATTAAACGCACATAGTGCGTACGTGTACGGTACATACCATCGAAATTTATATAAGGGGCGTTCGAGATGCTGACACCGGGTAACACCAACTTACACCGGAGCGTTCTTTTAGCCATCACATGTTACATGAGTCTGCCCCGGTGGCAGCCACTACTACCTGAGCTCGCGGACGGGTCTGTGGTGTAAAGCAAGGTGTAATGACGTCACCTAGTTACTGCGAGTAGTAAAACATGGCGGACAGTTTGGAATCGCGACGTTAGTACGAAGAAAAACACTTATTTATGACACAAAATAGGAGGGAATAGGGCTGTAAATACATTTTGCTGAATCAGTAGATGTCTGTGGGCATTGACGAAGTTTATTTCGGTACTTTAGGGCTCTTATTTTTGGGTGGCGCCGGCTTCCTTTTTCATTATGAGTCGAACGATACCGGCGTTTATAAAGCTCCACCCGACAAAAACCTTTGACCACGTGTTCCCAGAATTCAAAGCGAGACCATATGTGTCGTTCGTTTTGCATCTTCTGCATGGGGGCTTCCCTCGGTGTAAACCACCCGTTATCCGGTGTGAGCATCTCGAACGCCCCTCCTCTGGATGAAGTATGCAATAGCAGTTGGCTATACGAGAATTGAAGCCATGCGCCGGCAGCCAGTGTACCCCACAAACAATGCTTGGCCTAGACTGCTCCCCGGTCCATGCGATCGCTCCGCATTCCACTTAACACACGTATACGTAGACCATGTAGACTAGTGAAGATAGTATGACCAGTCTATAGGCAAGGCATTGGCGGATGGTGGCTTTAATTTTATACATCGTTGCTTCATCCAGTGATTAAATATCGATGGTACAATGTACATATACATGCACACATTGTACCGTATGTATAGTGTACAATCAAGTTCATGCAGGCGGCATTTCGGGAAGCCGCATGGGGCGGCCGTAAAACTGAGAAATCCCTCAACTCCCCGCAGTAAACTGATGTGAAATTAATATACGAACGTATGTCAACTTTCGTCAATCCGATATAAAAGAGGTAAAACACAAAGGAATTGAACAAATCTTCCAGGTCGATGTGTCCGAGATTAGCAAAAATCCGACTTACGCGATCCGACTTAAGTAAAGATTTTTATTAGGAATGACACACGAAATCAAACGTTCCAAGCGATTTTGTCCGAGATAAGTGAAAATCAGACATAAACGTATGCGACTTAAGCAAGTTTTACTGTAAAACGCATTCAAGTACGAGCGTCTTGCTTGAAATTTGTTCGAAATACATCGCAGCCTATGCGCATCACAAAAAATTACACTCAAGATCCTTAGGCACGTGATCATTTGTAGGAAGTGACGTCATTTGAGAGTCATGTATAGACGAATCCACTGCCATGAACTTGGTGCTCTGTGTTGTTGTTAAATCGAACAGCGCACAAACCGTACGCGTACATAGGCTTCGGAAGCAAATAAACGCGCAAAATTGTTCAAAGTGACAACATAATGTAACAGCTTATCATCAACACAAAACCCACAGTTCATGGCACTGGATGGCTCCCAGTTATGGCAGACGTACACGGAACATGACTTCAGCTCTCAGATTGGCGTATATGCTAAACAAGGCCAACCATTCAGGAAAAACCCCCACACGTTATTTCACAAGTAAAAGTAGACAAATATACCATTTAGAGGTCAAAACAACGAGATTGTGAAATCCTAGTTCAAGATAGGAGAAACGGAAAAATGGAAGCTAAACTTACGTATCACATGCCCTGTTGATGATTCCTCGCAGACGGGCTCCAATACTGGTAGGGTAGGCAGCGGTATCCAAAAATCGGTTGACGCATCCTCACCAAGTGTACCTGCGCGGTTACAATTTCACCGATGGACTGAGGTGTTGTTAGGGTTTGCTGTTTCGAATTCAGTCCATGAAACAGATGAAAATCATCCTAGAGGACGAACAATAACGAAATACAATTATCACCTTCAAAAAACTCTTACAAAATGAAACTAACGGGGCCCTCTTAAAGCCCCAATACAACATTTGCAGTTACCCACAATTATGACAAGAAAAATCGGACTAAAAGTGTTGATACATGTATAGCAATGGTACGCAAACACCACATGATTTCTTCCCTGTGCAAAATAGCACAACTGAAGGTGCTTTTTTTTAAAACAAAAATATTGTCTGCAGGCAACTTTTTACTATTCATTCAACAACAAAAACATGCATGGATTTTTCAGGTTTTCTGAAGTATATTACTGCATCTATGTGATTGAAATTTCTACGAAGCAGTTTATCGACATTATTCTTTAGTTATGTAATGCTGTTGTTCCAGTTTTTAAAAGTTGTGCAATCATGTAATCTATTTTAAATGAATGTAATAGTTTCTTGATCAACTTACCAGTCACTGAAGCCAATAGTTCCTTGGAGTCTCACAAAACATGTGCTTCCGTTTCTGCGACATGATTTATGCCAGACACACCAACGCAGGAATGAACCCCATTTTGAACGGCCGCCGTAGTTTATGTCTATGATATAGGTGCATTCCTTTTCAGCCCGATTACCTCTGATAGACCCAGGAGCTGGATTGCTCTGTTTGAAGAAAAGAAATAAGAAAAAAATCATATTACTATTACTAAAAACAATGAATCCTGACTATAAAAAAGCCAAGTTGAATTTGTTTAATGCTAGTGAGTTTACAAACTTGTTGACTTGTCGGCCTACCTTGCAAGCCTGTCTGAGATCTTTGAGTAAGGCAGCGAGCAGCAGCAGTCCAAAGAAAGCCAGCAGCTATCGGGACTGCAGTGATGAAGATGATCTCATGCATGCCAATCAACAGTTGAAAGGCAGTCACCACTAGTCGGGGCAGAGATGGCAGGATTGCCCTGGAAGGGACCCCAGATGGTGCTCAGGGTCTGGGAACTGCAAAGAAGAAAGATACAATTGAAATGCCATTACAAAGGATTGGCTGTGGCTAAAATATTTAGGCCTTTTTGTTTTATTTGGAAACTTGGTTGTTCAGGTCTAACTAAATTATTAAAACAAAATAGTAAAACATTATTACAGTATTAATGTTAGCTTGGTGGTTGGGACAAGTCATCAAAATTTTAAAATCCTCAGTAGGCTGGTACTACTAGTAGTAGTAGGCAGATTCACAATCTGCAATGAGAGCCTTTTTATATTCATTTTTGTGCCTCCAAATTGTGACTAGTTTTAGAACCTAGGCCCCTACTATTTCTTTGGGAGAATGTTTCGTGTTGATCACTGCAGTTTGTTTTTGTTTACTTTAGTCTTTACTTTACAATTGTAAAAATAAATTTTAAAAAAGTTCATGTGATTTGAGCAATTTGAAATTTTGATGAATCTGCCAACCTAACTTGCCTGAAGGTTAAAGTTAATTTAACCATGTTAACCTAACTAGTAATCATGGTAGACCTAGGCCTAATGAAAATAATGCAAGGAAAAAGATGTCAAAAATATAAACCAGAACCCACCTTGCAGTCTTGATGACCGAAGCTCCCAAAAATATCGCAATTGTCAGGAAAATTCGCATTCTAGTACTTAGTACAAGATTTCTCAGGAACAAATCAAACACGTGCAACACTGCATAAGCAATGAACGAAAGTGTCACATTCTACAATGTTCTAAGAACAACATTCCATTTTTCTACCGCCGAAGACGCGACGAACGCGATTCTTTGCTTGACAACGCGTGACGCGAGAATGTCATCTCCTTGGCAAAATTATACTCGTTCAAAACTCTGTACCTAGTATAAGACTTCATTCCTGCAGGGCTACGTTAAATCTATTAAATCCAAATAAACTAATAAATGTGTCAAGATAACTTTTTCTTTGCTTTTGTTGACGAACTTCATGAGCACGTCTCGAAAAAGCTCAACTTTCTAAACTTTTCGCGAGGAATTGTGGGAGTAGACTGGTTATCAGTCATTTGTTTACTTTCAGGTAGACTGGTACCCACTCCACATATTCCACATTGATCACGTTCAAATGACGTCACTTCCTACAACAGGGGTGGATTGCAATAAGATAGTTAGGACATCCTGGCTGCGTTCGGGCGTGTACTCGTGTTAACACGAGTTATACTCCTGCGCGCGTGAACGGCAAGAATAACGACACTCGGGTCAGTGAGAGTATGCTCTCACTACTCCCCAACAAGTGGGGAGTGTGCTCGTACTCCTGTCAAGTGTCATGTGATTTGTACGAAGATGGTGGTGTGGAATATGGGTGGGATTTTTGGTGAATTTGCTCAACGTGTCAACTCAATAACTGAAACAGTAACTCACTAAGGTTTGTTTTAGACGGCATCAAAGGTTCTTACGGCCTGTATTTCCTCAGTTTCTTGTGAGCAATGAAACGGCATTTTTTGTGCAGTGACGGCAAGAGACGTCCATCTTCACTGATTGCCATTCGCGCAGCGGACTGCGGACTTGCCGTTCGCGTGATGTGACCCGAGTGTAATGCGCACGCATTACTCCCGAGTAACGAGAACTGCACGCCCGAACGCAGCCCCTAACTCCTAGGACGTCCTAACTCTGACATCACTAAGACATCATAGATTAATTGTACAAATTGCCACGTGCATCATGATTTTAAGCGTATTTTTTGGTGACGCGCCGTATTTCGAACAACACACGCGCGTGTTTGGAACATGTTCCAGCGTGTGCGTGCGCGTACTTTATGGCGTTTAATACGCAGTAGCTAGCTTTTTTCCTACGAATGATGGCGTCTGTGAACGTGATCAATACAACGACTGGCTAAATTCAGTCTAGCCAAAATATTTTTGGTCCAGATACCAGACTAACTTTAAGGACGCGTGACGGGTGGCGGCGCGGGCGCGATATTTTTTCCCGTACCGCTGTTTAGCGAACATTGCTTCTGATTGGTTTAACCCCTTAGACTGGTTCCCGTCCACATGGTAAAGGGCGCTTCATCTTGATCTGTAATTGGTCGTCATTGCGCGTGCGCGTTGTGTTTTTTAGATTTAAAAATTGGCCAAGCCCTTTGTTTTAGGCAATGTACGGCACGCACGGCCAAGTTACAAATGTCAATGCAAAATCTGCGCACTTACTTAAAACAAAACAAATCATAACCACGTGACGGGCAGAATTATGCCCGTCATGGCTGCCCTTTACCGATCCCTATTTATGTTCGCAATAAGCTAACCAATCTATAGGGATCGGAAACCAATTTATTTAACCCTATGCATATGTTGCATACTGATGTGTTTTGTCGATAACTACCTCAACATAACCCCACACCATACCACACTCTTTCCTCAATTAATAGTGAACAAAAATTAATACGACTCAAAGGAGTTTCATGCAATCTCTCGATTTATAGTGCTACGTCTTAACCACTAGACTACCAAACGACTCGACAAACCCTTAAAATTTATTTCTTATATCCTTTTATTTAATAACTCTTGAAGGCGCTTTTTAGAAAATATGAATATTCATTTACAATGCACCAATCAGACACCTCGATGAAGCCCCGAATATGTGGTACGGAAAAAATATCGCGACCCGGGCTGGAGGAAAGCCTTGATCAAGGCGTTGGGATGGTATTTAAAGGTACACACCGGCCTACTGTTTACATAATTTAGTGATGTAGCAGCATTGACAATACTTTTTAATGGTCGTTGTGAAAAAAAATCATCAAAATATCCCGTAATTTACTAAAGGAGTGCAAAATTAACGAAAACGGTCAAAAGACGGGTTATACGCTTTACCAGCCGTTACAACTACGCGCGAGCCTCACGACTTTGTCACAAACGATTCGCTCTTCTCCTGCTCAGGATATCTCAAATTTTCTGCTCACGATTTCATTGAACAGCCCGGACGACCGAATAGGAATTTCCGTTTTCTTTTGAGGAGTTGGCATCATGTTTTTTTCTTCACGAACGTACACCGAAGCAACACGCCCGTGTGTGTGTGCACTCAGGCTATTTGCCGTGCTGCGCGGGGCAAATATCCCACACTCCACGGTAGCCTGCCGTAGCACGCGCTCGCTCCCGTTCTATTCTCTGGACTCTCGAAACAAACAATTATGTTCGAATTTTCATACTTATGTTTAACTTTGTTTCATACCTGTATAAATAGTCTCTCTTTTGTCAATTACTTTTAAATATTGGGGGGAAATCAGAGTTGAATTTGGTGCAGTTCTGCAGTAACAAACTTTTATACAGCTTGAAATACAACTAACTCACAAGACCACGTGACTTTTCGGAACCAGAATTTGGTTCCGAAAAGTCACGTGACCTTGAATTTTTCAAAAGTGCTCAAAAACGGCCAAATTTGACGGTGTCTTTTCAGGATATAGTAATTTACTCTCGAAGGCGCTTCAGCATAATGTATGGGTCTATTTCGAGCCCAAAATAGCCCAACAAAGCCGGTGTGTTCCTTTAAATACCCGTTGCTCCAAAACGAACTTGTCTGCGGCTGAACGATCACGAGGCCTTGCGTTCTCTTAAAGACTAAGAGAACTTCGTCATCAAAAGAGCAGATAAAGGCGGGGCTAGTTGTCTGGCGCAAAGATTTTTACCTGTTACAAGCCGAACGCCAACTTTCTGATTCAACTTCATACCGCTCAGTTGATCATGACCTCACTCCCACCCACCCACCAGGAAATCGTTTCTGGTACCATTAAGGCCTTCATCGAGTCCGGTGAGCTGAGCTACCCAGCAACTCTACTAAATTCATCACGTGTCGGCCCAGAACCGCTTGCTCCTGAAAATAAAAAAAAAAGACAACCCGGGACGACCGATTGTGTCCGACTGCGCTGCAACTGCCCCGCCAAAAGATAACTTCTTGGACTCTGTATTCACTCCCATTGTCCAACAACTGCAATCCTTCGTCAAGGACACCAATGACGCACTTCGTGTCTTCTCCGACTTCGAATTTCCGGGGTCATCCAACTACATGTACCTATTCAGTATGAATGTCAAATCTCTGTACATCTGCATCCCGCACTCTCTGATGGTTTACTAGCATTGCGTCATTTTCTGGACCGCCGTCCACACCTCCACCCCAACCCCAGTACACTCTTCGACTTGCTGAGCTTGTTCTTACACTCAACAACTTCACCTTCAATGAGAATCACTACTTCCAGACCTCTGGCGTTGCGATGGGTCCACGTACGTATGGGTCCGAGTTACGCGTGTCTTTTGAGGAGAAGTTGATGTCTGATTACTGTACAAGCCATTGCTGTACAAACGCTTATGCGACGACATAATCGGTGCTGCATCATGAGGGTCCAAGAAAGAAAGATCTGTTGACATTCATCAACTTCGCAGATAGCTACCACCCTACCACCCGCTTCACGTCTAAAACTTCTGACAAATGTACAACATTCCTGGACATCAACGTTTCTATCAATGGCAAGTCTCTCACGACAACGTCCACTATAAACCCACTGATTGTCACAGTTTAATACCTACACCAGTCGTCCCACCCTATAGGAAATGCAAAGATGCCATTCCCTACAGCCAGCTACTTCGCTTGCACCGAATCTGTGATGACGAGCAACACAAACACGAAATGATGGGGTTCTTCAAGAAACGTGGATACCCGTACCCCCCAACTCTGTAACAAACTCCGCCCTTCACAAAGTGTGTTCTATGACATGCGACGATGCTTTGTTACCCGGCTCCGCTATGAAACGAGATCGCATTCCACTATAGTTATGATTATGATTATTATTATTATTTCTTTCTGGTATTCATACCAAGGATTCCTCAATAGTGCTCATTGCACTGTCACTCGCAAGCGTGAGGAAACCCATGAAGAATTAGAATTAGAAAATGCATGGCCAGAGACACCGGGGATGATCCCCCTTGCTCTTCACGAAAGAATGCTCTGGGATCTTTAGAGTGCGTTTCCATTACCTAACACACTGGACCAACGGCTTTACATCCCTTCCGAAGGATGGAGCAAGTGTGGTTGAGTGCCTTGCCCAAGGGCACAGGTACCGTAGCCGTGGGGAGGTTCGAACCTGCAACCCCAAGTTTTCACCTATGACTGCGAGTCAACGACCTAAACCGCTCAGCCACGGTACCCCATGTATCATCCACCAAACGTACCAGTGGAGAATATCATCCTCAAATATTTCAAGATGTTGCAGGAAGAACCAACAACCAGGGACATTTTTAGCAAGTCCACCACGCCGCTTTGCTCTTTCAGACGTAACCGCTGTTGGCAATAACTAAATAATAGTTCGTTCCTCAATCCCTAATTCTACCAGTTCAGCCAATACGACTACCACGCCTACCATTGTCCAATGCAAACAACATAAATGCAACACCTGCTATCACGTTGACGGTACTTCCTTAGTGACAGGCCCCCGTGGACATCTGTGGACACTTCGTGATGCATTCGTTGGGGTTTTTGACATGTGCGTTCTGTATACGGTCTGTATGTGCTTTGTATGCGCCCAGTATACGCGCAGCGAGTCAGCAACACGTTATGCATTCGGTGTCAGCTCGCTAGCCTCTCCCAAATCCTGACAAAAGTTGGGCGCACAACGACGCACTAGATCCTATTTTCCATTTTTTGCTAAATTTTCAGTGCGCGGGCCGTGCGTCGTCTATGTGTGACCGGGCCATTACATTCGATGAAGGACATGAGCGTCTGTGTCTTGGCAATAGGGAGGTTTCGCAAGGTGACGGATACGGTTACGAGTACGGATATGATAACGGTAACGTATGTCAGTTCACGCTGATGTGCACACTGAACTGGGTTTCGCACTGTGTGAATGTACGTGTACATTTATCTGCTAAATCTGCTCTGCGCTTGGCTTTGTTTTCAGCAGATTGTCCTCACTTTCACGTGGGCATGACTCATTAAATTCGATCTGTATTCACGGAAGATACATCACAAAGAAACAAAATGCATACAACTTATTAATCCATCACGGAAAAGGCGAAAAAAATGGGCATAACCGGTATCCGTTTTTATGCTACACGTATGGAGGCAGATAACCGCTATTCACGCTTATGAAAACATGTGTACTACGGTTATGCGTCACGAGAAGCGCATAAAGTCATATCGTATCCGTATCCGTGACGGTGCGAAACCTCTTTAATAGCTATGTCAGACACGCTGCGTCACACAATGGAGCAGCGTGTTATTTTCCAACTGGGCATGCTGCATCCATATCTGGGATGAACACTAGGTGCGTTCAGACGATCGTTGTTAACTTAAAGGGCTGTGACATGCTAAACTACTTTGTGCCTAAGCTTTGTTTCATATTGACGGATTACTTGTTCAGCAAGACATACTATTGTTCATTTTGATGTAAAACCAATAAAAGTGGCCTTTTTCAACTTTGAAGATTTCACTGCAATAAATCACAGACAGAGGGCGCTGTTTTGAGTGCATTACATAAGGAAGACAGAAGGGAAAAGTTAAGAAAAAACATAACACTTCAAGTTGGACTTGTGGCAAATTGCTGCAGTTTCTACCCCCAGTTTTGTCATGGCTTACAGCAGGCAACATGTAAAACAAACTCAAACAGCCATGGATTACAAAAGTTTCAGGAAAATTGAGAAAAAAAAGTGGAATCTTTTGTGCACAGTTGAAGATGATTTTCCTGTGTTTGCCTCTTGTGACATAGTGACCTTGGTCATGAATATGCATATTCGCATTAGCATAAAAACTAAAAACCATTGTTTTAACCCCCAAAGGAAGCTCCAAACAGGATTATTATGACTTTAACTGAGTAGAGTGGTTTTAAAACATATATTTCATTGATAAAAATCCTAAATAAGGGCCCTTTAAGTAAGTCGTTGGTAGTGCACTCGTAAGTAGTGACCGTGTGGACGCACTTACAAGTTACCAACAACGATTTACCCACGAAAAATCGTATAAGTAGCGCGCTACTTATACGAGCGCGCACCATTGGTATATGGGCCGTGTGCACGGCATGCGCTGCGCCTGCGCGTCGTTGTTATAGTGGGACTGTCGTTGTTAACATTACCTTCGAATGTAGTGCCCGTCTGAACATGGCTACTGTGGATGAACATCGACTTTGACGCATTCGTTCTCAACGCACGCGCAACAACAAAAGCCCACTAGCCCTAAAGAAAGTGCATCGCACCGAAAGCTTGGCTTAATTGTTCTTTTTTTTTCTCGGTGATGAGCACTTTTTATATTTTGTTTTTCAACTTTGGTGTGAATTCACAGTGCTACGCAGCATCATAATTTAGCCCAACATTTGTCTCTTTTGTTAATTTTAAACAATTCTAGTTAATTACGTGATATTTTGAATTTGTTTTTCACAACGACCATCGAAAAATTACTGTCAAGGATGCTAGATCGCTACATTATGTAAACGGTGTCCCATTAAAAGGCATAGGCTTGTCAGCAATGCGCGCGCGCCAAATTCGTGTCACGAATAACACAGCTCCATAGCAAAGGCATGGAGCTGCGTATTTCGTGGCACGAATTTGGCGCGCGCGTATTGCTGTAGTCTTGATGCAAGACCGAGTTCGCGATCCCCACATTGTTCATTTTAGCCGCCAGAGGGCGTACCTACACTTACAACGTGAACTCGAAAACTCGGTCTTGATTACTCCGTAAGAAAAAAGTTCGATAACCTTAATGGAAGCACATGAATAATTAAACAGCAAGGTCAAAAATTATGGGCGCCTGCGTAGAAGAGAAAGCGATGCCTCCATAATTAGGTCATGTGGGATGGTAACTTGCCGTGTACATTTTGTACGTGTGCAGTGCTAGTGATTCACCGTGCCGCGCGAAAATGATATCGGGCCGTTTTCGTGCAGTGACCGTGGTGTATTGCCTGCCGAGAAGCGGCATTTCTCGGTACGAGTGCGCGCCCAGCCCAGCCCGGTGACTTCCTGTCCCCGGCCGGGGGTGCCTGTCCGTGTAGATTAAGACCCAATGCCATGGCCAAAACATTGAACAATGTTGGACAACAGTGGGAAAAAATCTAAAAATCATGAAAATTTCTCTCTCTTAGTTTTTACACCATGGTTTTTACAACTAAACTAAAATTTTACATGGTTTTATAACAATGGAAATCCAGGCTGGGGGCCTAAAATCAGACATGTCATAATTTTATTTCTCATTTTTATCATCAAACTTGTTCTAACATACATTGTTTATTTTTCATTTAATACAAAATAAAGACGTTTATAGTGGTCGGATATGGAATTCAACCTACAAATTCAAATTATTTCTGCACTTGAAGTCAAATATTGAACTAATGAATCAGACAATGTTGACGAACATTTCCTTGGACAATGTTGGACAGCAGTGGGAAAAAATTAAAAAATCATGAAAATTCCTCTTAGTTTTTACACCATGGTTTTTACAACTAAACTAAAATTTTACATGGTTTTATAACAATGGAAATCCAGGTTGGGGGCCTAAAATCAGACATGTCATAATTTTATTTCTCATTTTTATCATCAAACTTGTTCTAACATGCATTGTTTATTTTTCATTTACAGAATAAAGACGTTTATAAGTGGTCGGATATGGAATTCAACCTAAAAATTCAAATTATTTCTGCAAATATTAAACTAATGAATCAGACAATGTTGACGAACATTTCCATTTTGTTTTTAGTTAACCAAACTGTGCAAATTTCCTTCAAGGGCTTCTGTCCTATCTACAAAGTAGTTTGCTGTTGTTCCCTGGATTTCGTAAAAACAGCTTCATATCCACAAAATTAATGGGCCTTCTCAAAGCATTCTCCTCAAAGCACTGAAAATGGTGAAATTTTAAACATTTAGTAAACTAATAAACATCAAATTTAAATTTGTTCCATTAAACGTTATTCCAGTATATTTTCGGAGGCTTAATATGCAAGCAAGTTGCTCTAATTAATTTTCTGCAATTCTGCTTGCTGTAAAAACAAAAACATGCACGAAGAATCAGAAAAAAAGTATTGTTTTAAATAGGCCGTAAAAGGTCGATCCTTGGGTCACAACAATTTGCCTTATTTTTTGTTGGCCTAAATGAAAATCAAATGGGTCATATTTGACTTTAGAAAATGTACAATTACTTTTGTAATGTACAATTACTTCAAACATTGTGTACAAAGCATGTGATAGTGAGTGAAATTAGTAGTTTTTAAGAAAGTGGGTGGTTCTTCACTCAGATTAATTCACTCCTAAATTTTGGTTTTTTTCTATCATATCTGAACTAACTGATGCTTGCAAGTCATTTTAGTGAAAAATAGTAGTGGATAACTTCTCTGAAATCGTTTAGCACTTTTTTTTTTACCGAAGCCAATAATATGACAAGCATGCCATAGTATAGAGGAGAAGAAAACAATCCCAGTCGTTTTCTTCCTCCATGCGTAAGCGATGAAATAAAATCGTGACCAAGCAGAAAATGCCCCAAGAAAATCTCTAAATGCCAGTCTTTGATAGCCTTTGAACTTTTCGATTCCCAACTTGGAACGAAAATGCTTCGTCTTCACTGGCCGCCCAATCATCACACCCGACCGTAGACCCGTTCACGGGTCTAACCCCACCGTACGAGCAACGCAGGCCGGCAAGCGGCAAGGCCCGGACGTACGGTACAGGCGAGCCACTGAGTGCAACGCGCAAGATAGCTTTGTCCGTGGACAACGTGTTTGCCTCATATCATGTTTGCCCGCTGACTGCTGATCGATCGATCGATCAGCGACTGGAAAAGCAGCGACATTTGTATGCACTGTCCTGTCCAGTGTGTACTCTGGGTACCAGACAGACCAGAGCTGTTGTGAATTATGGAAATTAGATGACGTCACGCATTTCAACGTGTCACACAAAGGTATGCCAGGAATTCGCTCGGTATTTTGCGAGCGATTTATACGGAATATGAAAGACTGTCTTTTCGACTGTATTTCAGGTGCGCCCTCTGGCGGCCAATGGTGAATAGTCTATGTACATCGTGTATTGCGCGCAAAAAGGCAGTCTTTCCGAAAGACTAGTATTGCTGACGAGCCTGTGCCTTTATTCTGTGCGAAGCTAAAGCAATTGGTGACCTCGCCCAATGTCCACAGTACAAAAAGTTGTGTTGTTCAATTGTTTCACATTTTTTATTGGACAACTGATTTTGTTTCACACAACAAAAACTTACAAGCTTGAACGAGAAGGGTCACATTTTACTGTTTTTGCATCACGATTTATAAATCGTTCTTTAGCTCTCCAACTAAAACCTGATTGCCAGTGCAAAGTAACAAACTACATTTTGTTCAAAAGTATGATGGAAATTTTAACTTAAAGGATGCTCTTTTATTTCATCCGAGCAAAATATACAACTATTTTCACATGTACAACATAAATACTCTTGGTTATACTAAAACATTTATGAATACAACACTGGACGGGACTGTGTACTGCACATTCTGTAAATAAGAAAAATCGGTGTACAATGTTGACTACTTGAGTTGTGTCATTAAAGATAATTGACAATTCTTAAAAGTGTAGCATTTCTGTAAAGTTTGTTCTGCTTCTTAATTGTTAAATTAAGGCACTACTCGTGCAATTAAGATTCTTGTGAAGGGGCTAACATTCCACAAGATCAGTTTCACACCGTTTTTATTGACCAAATTATAAATGCATAAGTACTGTTTATCTTGAGCTTGCATTGGGCAAACTTTAAATAAAAATCCAATTTAAAACCTTTACAATTTCTCATTTGCTCTAGATATTTCAGATGGATATCTCTGGATATGGCGTTGGTTTTTCTTTCATAAGTAAACATTTGGTTAAAAATGTTTTATTTTAAGTGCACCCCCTTCCCCCCAACAAAAATGAAAATACACCTATTTTCAAATTTAAGAAATTGCAGGGTTAACCCCTTTTACAATTTATGGCATACATGTATATCATACTTGCCTTACAAATTGAAGGAAATTTTGCATTTAGCCTGTGGTTTCTGGACTGTTACATGTATGCCTATTGGTTGTTTCGAAAGAAATACACACAAAGTGAATACAAGCGTTTGCCAGAAAGTCACTCATGACATTTGAACACCTGACCCCCAGTGTTTTCCAATAACAGTCGGTATCCTGGGGCGTGTTCAAGCATGGAGGAAGAAACACAGTTTGTGCAGTTCAACAGCGCAATACGTACGCCGGTATGGGCCATACCAGCATACCGTAAACATTGAACGAACGGTATTCTCAATACGTATTGCATCCCAAGCAATCCCGACTCTAAGGCGATGTGCCTACAATACCAAGATGGCGGACAGATTCATTGTGGTAACAACTTTAGAGTTTCAAGACGATATTTTGCTTCAACATTTGGCTTACCAAGCAGAATTTAAAAGTGTTCATTCTTGCACTGCGGAAGTCCACTGCCAGCTGAGTTAGTAGTTGGCATTATTTTGGAATTATAGCGATGTGATTGTCAGAATCTTCGCGTTAAGCGTGCAGCCGTGTATACTTTCCAAACGTGTTTGATCGTACGTTTTGGGATGCAGTTGTTCAATAAGCAATTTCGGTTGCAGCGAACTGATGTTGCCATATAATATCGCAATTGCTCTGTTCATCACGTCCCCTGATCAAACGGTACAAACTCTAGTCTTTAAAATATTGAGCATTAATTGGATGTATGCTGAAAGATTGATTTCTTTCTGTGAACCGTAAGGCAATAAAACTATTAACACTAACTTTTTGCAATTTACGTTTGGAAAGATTCAACAAATTGAATCTGCTCTACAGGGTGTATCAGACAAAAGTAGACACTCATAAAATTGGAGATAGAATTTTAATTTGATTATATTTAAAAAATTGGTTCACAAATATCGGTATTCACAAATATCATCTTAGGAATTTCATGCCTGACTGAACAAGGGCTAGTTTTGTAAACAAAGCTAAAATTAACTTGCGCATAAAAATGGAAGATGAAAAACAGGATCAAGGAGCATGAGATGGGCAAGTTATTTGTAGCTTTGTTTACAAAACTAGCCCTACATGATGACGACGTTAATGAAAACATAAAACCTACCGTCTGCCGATATGTGTGAGCCAATTTTCTAAAAATAATACAATTTTCATTTTATCTACAATCTTATGAATGTCTACTTTTTTCTGATACACCCTGTATATAACATCAAATGTTCTAACATCAAAAAGTACAATCAAAAAGTACACTCTTTGTTTCACAATGAAGGCACGACGATTTCATTTACTAACACAAAAATACAATTTCTGAGGCCACAGTTCTTGAGTGTTTCCATCAGCCTTTTTGGTTGTAGCACACTACTTCATTCAAATCGTATCCAGACAAGGTGAAACTACGGCCGGTTTTATTTGTAAATTGCGCTCCGGTCAGTTGTGTATCCGACACGCTGTCGCTGAACATCAGTTGTATCTGAAATGCAAATGTGTTCAATTCTTAGAATCTCATTAAAATCAATTTTTAAACACTAATATAGGTATTCCTGGCCAATTTCAGCAAACAAGCGGCCAATGCATAGTTCCGACCGGTCAATCAAGCCGAACCCGCCGACCAATCACAACAGAGGTAGCAGACTGCACCCACATAGGTCAAAGTGATGCAATCATCACAAACAATCACGCGATTTTCTGCCCATACAGTTTGTATGTTGTATGCGCCAGTGACCGGAAGAATTTTTGTTTCAATGTCGGGCGATTCGCTGTTTAAAGGTAGGAAAGCGCATTTTTATGAACATATGGCATCGCTGCATTACTAGCCCTTCGCTCAGAGTGTGCTACGGTAACTGTCGACCCTAAAACATAAATACCTTTGAGTTTTCTCCAATGAATCTGTGCTTTCCATGCCGAGTCCCGTTGCTTTGTACGTTGTGTCGCCATTTTTTTGCGATGGCTTGTGAGCACACAGCAACAGTATCTAAGGGGCGGGGTTAACTGGGCAATCTCTGAACTATGCATTCCATTTATATGCCTCCATATTAAAGCAGTTTTCAGTCCCCTGCAGTTAGTCCATTTCAAATTACCAAATAAAGCTTTCAATTTAGCAAACCGCCCTCTGCTGACGATGTTAACCGAAATCGTCTTTTTCGTTTTCATCTAGTAAGAGCAACCAACTTCACAAAATGGGAATTGAGATAAGTATGGGAAAAAACTGCTTTATTTAAATCACTAATTTTTCATTCATTAACATGTCTCTAGTGTGCCTCTATGTGAGGTTTTTATTCCGTTTCCTGTCCAAACGAGGTGGCAACTGGCAACAATTGATCTCACCGCGGACCTTTTGACACCCAGATTATCTGCAAGTTCGACATAATCCACGTCATTCCCCTCAAACGCATCAATCAACCTCTGTGATCAGTGTTCAATATTTTCGCATAGCGACCAAGAGCTGTCATTTCTGCATATTTCTTCTCGTCATCGGAAAAACCGAAAAAAGTGACATATATACGTACCGCTTAGTCACTCATTTATACATGTTGAAAACACTGTCTTGCGTGCACTAAATTATGTACAAAATGCGTTTTATTTGGAATGTCTGAGGCATATTTTGTACTCATTTTATTTTCTTCATGCTTGGATGGATATTTAGCACAATTTTAAGTGTACTCATTCCTCAAATGTTTGCCCTAGATAAATACGAATGACGAAGTGTGTGGTTTAAAAACCTCCTGCGAATTTGAATGCTGATCGATGCAGTTGTTAAATCGGACTTTTATTTTCATTAAACCGTTTGCGGCAAGAGTAGAATTGCAAGAATTTGAATGCTAATTTGGTGCAGCATTCGATTTCACGCCAAATAGAATGACGCTGTGTTCAAATTGCCCGCTTCTTTGCTGAAACTGGCCGGGAAAACCTATAATAATGATTGCATTTATATTCATATGAATATGTTGACATGCAGAGTCTCACATGTTCTCGAGATCAACTTACACGGTCTATTAAACAAAAGTCCCATCACAAACTGGGACTGTGCATTGTCATCACAAATCACACACACAACAGACATACCGGTACATACCTGGGTGACATCGCCGTCCTTCGATATTGACCACACCCTGACAAAAGTGTCTTCAGATGTTGACAGTAACTGGGGAGGAAAAAAATTTCTACCATTTTAAAACGTAATTTTTTTTACTGAAAACCGTTTTTTTAATTAAGGCCTATTCATAAATGGGTCAGTCTACACCGGTCATACTAATTACCGTCAACTGCCGCCAACGGCCGTCAGCATTTATCGGCCGCGTCTAGGCCGTCAAAGGCTGTTCTCGGCCACCCCGCCAGAAAAAGAAGGAAATTGTAGCCAAAAAGAAATAAAAAACAGACAAATTTTCTTCAAAAGGAGGTGCCCATTTTGGATGGCCGTACTCGGTGGCCATTTTGAATACGATGTACGATGTATCAGAAGATACCACTATGCATTTATAGGGGTATTTTATGCAAATATTGTGTTGGGTGTTTTGTACATGTACATTTATGTAGATGTGCACACAAAAGGTAGCACACCCCTTCTCCATTAATGGTTTGACCCACACAGCCAAAAGCAATATGGCTGCCACCGCGCAGCACAAAGTAACATCGTGAAAAAAGTTACATTATTCCTTCATTTTAAGGCAGATTTTACATCTTAAATGCGTAAATTCTTTGTCATTGTGTTAGAATTGGCTAATTTATCATTAAACATGTTAAAAGATGGCCGTTGACGGCAGTGGACAGTCGTTGACGGTAATTAGTATGACCCGTCCACACTAATGGTATAATTTGTGTGACATTTTTGGAAAAAAGTGGATACAAATTATGAAGTTGATTTTGTTTGTTTGTTTTCATTTTAAATACACTTGTCTTGTAAGAATTGTGCCCATTCCGTGGTTTTCATTTTACAGGTTGGAAAATTACAACAACATAAGCAAAAAATAGCATACTTATTAAAGGTTTTTTTTCCAATTGGTTCCAATTGAGGAGTGCCAAAACTCAATTGGTAAAATTCCAATTGGAATTTCTAATTGGAAATGAATTGGAAATTTTGGTAAGGGTTCTCATTAAACATGTTAAAAGATGGCCGTTGACGGCAGTGGGCGGTCGTTGACGGTAATTAATATGACCCGTCCACACTAATGGTATAATTTGTGTGACATTTTTGGAAAAAAGTGGATACAAATTATGAAGTTGATTTTGTTTGTTCGTTTGTTTTCATTTTAAATACACTTGTCTTGTAAGAATTGTGCCCACTCCGTGGTTTTCATTTTACAGGTTGGAAAATTACAACAACATAAGCAAAAAATAGCATACTTATTAAAGGCACCCCACCCCACCCCACCCCCCCACCCCACCCCACCCCACCCCCCCCCCCCCCCCCCCCCCCCCCCCACCCACCCTGTACAAGTGTAATTTTAAGACACAGCTCGAACTAATTTGAATACAGCCCATTGGGATACTGTTTTTGGTACATGTCAACCTCTTGGATAATGTGGGGATGTGACTATCTCACCAGGCCAGCCGAGGGCGCTATATCAATGGCGTGAATCCACCGGGCATGAGCACAAATCTCCGAGACCAGCGTTCCTTTCATGGCGTCGAAAACCCTGATGTGACCTGACCCGTAACCACCGATGACCAGTCCGTCATACAGACACACTGATGAACATGTTGCTCTGAAGCACGAACAAGGAAACAGTTAAATGGTACTGTAGAAATTGGACACAAAATGTTGTTATACCACAGTAATAAATTGTCAATTTTTATTGGTTGAGAATTGATCACATGATATGCCATTAAACATGCTTATACCATGGTAATAGATTGTGCATTTTTATTGGTTGAGCATCGATTACATGACGCAACAAATACGCATGTACCGGTACACCGATCAGGAGTACGTGAGCGATGTACGCCGTGGTACATGAGTGATCATCCCACGGGGTACATTAATTTGATATTTCCCATTGTTAAAAGTGTTGTTTCCACCTCATTGTATTACATTCACCATTTTGAAATTAAGACGATTCTTGCCCACTGTGTGCCATGGTGTGCTGGACTGCTGTGGTATGTAGCACTGCCGTGGCGTGTACATGTAGCACCACCGTGGAGTGCGACATCGGGTACGAGGTTGTACTGTAGCTACATGTACGCTTGATGAGATGTGCATAGGGTATAGTGAGGCACTTTATGCTGCGACCGCTACATCATTCGTCACTGTTCGTCAGCTTTTTTTTCAGTGTGCGAATTTTGCCTTAATTCCATGGTACATGTACATATATATACGTATATACGTATATATACGTAATTTAGGCAGATGACAACAGATCGCATCTTAAAGAAGCTTGTCCAAATTTTTCAAAAAAATTGATTTCGTTCTAAACTAACATATAAAATACAGCCCCAAAATACTATCTATGGGAAGAAAACAGGAAATTTGCAACATTCAATTTGAATGTGGAAGCAAAAAGGTTAATGTAACACTGCACTGCTTTGTGGTACCGTACTGGGTAAATTAATTTACAAAACATTGGTGCTTTTTTGACGATATCCTTGAAAATATACGGATTGAGAGTGCAACATTTCAGAACAGTGTTGAAAAAATATGACAAATGCTATTGTATTAAAACTACGGGAAAAATGGGAGGAGGCGGCAAAAATGTGATCTGGACACGCTCCTTTAGAAAGATGTTCCACAAGTTTGATTTTTGAACAAGACAGTATCAGCTCGAAGAAAAATACGGAACATTCTGTGCGAATAATTCACAAATTCTGTAATCAATTACCATGGTACATGTACATATGTATGTATAACAAAATAATTGTTGCCTGTTGTGACGGGGTCCATTGGTTTTGTACACCCTCGGGGACAAATGATCAGACTCACATATAGTCACAACCAACGCACGCTCGGCTTCACGCATTACCGTGACCACGGGTTTTCGACAGTCATCTCAATTATTCCACCCCTAGACGCCGATATAATCCCAAAATATACAGTGGATTGAATCGGTATCTGAGCTCTATATTACCAGCAAACATTTGTGCCAAAAACACAATTCGCCACGTTTAACAAGTTTGAAGCGGCGGAGAGCTCCACTCACCTGTTAATTCTCAATTGGTTGTACACAGAAGATTGATCGCTGAGGCAAAGTGTATTAGATTTCTATCCCATCATGTACTGCGCGCAGTAAATTGTAGGGGAACCGTAAAGACACATACATTGTATTTAGTGTATCATCCATAAGATCAAGGAGGATGTACATGTACCTTATTTTATCTGTCAGTAACGTGTATGAAAACCTCCTGTGGCAAGGCTGACTGCACCAGTTTCCGTAAGAACCGCCGAGGTAGAGTGCGCCACTCTGCCTGAAATGCCCCCTGATGAGCTCCTGCAATTCTAGAGCTTTTCTTGAGATGCATGACTCCAGAGGTTAGCCCACCCCACGAACTTTTAATCACGTTGAAAATCCAAGAAAATGGGTTTTCGGAGAGCCCTTAACTACCGTATTTTCCTGCGGATAAGACGCGTCTTATCTGACCTTATTATGCACATCCTTCAAAGGTATTTTTATTATGTCTAAGTTACATAAACTTTATTTTCAAAACAATCTACATAAGATGCATGTAACTTTGAGTCTTTGACTTCATGAACCTTGCTATAAATCATATACAAACATGTGGCGGTCCGGCGGCCGCTATAGCGGTTTCATTCATGCTTCGAAAAAAAAGTGTGAACGCTCCAAAAGGCAACAAAATGATGTCTTTGTGTCAATGTACCAACACCGGGTGGCGCCTGGTGTTCTTCTGTGTGCGGTTAAACCTGCGCCTTATGCGGCGGTGCGCCTTGTCTGCTGACGTCTGAATTTGTTTGGGTCATTTTAGGGTCCTGCGTCTTGTCCGCCGAGCATCTTATCCGCAGGAAAATACGGTACTATAATTCTCTCGGAAACAGTCATAAAAGCATAATCCAAAGTGATTGGTCGATCAGTGCCTTGTTATCCACAAGTTCACTGTATTCAACAAGCTTCTGTTCTGATCAAGAATTGATATCTTAAGAAATGGCGTTTCTTTTTTGGATAGTATAAAAATGCGAGCCCATTTCCCCGAAGATGTATCAATGTATCAATCGATATCACATAATGTGTTATAATAATTGTGCATTATTATTATTTTTTTATATTAAAAATAAAACAGTCAGAAAATTATAAATCAAATTTTAGTGGCGTTTGCCCAACGTACCCGCCGCCATTGATCCTACAGACTCTGGTGAAGCTCTGTCCAGCCTGCCAAACCATGATTGAGCCGGAATCGTCTGCCGAGGCCATGATTGCACCGTCGCCTGCGAGGGCGCTGATGGAGTAGGAATGACCGGTTAACGACTCTGAGAGGGTCACGTTGGTTCCGCGGGCAGGGATGCTGAAGATGAGAATTTGGGCAGTGGAGGTGCCTGACATTTAAAGACAGATTACATGATTGAAATACTTTTAAAAACAGGAACAACAGCATTACATAACTAAAGGAATAATGTTGATAAACTGCCTTGTAGAAATTTCAGCCACATACATGTAGATGCAGTAATACTTCAGAAAACCTGAAAAATCCATGCATGGTTTTTGTGTATGAATGAATGGTAAAAACAGTTGTCTACAGACAATTAAAAAAAAAACACCTTCAGATGGCAATTTTTAGAAAGAAAATCATGTGGTGTTTGTCACCATTGCTATCACACTTTTGTTTTTCTTGTCAACTATATGGAAAAGCAAATTTCACCCATTATTAAAACATCCAACAATGTTTCTGGGTTCAATCAAATACAAGAATACAATGTAATGGAACATGCTGGTAAATTTGGTAGACTTTACAAAGCAATGGTATGCAGTTAGGAGTGCAGTGACACTGACAACACAAGTTTAGATTACAATTGCTAGCTATCAACGTAATTCAGAAACTGAGCATTTACACATGTACATACCGGTATGCATAATATGGGTCATTCTATAAATTTGGGGTCCACTTTTTCTGTCCCCGTTACATCTGACATCTTGTAAAATGTTGTATTTTGTAAATTCAGGACATATTCTTTAAATGCCTTCTATTTCAAAGAGTGATTACATAAAATACAATTTATAAAAATATGGTTTGAAGGCATTTTTAATGATACTTGTATGGCAAATAGCAGTATGTCAGGTGTAACAGGGACAGAAAAATGTCACACGTTGGACCCCAAATTTATAGAATGACCCATATGTACAAATTAAATCCATTGCAATTTGCAAATATACTGTACATCAATTATTTATGAACTGTACATGTGATTGTGATCTTTATTCAGGTCAAAACTCACCAACAGCAATGTAGTTATCATGTACTGCTGCAATTGCTCTTGCAAATGACATCCCTAGGCAAAGTAAAATATATGAAATAGTTCATTTAGAAAGTAAAAAAATACATTCGTAATTAAAGCAAACACGAGATTTATAGAGAAAAATATTTGCACAGTAAAAATATCTGCCTAGTATTCAATGGTGATTGGGCACCAGATTAAATATTGTTTGTAATTCAAAATGTCAATACAGCATGCTGTCGATAACAAATGAAGTGCATGCATTTAATATTAAATACAATGTACAAATATACATGTACATGTACATGTACAACTATCCAAGCTTGTGCCAATATACATGTATACTGCTATATATTTTTCTCACGTTGAACTAATCGTCTGTGATTTGGAAATATCGTGGCATCGCGGTTCCATGATGGCACGGAAATAATCGCGATGCTGATGATCCCGATGCTGATCGACGATCGCGAAACTCGATAGTGTAACGCATTGTAACCTGTCTTCAGGGCCAGAAGTTTTTTTTTGAAATGCAGTTTGAGACTCACATTTATGTTTGAGACTCACGTTATATAACTCACAATATGTTGTCTTACCTCACTAAAAAAACAGATTCACATTAGGTAGGGTATATATAGTACGATGCCTACTTTCCGAGAAAACTGTGAAAAAAAAATCTAATTTTTAGCATGACTGTGCCCTGGACGTTATGCATTACCGACTCTGGCCGACACACTGGTTTGCCCTGTGAGCGTTTGACAAGCCAACATCCCCAAAACCATCCGTCTAATGCCCCACCGGTCTTTTGAATGACAAAACATGCCAAAATGGTCTGGTTGCGGAAACTTGTCTACTGTACACAACACACAGGATCGCCTAGAGCTGGGTGTTTTCAATTGCTCAATTGCAATACCCCTAGTGTTTTACTAGTCGTTTTTCATGCTACGCACTGTGTTTGGATGGCGAATTGCATGAAGCAAGAGCGTAGACAAAGAAAGTGTTTAGAAAATGGCTACACGCACGAGTACGCAATGGCATCGTGCATGCTTGGCACTGCTGTGCTAGCGCTATGTGTACGTAAAAAAATACTGTAGCTGCCACAGCTGTCCGGGTTGATGTCGATCGTTGCGTGCACATTTAATCAAAAAAGAAATAAAAATCGGGTGCGCGCATCGTGACAAGTTGGTTCAACATGGGGAAATAGTATCAGATGCATATATTTATATTAGGCCTAAAAAAGTAAGTACACGGCATGCATGTGGAAACAGAACTTGACATGCACAGAGAAAAAAGTACATGCACCAGTGCATGTGTGCACATGCCCCTGTATAAATCGACTGCTGTGGTCAGTGGAACTTTTTTGTGAAAATAATCATGATACTGATATCAAATATCGCAATTGTCTATATCCACGATTAATCGCGATGGTAACAATTTGCCATCGGCACAAGCTTACCGGTAGCTCTATCGTTAGTCCAATTATGCAGTTTGTTTTTAAGGGGTTACGGTACATGTACTTTTTGAGGGGATTTTTCCTATTGTGAAAAATCCATTTATGCCTGACCGTCCCCCGACTGTCGTGTTTCGCAATTGGACAAGAAGGTGCCATTAATTGTGACTGCATTTACTATAGACCATTCCAAGGACTCCTTCCCTGTGCATATCCACCATACATGTAGCTGGGACGCAGCTTTTTCCATCCAGTGCATGGACTGTGTGTTTTGTGGTGTTGTCAAATCGAACAGCTCGCATCCATGACGTGTGCAACGCGCTCTTCGCACATACATATTCACACTGAGCCTTTTATTTATAGCGCATAATTGTGACGCGCATCGCTTTGGGAAAAGGTGATGTGGGGAGATGGATATAAGCCCTATTTTGAGTTAAACGATGCACTAAAAATTACTGAAAAACACTTTCCGTCCAGGCTAATTCTGTGGAAGGAATTTGGGCTAAACAATGCACTGAAAACCACAGAATTATATAGCTTGGACATGTTGGATGGAAAGTGTTTTTATAATTCAGTGATTTTCAGTGCATCGTTTTACCCAAACTTCCCTCCACATCGCTTTTTCTCAAAGCGACGTGCGTCGCATGCGCGAAAAGGCTTAGTGTGAATCCACCCTCACAATAAACGTGCAATTTGTTCGAAGTGACGACAATTTAACGGCTCAGCATCATCGCATACATGTAACGCATGTAGTTCATGCACTGGCCGCGTCCCAGCTATGGCGGACATCCAGAATGGTCTATAGTACATTACATTGCACTTAAATATCGATCTTAAGTTAAGAAGAGTTGGACTGCACTGGACAAGAGGAAAAGGCTAGCTGCCTAGGCTGATGCCTTTTATTGTAATCTTCCAATTTGTTTTCCTTTGCCCTTATCTCATGATTGTACATTAAGCCACTGCCGACATAGCCTTGTCCAAGAGCTATGATGTTGTGTGAATCCGTGAAGAATTTGCATGTATGCTATGCAGCGAAAGTGCGCCATCGCGCGGTGAATTGTAGCCAACTGCAAAATAGTCTGTTTACCGAAATATCTTGGTCTGAATCCTGACTTCTCGGGCGAGGCTGTATCATAGCCTTGTTCTTTCTGTATTCGATGTGTTTTATGGGCAGGGACTCTTTATGCTAATTTTTCAAAGAGAGCGCCGAGCGTAAAAGCTCATTGGTTAACTCTGTTGTTTTGACAGAACAATACGGTGCCGTTTGAAAAATAGCAGATTTTACGTACGTAGCCTATACCCAGTTGGTAAGTTCACAAACACGTCATACCAGTCCTTTACAGAAAATATGTGAGGGATATCTTCTGGTCTTTGTGAAAGTCATCAATTTGCAATTTGTAGGCTGCATAATTCAAACTACCTATGATTTCCTCAGTTGTAACACTACGTGTGATGTCGCCATAATTGCATCAGACAGGCCTACATACTGTACACTACACAGTAAGGGGCGGTCGGGTTGGCGTACGGATTCTTTCCTTGCCTTTCACCTCTGGCGTCCCGGGCTCGAATCCGGGGCATGTATGTGGATTGGGTTTGCAGTCCCTATTTGACCGCGTGGGTTTTCCCCTGGGGCATTTCTCTGGGGGTTTTCCTCCTACTTCTAAAACTGCAACTCCTTTTTCGTCATCTCAAGTTGATAATATAGTATAGTTAAAGCTAAAACCGTATAGTTGATGGCATAAAGGGCCTTAGTTGCCGAATATGCCATAAAATATACAACAACAACAACACTACACAGTACGTACGTACGACGTACAAACGTTTATGCACGCACCGTTTGAGCGCGCCGAGTATTGAGCTCTGATTGGATGTTGTGTAAGATATGAATATTTATAAGCACTCGGATTTTGCATAAGTAATTGCGTCGGATTTTGAATGCAGATATAAAAAAACACATAACAAATCGAATACAGAAAGAACAAGGCTATGATACAGCCTCGCCCGAGAAGTCAGGATTCAGACCAAGATATTTCGGTAAACAGACTATTTTGCAGTTGGCTACAATTCACCGCGCGATGGCGCACTTTCGCTGCATAGCATACATGCAAATTCTTCACGGATTCACACATCATAGCTCTTGGACAAGGCTACTGCCGACATTGTAGCCATGTACATGTAGCCTGTACTAGGGTGGTTAGACGTGTGTACCTTATAGCAGTGGGCTCAATATGTCACATCTTTGTTTCCACCTTCCCTGTTTTTTCTCCTTTGTTCCAGACCTTGTAGCCAAACATTTCAGGGGGTGTTTTCACATTGCAAAGTATTTTGTGATTACTCAATGATTTCTGAAGACAAAATACGAACTAGCATCTTTAGTCATTTAAAGAGGCATGGAAATATCTTAATGTCTAGAAAGCAGAGTAAAATAGACCGTGTAAGTTGACCTCGAGAACGTGCAAGACTCCGCGAGACTCGTCGACTTCCGGAGACCTTGAATACATGTAGAAGCTTAACCGTGTGCAGCGACCGTTTTATTTCGGTACCATTTTGACACCACATCAAAATTAGCAGTTTCACCTACCGATCCTAATTTGAGAAAAGTTAATTGAGAAAAGTTAATTGAGCAAAAAGTTCATAAAATTTTAAAACCACAGCCATGACAGCGCGTCACTAGTAGTCCTGCAAGTGGCGCGAATATTTTGGCGCAGTGTAGTTGGCGCGAATACGGTGTATTATGGCCGTTTTCAATAATTCTTGATTCTGTCCTGACCATGTGGACTGTACTTTATTTGTTTGGGTTTTTGGTGGTAGTTTTATCTACTCTCAACAAAAGTGAACGTTCAAGATGTCGTTCAAACCAGATATTTGTTTGGCCACGTTAATATTTCTGAGATGCACCAAGCTTGAGCCTGCCATTCGTAAAGATACTTGCAAACCGGAAACAAAAGGTTAAACATTTTTATTTGTTTGTGACAAACTCAGACAACATTTTCTTCATTTTATTTAATGAATTGGAAGATTTTAAGGTGCCTTTTCCATTTATTGGTGTTTGGGCGCTTACAAACTAGGTACGGTAAAGTGATAATTCAAAGAAGATCGCCACAACGTTGAAACCCCATTGCCATTCCCCGACTGGTCTCCGGAAGTATGACCCGAAACGAGACTTACACGGTCTATGACCATTTACCTACCTACACTGGGATCAATGTGGACCAGAGCATGCCAGAACACCAGAGCTGATCCATCTGGCTCAAAGATCTGACATGATTCAAATGAAACAAACAGATAAACATTACAGTTGAGGATCTCTTATATTCATTTTGTCTTGAATCCTTGGAATTTTTGCAGATTAAGAGTTATTTCTCAAAATAACTCTAAAGTGAACCACAAATACGGCATTGTAGAAAAAATATTATAAAGTCAAACCTTGATAATAAGAGCACTGTTAATACAACATTCTGCTTTAAGGACATTTGTTGTTGTTCATTGTTTTTATTCCTGATAATAGGTTCCTGTTATGACAATTAGGCAATTTGCAAAGTCCCAAGGACCTCCTAAAGGTACATGTAGTACATGTATACATGTACATGTACATGATTGGTAAACTGTTACAAATACATGTAGTTTCATCCCCCTGTGTGATTGAAGGTAAGCATGATTAAAACCAACCTGAGCAAAAATCAGCTCCGTACTTTGTCTAACTTTTGAAAAAACAGTCAAAAAAGGGTTTACAGTCAACTTCGCCCTGAACAACTTCACCCTGAACCACAAGATGTTTTGGGGCGAAGTGGCATTTGGGCGGGGTAGTGTTTGGACGAAGTGGTTTTGGGGTGAAATGGCCTTTGGGTGAAGTGCTTCAGGGTGAAGTAGTCCAGGGCGAGGTGGTTTTGGCAATGTTTGGGGCGAAATGAATTTACGTATTGCGAGACCAAAAATAATTGTTTTGCTCATTTCTCAAAGACTATACCACTTCAGATAAAACCATTTCAGGGGAAGCTTTCTACCGTCATCGTGTTTATATTGTGTAAGTTATGAACATTTCTGATTCCTCGAGATGCCTTTAAGCCCGCCGCACACAGAAGGCGAAAAACATGAAACATGAAACAATTAATTCGTTTACACCCCTTTTCGTGTTTCAGTGTATCCATCCCGCAAACGAACAACAGAAATGCCACACAACGAAATAAATATGCCACCGAAACGGATACAGCGCCGACAATAAAGCAGTACATTGTACAGTCACATGCAGGTGCAGATCCAGAGGGGGGAGGGGTGGTAAAATAAAATACATACATAATGACATAAATTTGTATTATGGTCAATATGTTACATTTTACCACCCTAACAAGTTTCCAGAATTTCCAATGTTGCTTTATGCACCTTTTGAGAATTCACATTGGCAGTTTTTTTTTTGCAGTACTGCCTGCATGAAGCAGGGGTCGAAATTAACCTGAATTTCATGCTGGTCAGAAGGACCAGTAAATTAGAGAACTCTACTGGTCCTGCTGAAAATTTAGTGGTCCACCGGTGCTTTTCAAAATATGTTAATTTCGACCCCTGATGAAGGGCATCCTCTTGCAACAGTGCCCCTTTAACGCACTCCCTAACTCCTGCGTACAGTGGCCCTGTTGAAAAAGGCCCCATTTGGCGGTGGGACTAGCGACAGAAATCTTGTCGCCTCTGCTGGACCAATCAGGACGCTTGGCAGTGCATTGCCGCATGATTGCAGGCATTCAAATGTAACGCGCGCAGACTGTAAACACCGTGCATGCATGTGATGCATGTACTCAGTAATGTTGGCCGTTGTCCGCGTCGGCGATTGGCTGCTATTTAAAGCATATTGGGGAATCCGTTCCATTACATTTGTCAGCATGCATCCCTGTTATTAATTTGAAAAACTGCGGAGTAAATAAGGTTCGTCGTTTGAAAGTTTGGTAGGAATGGGACAGTCATAAGGAACGGAACCCAATACAATTTCTGGAAAGTACATGTATAGAAATTGTTTCTTTTCGGCATAACATGACCGAATTGATTAAATTACATCAAAATGACTCGGGCGTGAGTTGGCTCGAGACAACAGCCAGCTCGCTCCACAGATTTGCGTGTATTTCCTCAGGGTATTGTCACGTCGCTTTGCAGAGTAGAAATTCCCTGAGATCTCAGGATGGATGAAGGGAGGAAGATTGTGGTTTCTCCCTTCGTGCGGGCGATACTGCTAAAAAAAAACGCCGGTACCGCTGTCATGTACTGGCGGTTAGATTTGTGTGTCTCCCTATGCTAGTCATGTAAAACGTTACAAAAGGCTAATTAAAGGTAGATCATGTCAGTAGAGCAATTACTTCTCTCTTTATTTATTAGGATTAATCTATCTGTTATATTTGGTTAGCGGCAGTGTGTGAAGCAACAAGCTGCAAGTCATGATGGATGACAGACGATATTGCCCACAAGCACTTGAGATGTATTTCACATCCTGGTGATCAGAACAGGAAAGCAGTGTCTTATTCAGTAGTAATTTATTGTCCATGTTTACAAGGGATCAAAGCAGACACGAGTTGACTTGGCTACCATGCACCTAATCTTCCACATCTTTCGCCCTCCTGCAACCGACTGGTGAACATGATGAGTTGAGGTGAAACTAATTGCTGGCGAGCCTGTGCCTTTTAACTTCATGTTTTATCGTTATTTTGGGCTGTTTGTTTGTTTGTTTGTTTTGTCTTTTTTTTTGTTTTTTCTCTTCAAATACACACTACTTTTTAGTTTTTATTTCCTTCACATGTAGGGACATATATAAGCAGGTTGTTCTAATTTCAGTTGTCTTTAAAGTGTAATCCGAGCAACATTTAGTAAGCCCGCCCTCTTGTGGTTATTCCATTGTTACTGCGGTTTAATTCTATTATGACGTCATGTAAACACCCTGGAAGATACAGTTTTCATTCGTCGGATTAGTCTATAGTTGTTTATTACTTTGTTTTTAACCGTTCTCCATAACCAGTCTTATCTGTGTGTGCCCTGGATTTTTAGTTTTAATCTCTTATTTATCTGTACTTAGTTTTCTTTGTCTGTTGTTTGTGTATGTGACTTGTCACTGCTACTTTTTTTGTTAGATTATATTTTACTGTTTATCGTTCTGATGTTGTTTTAAGTACATGTATAATTTTATTCAGTCTTGTTTTATTTATATACGGGGCAGTGGATTTTAATTTGGGCATAATTGCCTTTTCCACGACCCGTGGCGACTTTGCCAAAATAATAAAATAAAAATAAATAAATAAATAAAGAGTCTTCGGGTTTAAATTTCTTTGAAGATTTTCAAACTTAAGCTTTCTCATGGTACTTACTTGTCCAAAAGAAGACGACTAGTCAGAGGTATGACCAGGACATGAAGATTATATGGTATTGAATTCAAGTGTTAACTTTGCCAAATGCACGATTCACATCAAGCTGCCAGGGTTTGGTGTAGTCACTTCTATTGACCAGTGTGTGATGCACGATCTCGTCCGCTACACTGAGGAAAATGTTCATGAATGCAAGATAGAACTCCGTTGGTGACCAGTATTGTATGACATACACAGGATATTTCTCTGGTGCAATGTACATACATTGTACGTACATGAATCTCCACAATCCACAACTTCATGAGGTGTTTTGACCGTAAAGGAAGTTTGGAATAGTTAAGGCCACCGTGTCCATGGCACATTTGAGAACGAAAAAGAAAACTGTCTGTACTCTTGCTGTCTACACCTTCCCTCAACTAAACTGTGTCTAGGGTATACATGTGGGTCTGTCCACAGTAATGGGGTACATTTGAAAAATAAGTCAATAATTCCTTCCAGATGTCTTTAGTTTATCTCAGAATTAAAGAAATGTCCTTGTTTTGTTCTCAGGAGATAACTATTGCGCCAAAAGGTAAGATATTGCTGCCACAACATACATTTTTGAAAAGCAAGTGTACAAATTTTCCTATTACGCATGTAACGTGGACAGACAATTTTGTGACATTTTTTTCCGTCTTTGTTACATGCGTAATAGGAAAATTTGTGCACGAGGTTTTCACAAATGTATGTTGTAGGACTATGTTTCTTACTTCTTGGTGAGAAAAATAGTTTAGCTTGATAATTTAAAGATAAAGTTAAGACATTTGAAGTGAACTGGGACCTAAGATCTTGAATGTTACAGAAATGTACCCCATTGCTGTGGACAGACCCATGTACATCAGCTTCAGGGTGGACAGAGAAAGTTTTTAAGTTGCTGGCATGATGATGAGTGGGGTCTAAACCCAAAACCTTCAGCACCATAGACCAGTACTTCAGCCACGCGATCACAGGGCCTCTGTTGCTGCTAACATACTGAAGTTGGTTTTGCGCCTGACTTGCATTGGAGTTGGCATCCCTTATGATCGACAGTGAATGGTGTTTCAACTTTCAGACTTTGTGAAAACGAATCCTGAAACTGCATTTCCAATGTTGGGATACGTATGACTGTTGTAAGAAAACCAGCGGTTTATACTGTATTTGATTTGGTAGTCGTCAATAGATGTTGTGCACAGGTGATTAGCACAGGTGATTAGCACAATCTGTACAAAAGTAAGACAACATTTTGTGTTGAAGAGGTTTTAACTCACAGCCTAATGTAGCTTACTAAATGCAGTAATAAAGGTACACACCTGCCTACTGTTTACATGATTTAGTGATGTAGCAGCATTGACAATACTTTTTTGATGGTCGTTGCAAAAAGCAAAAAAAAATTATTAAAATATCCCGTAATTTACTAAAGAAGTGCAAAAATAACAAAAACGGTCAAAAGACAGGTTATACGCTTTACCAGCCGTTGCAACTACGCGAGAGCCTCACGACTTTGTCACAAACGATTCGCTCTTCTCCTGCTCAGGATATCTCCAATTTTCTGCTCACGATTTCACTGGACAGCCCGGATGACCGAATAGGAATTTCCGTTTTCTTGTTGAGGAGTTGGCATCATGTTTTTTTCTTCACGAACGTACGTGCACCGAAGCAAAACGCCTACGTACGTGTGTGTGCACTTTGCCGTGCATGCTGCGCGGGGCAAATTTCTACACTCCACGGTAGCCTGCCGTAGCACGCGCTCGCTCCCGTTCACCGGACTCTCGAAACAAACAATTATGTTCGAATTTTCATACTTATGTTTAACTTTGTTTCATACCTGTATAAATAGTCTCTCTTTTGTCAATTACTTATAAATATTGGGGTGAAATCAGAGTTGAATTTGGTGCAGTTCTGCAGTAACAAACTTTTATACGGCTGGAAATACAACTAACTCACAAGACCACGTGACTTTTCGGAACCAGAATTTGGTTCCGAAAAGTCACGTGACCTTGGATTTTTCAAAAGTGCTCAAAAACGGCCAAATTTGACGGCATCTTTTCAGGATATATCTAATTTACTCTCGAATGCGCTTCAGAATAATGTATGGGTCTATTTCGAGCCCAAAATAGCCCAACAAAGAAGGTGTGTTCCTTTAAGTAATGGCGTTATTTACTGATACTTCAGATGATTCTTTTGATTTGCCGCAGTTCAGCACAACTGTCTACATATTAATAGTGGTCGTTCTTGTCCTGGCTGTCATTAATGTGTTAGTCCATTTGTACATAATTTTATCGGTTGTATTCTGCAGGGCCTTGCACAATGTATCAAATTACTTTCTTGCGAATCTCTGTATGTCAACAACTTTTCTGAACATTTTTTTCATTGCATTAACAATGCTGATCTTATTTCATTCATCAACATCTTTATTCAGTGCAGTTCTGCAGACAAGAATGACTTTTGTCTTTGCGACTTTCTTTGCCTATTCGTATAACATCAATTCGCTCCTCGTAGCCGCAGATAGATATTTTAAGGTTGCATATCCATTCAGGTACTTAGATAGAATGACCAATAAGGTTTGTATTTCTCTGGTGTGTGCCAGTGGGGCTCTGTGTATTGCAATCTCGGGGAGTTACTGTCTTTGTCATGGAGAAAGGAAATGTCAGGTCAGGAATTTCCTACTTATGCCACTTTTTTAGAGTCATTTGAAATCTTCCTTATTTACTTAAATATAATGATTTTCACTGTTATGTTGGGTATAAGTGGATTTGTATTTGGTTTAATCCGTATTGCAAGGCAGCAACAGCGCAAAGTGCAAGCTGAACGGAATATCATGGCCCATGTGCATGGAAACGGAGCCCATCACCTCAACCAGGGCACAAACAAAAACATCAAATACATCAAGTATTTGTGTTCCAACTTATACTTTCTTCCCCTCGTAGTTGGTTTAGATATATCAGTTTTCATCTACCAGGATTTCGGAATCTATCTCCTTGCATCGATTGCACCAGCATTTGTGAAATTATTTTATGGCACGTTTTTCTTGACTTTCATGCAAGCAGAACATCGACAGGTTGCTCGCAGGAATTATCAAGCCATTGTTCAAAAACTGAATTGTTAACAAGTTCTGTCTTGATTTGAATGACATTGACTTCGATTCCACTCACTGTAGGAATCACAAATCCATTCAAATTCGAGTTCCATTTAAAAAAATAATAATAATAATAAATAGGCTAAAAAAAGGTATTTTTTTAAATTTTTATTTATTAAAATCCAAGATAAACATAAATGGGAGTCGATTTTTCTTCAAGACAGATTCGCATTTTCCAATTCCCACTTCCCACCTTCTAATATAGGATTTCTCGGTAGTATATCAAGCAAATTCCCTAGAACGATATTTTAATTTCGTCACTGAACAGGGACAAGCTCACTTCTCGATTTGAATTTAGACAAGTCACCAATGGATTTCATTTGGTATGCAGTATAATTCAAATTAACATGCGTTCGAATTTGTCCTGATTGCATGGAATTCATCTCGTGCAGTGATCGTCATTGTATTGAGAAAGTGAATTGGTCTCTTTTCATTCATTTTAGCAATACCCCATGAAAGCCTATAAATGTTCAGGCTATTTTGTTATTTTCTCGTTAAATGTTCGTTTAGATCCGATGAGAAAATATGGCTGCCGAAGCTGGAGATCTGAGAAGCAGATAAAATAAGATTTTAAAGATAGTATGGACATGATTGGTAAACTGTTACAAATAGTTTTATCCCCCTGTGTGATTGAAGATATGCATGATTAAAACCAACCTAAGCAAAAACAAGCTCCGTACTTCGTCTAACTTTTGAGAAAACAGTCAAAGAAGGGTTTGCAGTCATTTCGCCCCAAAACCACTTCGCCCTAAACTATTTCGCCAGAACCATTTCGCCCTAAACCACTGCCTGTCATGCCTGTGGGAAAAAGTAGCATTTGGGCGATGCAGCGTTTGGACGAAGTGATTTGGGGCGAAATGGCACTCGGGTGAAGTGGTTTTGGGGTGAATTGAATTTTCGTGCCATGAGAAGAAAAATAGTTGTTTTACTAATTTCTCAAAGACTATTGCACTTCAGAGAAAACCATTTTTGGGAACATTTTCTACGGTCATCATGTTTATATTGTGTAAGTTAAGCGTAAATCTGTGAACATTTCTGATTTTCTGAGTTTCACGTAGTGAAACTCGTGAGAGTTGGGTACCGGGGTAGACCAAGTTCTGGTTTATTCGTTGTTCATCACTTCGTTTATATACCAAAAAATCCTAGTTCCAAAATAAGAAAGATAACATAAGTTCTGTGGACTGACTTGTCCTTACGAAAATAAATCTGACCACGTCGACTTTTGGACAGGAAGATATCGCTTTAAGTCCTTCGCCAAAAAAAATTCTCTTAGTTTACACGAGTTAGTTAAACACGAGTCAGAAATCTCACAGTACAGTCAAAACTTTGAAAAACATACCGTACCATGGTTGTCATTCTATTCTCAAGAATTCTGAGCAATTATCGGTTTTTCTCAATAGAAAACTTGTCAGACGTTATTTTTTTTTTACATTCTGTACGGTGCACTTTTCATCTTTGAAATCAGTGATTAGATATGACGTCATACCGCAGCACAATGGAATAACCACAAGAGGGCGGGCTACATGTACCTAAATGTGGCAGTTACGGGGTCTACTTGGCGCTTACTGCGAGGTACATGTACAGTGGGAATTTCAAAACGTTAAAAATTTTACCACGTAAAGTCAGCCCTGTCCACTACCGTGGTGCCTACCGTACTTAATGGCCACTGGGCTACATGTACCCCCGTGAGGGCCATGTATTACGTGGCACTACGTGGAGGACAGCAATCTGCAGTCTCCGTCTTCTTGGTCAATGTTGGTACATGTACTCTCATGGCGATGTTGCTTTCTTGAAGATCAAGATGCCGAAGGGGCTGGGGAACCACTTTTTACATTTTTACATGCTACTCTTACGCACCCCTTACAGGACAAGTGGCTCCCACATGGCACTATGTGGCAGTACGTACATGTAGCTCATATGTCATGTGGTTCTTACGTGGCAGGTAATTGGCAACTACATGTACATGCAGTGGCGGATCCAGCCTCATTAAAATACAGCAATACAATGGATTTCAGGGTGTCCGACCCTCTGAATTTCATTGTATTTTAATGAGGCTGGATCCGCCACCGACATGTACATGGCAACTTCGTGGCATTACGCGGCCGTTACGTGGAAATTACATGGCCTTACGAGGGTCCGACATGGCTATCCCATGGCTTTACGGCAGTTACGTGGCCCCTGCGAGGCCCACGGTTTATGGGGGGTTTACGGCGCCGTAGAGAAAACAACTTAAAAATTGGTCCTACGTGGCTCTTATGGCTAGACTTTACGTTATAGTGTGACTCTGGCATTAGGTTGAACTGTAAAATTTTCCTTTTCTTAGGTGTGGAGTCGGTAATCCCCAAATCTTCCCTACCTGAATTCCTCTTTGATAGCAGATAACAAGCAGTGTCCGCGAAGGCAACTGACAAAACTTGGCCTATTAATAAATGGAAAGAAAAATAGAAACAATTCAATAAATTTGTAACATTGTGCATTTTAAGATTATTGGCAGATTGAAAATTCAGGCAAATGTAAGGGGCAACATACATGTACATTGTACACTACACACAATAGGTGCAGTTCAATTTTGACATTTTCGTTCAATTTCAAATGTCTGTTTTCACCAACATACCCGGTACAGTACCGGCCAAACGTTTGAGTACACCTGTTGAAAACTATGTTTAGTAACATTTTACAGCATTTATGCCCAGTACAAAAAACACATTATGCAACCAATATATATTCAATGCATGTCGTAGAAATGTCGTTGAAACTTCAGAAATGTCTCTTTATCATTCCTCAAAATAGCCACCTTTGGTCTTCATATTAAAAAAAGTAGCCTCTGAAGGTTACAGAAGTTTTAAGAAGTATACCATGAATATATTGTATTAAGGTTCTTTTGCATGTGTTCTGACTGTTCTCCGAGGTCCCTGGAGCATGTCCAAAATCACTTTGTACTACATGTAGCTGAATGCACAGTATTGGCACCAGTCAGTTCTTGACCACTATCAGATAGCTATCTATCTAGTCTATATTTGCCCTTCTGTTGTAAAATGGCAAAAGGACCCCAGTTCAGTAAAGAAAAGGGCAAGCTGTGATTACTCTACGAAATGAGGGTCAATATTACAGACAAATTGTAAATACATAACAAGTGTACAACATCTGCGACCAAGAACATCTCCAAGAAGAACTGCACCACATATCCACAGCACTTCAACGCAACGGTTACAAGAGAAACCAAGTCAATTAGACCCAAGATCCCTGACCGTCGGGTCTCCTATACCCAAAGTCAACCCATCACCTATAAGGCCACAGTTTCCCTCCCGTACATATACCGGTAGGGAATGCATCTCACAAGATTCAACGGATTCTCCACCAAGCCAAGATCAAAGTATACCAGTCTTCAACCAGGAAACTACAAGGAACCTTATGCTACGTTTACACCATGTCCCCGGCAGTCCCGGCGCCCCGGTTTGGCCAAAACGTGGCGTGCCGTGGAATTTTTATTGTCTTTTTATTACTTTGGCTCGACTCGGCCCTAGTTCAGCCGGTGTGTTGCGTTCTACCACGGTGCGTTACGTCCCAGTACGGAAAGCGTGGTGCGCCGTGCCGGTTCCGGAACGCGAGGTGGACGGCGCGCCCCGGAACCAGTACGGCGCGCTACGTTTCAAGCGCCGTTCCACTACGGATGGATCCACGTCCCAGGCCGGCCTGCTAAGTTCTGATGCGGTGCCTCACGTCCGTCCCGTTCGTGTCACGTTTGTTGTCCCGGCCCAATACGTTCCCAACGGTGTGCGAGGGTCTGCTGCGGCGCCCTGCGACTGAACGTGGCAGCTGTCACGTTTCACGCCCCGGTGGTCACCCGGTGGTCTCCTGGTGAGCCCCGGTGGGTATAAATAGTGCGCTCCACACCTTCATTTTCACTTCGTCCTGGAGCGCGACGCAGTGAGGCGTAACTGGCCCTGAGCAACAACCGTCACACACCTTGGCGCACCGCAGCTCACCGGGCCGCATTAACACCATGCTGTGGCCACTACCGTGACTGGCCCTGGCAGACCGTGGGGTGCCGGGCTTCCAAACGTGGCGGAGCGTGAGGCGATCAGAGGTCCCCGGCACCCCACGGTGCCACACCCCGGTGACTCAAGGCACACTGCGGTCCGTCACGCCCTGAGGCGGAAGCCCCGTCCCACTGCGGCCCAGGACGATTCTCATTAGTGCCGGGACTGCCGGGGCAAAATTTTTGACAGAGCTGCTCACTGGCCGGTCAGGTCACCGGCCGGTGGCAAGGGTGAGCTACGGTCATTCACGTTTCGCCACCCCGGTCCCCTACGCTCCCCGACGTCCATCCCAGTGCCTCCACTGTGATCCTCTACCGGGGCGCCGGGACTGCCGGGGACATAGTGTAAACGTAGCATTACAGACCCACAAGGACAAACAAGACCACTAGGCTGGAGTCTATAGGATCCCCTGTGAATGTGGGAAGGTGTACATCGGCGAGACTGGGAGGGACCTACCCACCAGACTCAAAGAACACCGCCAACGGCCTCAGAGGAGACTATGACAAATCAGCTATTGTGAAGCACTCGTACAGCGAGGACCACATCATTAACATGATTAACTAGGAAGCCGCGCAACTGATGGCGCCCATCGACAGATATGGCACCCAAGACGCATCAGGGAAGCCATCGAAATACACAAGCACAACACAGTACCCCAACGGCTTCAACAATATCTGGCACTCCCTATTTGATCGTTGGATCACGCAAGATAAGCGGATCGATAGTACACGTCATCACAGAGTCATGATTTATTAAACAGCTAGAATCCCCCCGTCCACATTTTTAAAGTTTTTCTGTTTATCATGGAGGGAGGTGTATGTGTCTACAACACCATCACAACTTAAAGCAGTTCCGACCCTCTTTACCCGAAATTCTGAAACGCTCGAGGTCCCTTGGTTTGTTTATCAACAGGGTTTTGACGTCATCCTGAGAAACATACAAAACGGCCTGTGCAGTATTGAATGGAAAATACACGAAGTGACTGTTTATCATGCCTGTTTTGTCCTTGTAATTCAAAATACAAACTTGAAAAACACCATGTAATATGACAACAATCTACTATTACCCGTTTTGTGAAAAAACAGTGAAAATGTGGCTCACAATGAAGCTATTTTGAAGTAAATACTGGTGCATTGCGATGGGTGGTTTGGTCACGGAACGAACGGCATTCACAGCGGTCTGTGTACAGCATGGAACGGTTCCCTGCGGGTGTACATGTAGTTCTCACGTGTTTGAACAACGGCCGGTACAAGTTAGAATGAGCGACTCATTTTTCTCTCTCTTGGTAATAGAAAAGAAAATCTTTCTGCTCTTTTTTTTTCATAGTGTCTGGTAAAACATACAACCACGCAGCTACTGGGCATATCTCTGGCTTTTTGGACCAACAAAATTCTTCAAAAAACACCATCTAACAGAGACGGTTTTCCAAGTTTTTTGCGTGTAAACGTATAGAGCTAACAATCGTGTTGACTTCTCTTTCTCAGGATTGCATCACGGGGTCACACGCATATCATGAATACCTAATGAGCATTTCAGAAATCGCGAAAATCTCATTTTCGAAAAGCGCACCTTTGCTTGCAATTTATCCACTTAAAACCGACAATTAAAAAATAATAAAAATCCACGTCGGCAAGAGGAACGTTTGGACTATCGGAAAAAGCCTAAATGCTGGATTTTCGTCAAGGGGGATTCTTCCTCTTTAACTTTTTTTTTTTAGACAATTTCCTTTCGTTTTCTGCACACGAACACCGCAAAGTGGTTTCCTCTTCCCATCCGTAAGTCTTTCTGGTCTTTGTAAAGTAAAAATTAACAGGAAAAATTGTAATTTTCTTATTAGAAACAGTCAGGAAAGTTACCGCCCGAAAGACACGTTTGTTTACGCACACATCCGGGATGTTCGTCTAGTGTTTGTCCCCATGGCGGTATCCGTTAAACGGCTTATGTTGACTGTTACAGCCCTATGCGTATAACCACATGATAAAGTTAGGGCTAAGCGTAACCATGACCATGGTAACATTACTTAGCAAAAGAAAAATGTTTTTCCTTGGTAAATTTATCACACTTGTGTTTTTATAATCAAACTAACATTTTTACATGGGTAGGCCTATATGTCATGCAAGGAAAATCCTGGGTGTCCGTGCATGGTAATGAACCCAATTTCCAACCTGCATAATCATGGTGCTCTGCGGGGTTGGCGACGGATCTCGGCAAGCAACCTGCTTGTGGCTGACGTTCGACGTATCGCTGGCACAACTCGCCATGCAAACTACCGACTTGTGCACCACGCCAAATGTCGTCATGTTCTTCTCCGGGCTGCTTAGTACCGTCAAGTTGTTGTATAGCAGGGAGGCCGTGCCTTTCATGTGAACCGGCTTAGACTTTTGGAACATTTTGGAGTCTTTTTTGGCAGCACTGCAATCGGCAACCAACACCTTTGACAGCACTGCTACCGGTAGTATAGGTGCCAGGTAGGAAAACAATGCGAGGATAGTAGCCTTTTGACAAGGCCTCGTGAATTTGGATGATTTGGTCACTTGCTCGTCGCAGCAATGCACGCGCGCCAAATTCTTGCCACGAAATACGCAGCTCCATAGCAAAGCCATAGAGCTGCGTATTTCGTGGCACGAATTTGGCGCGCGCGCATTGCTGACGAGCCTATGCCTTTAACTATGTCTACATCGCGTAATTAACGTTATTATATTTTTATTTATAATTTGCAATTATATTCATTACTTTTCTTAATTGTTTATAATTATAAGAAATCCAGACAAACTTGTACATTTGTGTAAATACCATATACTTATATATTTATGTTGAATTGTTTTGTCATCCAATCAGTTTGGAGAGCCCCCTGACAGAAATTAGTTTCTTTTGGGCAATCCTGGGGGAGCTAAATTGGATGTTTTTTTTTTGTTAATGTTAATTTGCAGTTTTGAGATTTGTTTTGAGATTTGTTTTGTTTGTTTGTTTGTTTGTTTGTTTCCCCTTTATTATTTATTATGATCATTGTCTGTCTGTAGTTCTGTGACATTAAGTGTGTATATCCCGGAAAATGAAATAAATACTAAATACTAAACGTTCGCCCAGCCTTTATTATATACCCAAAGCCATTTTGCAAACAGGCTACGATGATAGCGGTCCGCCCGGGCGGGTCCCCAATGGAGGGCGCTCTATAGTTTCCGCGGCCGCACCGATCGTCGCCATTTTTGCACTTTCCGGCCGCATCATTTTTTCAAGTCCGATTAACAACAACAATAACATTTTTTTGCTTGAAAATGGTAAATAATATTTATTTTAGGTATTTTTCCCGTATACATTGAACAAAGATTTGAAGGAAAATACCTCCTGGAATCAACAGATAGGCTTTTAAGGCTAGGCCACATGATCTAATTTCCCACTAAATTTTACAAGTTGTTTTGCCACTTTTGCCTTTCATGCCCTTTGGGGAAAAATACGGTATTTTTTTCGTATACATTGAACAAAGATTTTAAATAAAATACCTCCTGGAATCAACAGATTATTAAATTCTAGGATATAGGCCTACTTCCCACTTGCACTTCTGTCGCAAATGTTGCATTTCTGAGATAAATAAATGATAAAATTACTGCATAAAGTAATGCACAAAATGACGCGGTGAGCGGTCTGTACGTAAGCGCGACAACAGAGGGCGCTGCGCGCGCGTGTGAATGGTTATCTTGTGCACTAACTGAAGGCAATTTTTGAAGGAGAAAATGTGATTTTTCTACAGAAAAGCAACATTTGCGACAAAAGTGCAAGTGGGAAGTATATAGGCCTATAGGGCCTACACGTACCTTAAAATTACATTATCTGTTGATTCCAGGAGGTAATTTCTTTAAAATCTTTGTTCATTGTACATGTATACGAAAACAATTCAAACAAAATACCATCGCACCGCACCTAGGCTTAAGTTAAGTTACACTTTAATGCTTACCATGCTTAGGCCAAACAAAATAAATGGTGTGTTTACGGTAACCCGACCTACCTGGAATATTTGAGGCCAAATTACCAACCTCAAACTTTTTATTGCCAATTTTCAAGTTGATAATTTTAAAATAGCAATAATTTCCAACGAACATAACATTTTCTGCACTTGTACATGAACATACATGTAGTTAATAGTGTTAATATAATAGTGAGTTTCAAACATTGCAAAACAACACGCAAATGCATGAACCATACAGGGAGCGCGTGTGGTCTAGTGGGTATGAAGCGGGACTCCCAATCAGAGGTTGGGGGTTCGAGCCCCACTTCGACCAACGTGTCTGTGTCCCTGGGCAAGGCGCTTAATCCCAGTTGCCTCGTCAACCCAAGCGATATATGGGAAGCTGTTAAGGGGAATGCCACAATCTAACTGCTGATAGGGTTGAGCGCCTGACCAGCAGCCACCTAGTTGAAGCGAAATGGTTCTGGTGATTCCCTGATGGCAGCGGTAATAATGGTAACAGCGCCTTGAGCGCCCTGCAGGGTGGATATGTGCGCTATACAAATCTAATCATTATTATTATTATTATTATTATGAACTGAAATGTAAAATAAAATGTCAAAATAAAATTATTTTCGTTACCGTAAACGCACCATTTATTTTGTTTGGCCTTACAGCATGGAGGAAGTCTTTCCTTCCTCCATGCTTACAAGTTAATACAGTACCTCGCCAGTTGAGACTCCATGCACTAAGTCTATGCAGCACGACAACATTTCTAAGTGTTTTTAAAGGAAAATACTTAAAATGTTCTCACTGCTAAATTCATGTTTCCTTACCATATTTGCACTTTCTGGAGTGTTATCAATGATGTCATGAAGAATCAGTGGGGAGAGTGTATGGTATTTATAGGCTAGGCCTATACCTACGTTTGTCGCAAATGTTTTTATTTCAAAATCCCCACCCTGGGGCATGAAAAACGTGACTTAAAACTCCACCTAAGGGGCGGGACAGTATGGGGAGTGGGAGAGAAACGATTTGCATAACATGTATAGACACCTGTGTGGCAAGGGCTGTTTTTAGAGACGCATGGTATGGTCAGCTCATCCCGATCCCATGAAGATTTAATCCAGCTGGGGTTCATTACCATATGCACGGACACCCCGTCCCAGGATTTTCCTTGTTATGACATAACCATGTCAAAATGTTAGTTTGGTGATAAAAATGCAAGTGTCATGAATTTACTAAGGAAAAACTTAGAATTTTTGAGAGTTGTTCCATAGGTTTAGCGCATGGTGTCTCAGAGGGTGTCCGTGCATGGTAATCTTTCCGTCTTGAAAGCAATTTTAAAGTGATTGGACGATCCGCTGCGTTATGTACTCACAAGTTCACTGTAATGACTGTATTCAACAAACTTCTGTTCTGATCAAAAATTCATATTTTATTAAAAACTGCATTTCCGTTCTTTTTTTTTTTTTTTTGAATCTTGAGTGTTCCATACTTTCAATTTTTCATTCCGTTTTAAAAATTTCGTACAGTTGATGTCCGACACATGAGAAGCCATTCAGACGTCTCACTTACTGTTTCAACACCTCTCAGAGGAAGCGCCAACTACGCAATGGGTAACGACACAGACAAGAAGAAAAGGAGGCACAACCTATGCAGGCGTTTGTACGATCGCTACTGTTACATAAAATTCTGCCTGCGAAGTCTGACGTACAACACATTCACCGATAGATGGCTGATGTTGGATACTTGCATGGAACCGCTATTATGGACTGTGAATCATGTAGCAAAATACATGGGTCCTGTAAGTACATGTATTTAGGGTCATTTCATGAGGTTGGGTATATAAAAGAAAGCGGTGTCCATGTTGCGTTGGTACAAGTTCTTTTATTTAAAGACTGGAGAAATATCTCCAGCAAAACCCAACACTTGTGATGAAAATTCAAAATTTAAGTTTTGGTATCAGCTTAGTGTGCATACAAAAAGGTATCTTTTAAAACATGTTTGAGGAAATTCTGATAATTTTTGACGAAGTTATGACCAATTAAAGTATGACAGATCAGAAAAAGTGAAATGGAGCTATTGGTCTTTAAAGTTTGACAAACTAGTTGATTATTTAATTTTTTGTCAATAATATGAGGAATTTTGAGACGGTTCAAACAACAAAACAAATCTTGAATATATCCCGATGTTCAAGTTGATTCTGCCAAATTTTCAAGTTGGTCCCAGAGGCCATTTTTTAAGGTTGTGGGCCCATATCACGTAATGGGAAATGCTGAGAAGCGTCGGGTTTTGCCAGAGTCGCGGTCACATATAATTATGTTGTTTTCACTGACCAATCTCTCACAGATCATGAAATATTTGTCTTACCTTCGCAACATGGACACCACATGCACTATACCCATCAAAACTTTGGAAACACCTTGAAAGTTTCAGGTTTCAAGAAAACGCATAATTTTGTGAATGTTAATTTTGTGAAAGCAAATGTAGGAGTATTCTAACAAAAAGCAATATATACATGTTAATTTTAGTGCCATCTTCGGCCTCAGCAGTGGGCCTTAATAAACAAATTGGAGAGCATGCAAAAATAAATGGCTAAACTTGATGTTCATCAAAGAATCCCCCCTTATAAATTAGCAGCTATGACAGCTACACACAGTCTCTGCATCCTGATTGTCAGTTTCTCCAAACATTCAGTGGAAATACGCCTCTTTTAAGACTGGTTGGGCATTTCTTTCTGACCTTACGATCCAACTCATCTCAGAGCAGCTCAATGGGATTGAGATCAGGTGACTGGGCAAGCCATTCCATGATGGACAGCACTCCAGATACCCCTTAAACAGTCTCCGTTTGCTTTAATTGGTTTATTTTGAATAAACAAAATAATACTTCCTTCTCAAAAACCTAAAACTTTCAAGGTGTTTCCAAAGTTTTGATGGGTAGTGTACAGTATGTTTAACACTACGAGCACATTTTGGAGGTCTGTAGTTTTGCTACAATGTGATACAAATACTTTTATTGTAGTGGAATATACTTACTAAAGTAGCTGAGCTGGAATGTTACTCATATTTAAGATCTGGTATGTCACAATTTGTGTACCCAACCTCGTGGAATGACCCATAATGTACATGTTTTGTTTACTCATGGGGTTCAAATTCTAGTGAAAAAGAATCGTTCCCTAAAAATGTCATTTATTGTTCAAAAAAGAAGTTGTAAAAATAATCAGAAGGTGGCAGTTGGTTTTAAGGCTAACTTAAATGAGTATGAGCATTTAAGCTTTCTTAGCAACAACTACTTCTTCGTTGCATCTGATGAAATAGTCGTGGCGTACGAATATGTGACTTTTTTTAGGGATAATGAATGACCCAGGGACCGCCAGGGTGAATTAATGTGGACAAATGTCCATGAGTTTGGGAAATCTAAATGCAGTGAAAAACAACTTGGCTCAACCGGGATTTGAGCCGCAGGCCTTCTGCTCAACGTGCAGACGCCCTACCAATTCAGCTACATGTATGAAGCCAACTGGTGGTCTCGAAACACGGTATTGATTGCTTTCCGGTGACGTCACGCCTTCCATCCACCATTTTAGTGGGCATTTTTCATGACCCACGTGGCTCGAGTAATAACCGGCAAACAGAGCAAGAAAAGCGAATTGGTTGCACTTACCGGTACCTCCGTTGCTTAACCTTGCTTTATGTTGTTGCGCCATGGCTGTTGTATCGATAAAGATAAAAATGTCTTTCTTCAGGCTAAAAATCGCGATCAAGTAGAAGCACTTTCGTGTTTACAAGCTGACTGCATGCTCAATATTTTGAACGTATCGCAACGCGCGTGTGTGGCATCTTCGAATGAAAATACGCTGGTGAGTATTTTATACGCGTGTTCATGTGCGTCTATTGGCGCGCGCGTGACTGTTGACCACCACACATTCCCGGATGTTCTACGTCATCGAAAGCAATCAATAGACAGCCGAAGTGTAACGTGGGTTGCCATGGTAATTTGCTCTAATCATCATGGAGTACCATGGCCGAGCAGTTTGGTGCATTGAATTCAAGACCGTGCTTAAAATCTACGGTTGGTTCGAATCCCGCCCGCGACCAAGGTGTGTGAGCCCTTGGGCAAGGCACTTTGCCATAAGTTGCCTCTCTCCACCCAGGTGGAAATGGGTACCTGCAAGAGTCGCAGCCATTGAGCGCTTGTGTGGCAGGCTGCCAGGGCTGCGTACTTCCCAGGGAGTTGTGCCCAATGACCAGGGTGACGTGTGTAAAGCGCCATGAGTATCCTGCAGGATAGATATGTGCGCTATATAAGATGCCGTTATCATCATCATGACCGTCAAGTACTATTGCAAAAGCACAGGGACACGGTTCAGTGATTTTTAGTGTAGAACCATTGCCTAGGCAACTAACAAAAGATGACGTATTCACTTAGGCATTGCGCATGTACAGTAGTTGCAGTTGTTCCTCACTGATTGGGATTGGTTATCATGTGGACTTAACAAGCCCTACAGAGGGATAAACCCGTCAATGAGATAACCACCCTTCCCAGAGATTACTTAAGATACGACCAAACCCCTGCCCGTCTTGCCCCAATTAGTAAGTATAAATAGTTTTTAAAAAACAATATTTGGGGTAATTACCCAGGGACCGCCAGGGTGATTTAATTTGATACAAATGTGGACAAATGTCTGTGAGTTTGGAAAATCTGGATGCAGTAAAAAACAACTTGGCTCCACCTGGATTCGAACCGCGTGTAGTACATGTACAGTTGTAGTCAGAAGTTTACATACAACTGTGTTAAAACTGGTGTGCTTAAACTTGCGTTGTCACCATTTTTGTAACAGTCTTTACTAAAGTCATGATTTTGTGAAATTCCTCACGTGCTTGCAGTCCTTAAAACAGCTTGTACACCTTGCAATGGTTCGGGTAGTCCTGTTTACCATTTTGGGTGATGATGGTAGTGGTGTACATGTATGTAAACTTCTCACTTTAACTGTAGTTGTTGCCACGAAAGTTTATGATCAAGTTAGTCTTAAAAATGCTAGGTCTTTTAAAGTTGCACTGCCCGTGTTTGGGCCGATTTGGGCGTAAAATTTGTTTTTTAAAGTTAAATAGGTATTTTTCTAGAATAGAAAAAGTTATTAGCTTTCATTTGGTACCAAGAACGTAAAAATCCGTCAAGGATTAATGCCAGTCGATTAAAAACAAGAAATGATTAAAAGGCTGGCAGGTCAATTAATCGACAGGGTTATGACGTAAATGTACATGTGCGCGTACATGTGTACATTGTACACATACTATGTATGTATATGAGCGTACGCGCACATGTACAACATGTGAAGCACGTTTCAAGAAAAAGGCTTGTATCTCCAATTCCCGACGTCGGAAATTTAAGTTTTTGATATTTTTCGTTACAGAGACACAAACTTTCTAAATTCGTTCGCTTGTGTACATTAATTTTTAAAATCCTTTCACCGAAACACGGGCAATGCAACTTTAATCTACAAACCAACATAACTAACATGGCTGTTCTACTGTTTTGTTAAATACAGTGAACTTGTGGATAACAAGGCATGATCACTAAATGAAATTGACTGTTCCGCTTCAGTAATCTCATTTAGGTTCTAGTGGAACTGTTTTGCACAAAATGATTCCCACAGCAATAAAATGTGACATTTCCTGTTTCTTGAAGAATTTGTTGGGTATAACTTGATATTAAACCTCCATGGGATGGTGAGCTGCCTTCTCAAAAACAGCCCCAGAAGTGCCGATTCTCAGGGAGCACTTCAGGCAGGGTGGCACACCCTGCCTCAGCGGCTCTTACAGACGCTGGTGCAGCCAGCCTTGCCACAAAAGGTGTTCATACAAAACGTGTTCATCATTTTTCCCCCTTTAATCTCAACAGTTCATGGTGGTTCTGGTCATCATACTCTCCAGCACTATCGTCAGTGTGTTTTACGTTTGTATTTTGCCTCGCCTCCTTAGTGACGAAGCGTACCCACAGTTCGTCTTTCATTTGATATTTGGACATTGGCTGCTGATGAACATTGCATTCCACTACTACAAGGGGGTTACAACCCCTCCGGGCTACCCACCACAGGTAAGTCATTAAAGCCTTAAACTACCATGGGGTGCTTTCGGAAAATGGGGTGCATTCAGAATGCACATTTTTGTAATTTTTTAATTACCAAACTCCCCTAATATATTGGAGCTTGTGTAATCGCCTTTAATGTTCAGTTTACTTTGGGCCTTGAGCCAAGCCCCATTAAAGGAACACACCTTCTTTGTTGGGCTATTTTGGGCTCGAAATAGACCCATACATTATTCCGAAGCGCCTTCGAGAGTAAATCAGATATATCCTGAAAAGACGCCGTCAAATTTGGCTGTTTTTGAGCACTTTTGAAAAATTCAAGGTCACGTGACTTTTCGGAACCAAATTCTGGTTCCGAAAAGTCACGTGGTCTTGTGAGTTAGTTGTATTTCCAGTCGTATCAAAGTTTGTTACTGCACAACTGCACCAAATTCAACTCTGATTTCCCCCCAATATTTATAAGTAATTGACAAAAGAGAGACTATTAATACAGGTATGAAACAAAGTTAAACATAAGTATGAAAATTCGAACATAACTGTTTGTTTCAAGAGTCCGGAAAACGGGAGCGAGCGCGTGCTACGGCAGGCTACCGTGGAGTGTATGATATTTCCCCCCGTGCAGCACGGCAAATAGCCTGATGAGTGAACACACGACCGGGTGTGTTGCTTCGTGTACGTTCGTGAAGAAAAAAACATGATGCCAACTCCTCAAAAGAAAACGGAAATTCCTATTCGGTCGTCCGGGCTGTTCAGTGAAATCGTGAGCAGAAAATTTGAGATATCCTGAGCAGAAGAGCGAATCGTCTGTGACAAAGTCGTGAGGCTCGCGCGTAGTTGCAACGGCTGGTAAAGCGTATAACCCGTCTTTTGACCGTTTTTGTTAATTTTGCACATCTTTAGTAAATTACGGGATATTTTGATGATCTTTTTTCACAACGACCATCAAAAAGGTATTGTCAATGCTCCTACATCACTAAATCATGTAAACAGTAGGCAGGTGTGTACCTTTAATTTGTGTATAAACCTGAATGTATGTCAATTCAACACGCTTTGGACCTGACCATCACGGATTGAAATTAAATTTGGTGTGCTGATTGGACTCCTTGAGAAACCCTAAGAACTAAAATTTCATGTCATTCGGTCAATTAATTTTTGAGATACGGGTCAAAGAACTTGACTAATTAGCATGACCTGCTATGTTTGGACAGCTGTATCTCCAAAAGTAATGCACCTACAGAGATAAACTTTACATCATTTTAAAGCTCTTGAAATGACCTTTATTTTATAAATTGTATTTCGTGCCACAAAAAAGTTATGTAAATTTATAACCTTTGACCTTGATTTTCAAATTATCATCACTCAAAAACTGCAAAAGTGCTCATCCCAAATCTTTCTGGAAATGTTCCTTACATCTTAAAGGCCCAGTGTATCATTTGCAATGACCCCAAAAAGTAATCGACGAGTTTACAGGGGAAATGTTCTGAAAATAAAGATTGAATTAATAGCAACTACCTAATGAAATGATATAATTTTACCAGAAAATAATCCGTAAAGATGAAATTATTTAGATCGTTTGCAAACGATTTACTTATTTTTGGTTCGCATCTACGCGGTCCAAAATGCATGGGCGCTGCGTGTGCGTGTTCTAACGCGATGCATTTTTATGGAACGCGCGCGCACGCAGTATATGATGTGCACCACAGAGTGCATGACGCAAGCCACATAGTACCCGATCAACTGAGAACGAATATTTGAAACACCCGTCAAGACCAGGAAAACGCATATTGATTTTCATGTTTTTTTTTAAATATGTGGTAGATTTGACAAAGCTGAAATTTCTTCGGATGAGCTTCTTGATGTCTTTCTTTTGATTTATAATGGTTTTATTTGCAGAATCGCTCAAAAACGGATCATCTACAGGGCCTTTAAGCTAACAAATAAAATAAAAATTACTCATTTTTGCATGTACAGCCAGCTCTTGTGGCAAGGCTGATTGAACCAGCCTTTGTAAGAGTTACTGAAGCAGGGTGCGCAACTCTGGGGCTGTTTTGGAGATGCACGCCGCCAGAGGTTAACTCACCCCGCACAGGTTCAATCAGGTTGAAAAATCCACAACATTTATTAGAGCCTTTAACTGCAGGATTCTCCCAGAAACAGAAAATGGCACACTTCATTACTGCGGGAATCACTTTGTTCAAACGGGTCCTTTTGGACTGGGAGGAAACTGCTGAAGCAGAATGGTCTTGAAAACGATTCCAAAGTTAATGGTCAATCATTGCCTTTGTGTATCTTTTTGGGAAGAGTATAGATTTGACCGTATCCTAGTGTTATATATTGCTTTCCATACCATGAACAGACCTGCATCGTAATTCTCTTTTTTTGTCAGTTTATGTCAGATACCGGCGTGGCGATGATATGCAAGAAATGTATAGCTCCAAAACCACTCAGGACACACCATTGCAGTATTTGTAACAAGTGCGTTCTAAGAATGGATCATCATTGTCGTATCCTTGTGGCAGGAGTCTGTGTAGCTTAATGTCAAACTTGACAATGGCTGGGTACAGAAATACTGTACATTTGAAATGGCCAAAACCAAGTTGACGGAATCAGTATTCAGTCATGTACTGGGATTTCCATGGTTGCTGTATTGGCTTGGCATGTTTTGGTTTATGCCTTTCGCAATAGTGCGCAGCCTGGATAGTTCAATTTAAAAAACGAATTGAACAAGTGAATCGAATTATTAAAATCAGAGAATTCAATTTGAAAACCTTTTGCAGAATGGAAATTTTCAGTTTTGATGAAGAACAGAGAATACTGTTTGAAACGTTCAGAAACAGAACCACACTTCTCCACTGATGAAGAGAAATTTCTGACACATGCATAGTTCTATAGTACATGTAAACCTGTAGCCTTGTCCAAGGCCGTCTCCAGGTTTTTTGCTGTACGAGAGAATATTGGGTCTAGCGCGCGCATGCAAACTATACTGCACACGGCATCAAAACGAGCCACTGTGCGATAACGACTTCCATAGTAAACCCGTACGACAACACACTGGCTGCGTAGTGCGTACATAACTGCGTACGGCCTGGCCTAGCTCGAAAGACAGCCTTGTCGAGTCTGTCACTTCCGGGTTTAATGTGTTTCTTTATATTTTCGGCCAGTTTTGGCCGAAAATGGGCGGGCTTTGGATATGCGGATATGCAGGGTATGAATATTTAAAATTTGTCTTTAGCCAATCAGGAGCTTCATGAGTAGCACGTAATGACGCGAGCATCATTATGCATGTTGGCGTCCTCCATGTTATGAGAACCGTGACATGATCGATGGACGAAAACAACAAATATTCTCGGGTTCGTAGCATTTATTGTGCTTGTCTGTTTACGTATTTGATTACACTTCTGGGGGACAACGGTCGTAATATGACAGCTTTCCTAAATGATTTGTGTGAGCTCTTAATACTGCTAAATGATTTGTGTGAGCTCTTAATACTGCCTCGGATAAACAAACTGGGGATCGCACATCATAGCATTTATCAAACATAGCCTGGCGTGCGTCGACCAATGAAATTTCAGCTCACGCTGGGGCGGTTTCACTATTACTGTAATGAGTTTCGCTGGCTGAATGCAGAACCATCAAGGCGTTGGGTTTAGGACCGTACCGATACATGTACGTGCGTGTGTGCATAGTCGTAGCGCGGCGCGTTGTGAGCCAATAGATTCCGTAGCTTGTAAGCGCTTTGTTTAGTTTTATCTTCAGCGGGCCGTCTATAACTTAAAGACAAGCCCAACACCTTGATCAAGGCTAGTAAACCTGTAGCTTTGTGTTGCATTCATGATGCAAGCTTTCAAACCCTACTTCAGCATTTAGCAAACTTAGTGTTTTGTATTTTGTAAGTTCATTTATGTGATTTATGTTGTCTAAAAATGTATTTGTCAAGTCTTAATTTAGGTTTCAAGTCTTAAAAAGCAAGTTTCAAGTCTTTAGTATCGCAAGTCTTGATTTAGGTCGCAAGTCTTAGAAAGTAAGCCTCAATTTAAGAACAAAGTCTTTAAGGTCAAGTCTCAATTCTTCAAGTGTGAGTCTCAATTCAAGTCTCAAGTGTTCAAGAGCAAGTCCCAAATCAAGTCTCTAGTCTTTAAAGATATATTGTACGTGCGTTTTGGGTGTGGCACCTCAAAAAACAAAAAATTGCTTTTATACTTTTCTAGAAACGTAAAGGTTATTCGCTTTTAAATGAGTAAACGAGAAAAAAATTGACCAACGTTTAGTTATCGAACAATTATTGTCAATATTTTGAGTTATTGGCAGTCCACCAATAATGCATAGTTCCGACCTGTCAATCAACCGAACCCGCCGACCAATCACAACAGAGCTAGCAGATGTCACCCACATAGGTCAAAGTGCACTGTACGATCACAACAACATGTTCTGCCGGCACCATACAATTTGTACAGTGTTGTATGCGACGATCCGGGTGAATTTTTGGTTTCAAGGCCGGTCGTTTCGTTCTTCACAGGTACGAAAGCTATATTTCGTAATGATATGATATCCCTGTATTACTGGCCCTTTACTCAGTGTGTTCTAAGATAACTGTTGACCCTGAAACATGAATACCATTGAGTTTTCTTCAATGAATCTGTGCTTTCCGTTGAAAGTCCCATTGCTTTGTGCGTTGTGTGACGCCATTTTTGACGATAGCTTGTGAGCCATAGCAACAATGTCCAAGGGGGCGGGGTTAACTGGGCAAAATCGGAACTATGCATTCAACCCATGGCAAGGCGTAGACTTGCTCAAGTCTGACTTCCTGTGTTTGGTCTGTAATGCGCAGCATATATCATGCCCTCTGGACTGGTGTCCTGTCTAATATCTTTCCTCTGTTCCTTCTGTCTCGGAAAGTCTTCCGAGACTGAAGAAAAGATATTAGACAGGCCACTAGTCCAGAGGGCGCAATGTACACTGTGCATTACAGACAAAACACAGGAAGCCAGACTTGGGCAAGTCTAGGCAAGGGGCAAAAACGGCCGTTTAAAATGGCGATTTTCACAGGGTTGCCGATGTCTAAAATACAAAGTATGATGTTTTTTTTGTTAAAATAAAGTGAATGCTTTAAAAATTTGTTCTGAGAAGAAAAAAAATTTATTTGCTGAAAACCACGGACAATAAAGTCAAGTCGCGATTCAAGTCTCAATTCAAGTCTCAATTCAATTCTCAACTCTTCAAAAGCAAGTCTCAATTCAAGTCTTAATCTTCAGCATCATTTCCCATGTCAAGATAATCCCTGGAGTGGGCCGAGATTATTCCTTAATCAAAATCTACCAGCTTGGATCAACAATTGTGTGGGACATTTGAACTATCGTTACTTCATGTTATTTTGTATCTACATGTGGTTAGGCACCTTGTATGTCTGTATATCGGCATGGCCGCTTTTCAGGGAGGAATTCTTTAATGCTCAGGTACGTCTTTTCATTAGAAATACGTCTGGTAAACTTATTCCTGCAGTCACATGCTGCATAAAGCCACCCACGGATCAACCTGCAAATCTCTTGTGCCGTAACAGAATGTTCATTTAGCGTCAAGTCCATCACAAGTCTAGAGCCAATAAAATCACAAGTCCCGCACAAGTCCATCACAAGTCCAGTAACAAGAAGCAAAGGATGAACACGCACAAAATAATGCCCTTGTTGGAGTTCATTTGAATAGCTTGTGACTTGAATTAAAGATAGTATACATGATTGGTAAACTGTTACAAATAGTTTTTATCCCCCTGTGTGATTGAAGATATGCATGATTAAAACCAACCTGAGCAAAAACCAGCTCCGTACGTCGTCTAACTTTTGAGAAAACCGTCAAAAAAGGGTTTGCAGTCATTTCGCCCCAAAACCACTTCGCCCTGAACCACAGCCTGTGCATGAAGTTATTTTTGGGGCGAAGTTACATTTTGGCGATGCAGTGTTTGGACGAAGTGGTTTGGGGCGAAATGGTTTTGGGGCGATTCGAATTGTCGTCTCATGAGACGAAAACTAATTGTTTTACTCATTTCTCAAGAACTATAGCACTTCAGACAAAACCATTTCAGGGGAAGTTTTCTACGGTCATCATGTTTATATTGTGTAACTTGGGCATAAATCTGTGAACATTTCTGATTTTCGAGATTACCAATGATGTATTTTAAGACTTAGGGACTTGTGGTGGACTTGTGAAGGCTTGTGATGGACTTGTGATGGACTCGACTACAACCCTGGCATCAAGCAAACAAGTATTGCTGAAAAAGTGGCAACTCGACACAAAATAATCACAACCATGCTCACGTCATGCATGTGAAAAGATTCCATGGCATGATTTTACTGCATGCTCATTGGCTAAAGGAAAACTACATGTACATGTATATGCGTGTGGTGTATGTGCGCAATGCCCGCAAGGTGTATGTGCGCATCACGCACATCAGTCAAGATGGGTGGTATTGATTTCCACTTGTCAGGATCATGTCACAAAAGTTGAACCAGTTCACTCTTGTTTTTCTTTAGCGCCATCTGATGCCAATTGTCTTAAAGGGCCCCTGAAGTGCTCAATAACTATATGCAAAATTTTTGCTGCATATGAAGGAATTACTTGTGTAGAAAGACAATACTACTGTTCATTTTGATGCCCCATGAATAAAAAGGGGCATTTTTCAACTTGAAAATTTCTTCACATAAACTCACAGAAAGAGGGCGCTGTTTGGGGCATGTCACTTTAGGAACACACAGCAGAAAAGCAAAGAAAAAACATAAGACTTCAAACTGGAATTGTGGAAAAATGCTGCAGTTTCCAGCCTTAGTTTTTTCATGGTTTGCAACAGGCAACATGTAAAACAAACCTAAACTGTCATGGGTTACAAAAGTTTCAGCAAGTTGGAGAAAATTGTGGAAACCTTTGTGCACAGTTGAATGAGATTTTCCTGTGTTTTCCTAATGTGACATCACCACTTTGCTCATGCATATGTAAATTTCCATTAGCATAAAAACCCAAAACCTTGATTTTAACCCCCCAAACAACTTCCAAGTAGGGTTTTTATGACTGTAAATTAATGGACTATAGTTCCATAGCACAGATTTCATTGAAAAAAAACACCATTTCAGGGGCCCTTTAATGTCCTCAGAGCTTCACATCTCAAAACAATCACTGACTAATTTGATGCTGACGGTCACAGCTCAAGCACGGCTTGGTACAAAAGCCAATCACCAACTTTTTTGTAGTCGCAAGGTCAACTGAGGAAGATTTTAAAAATATTTGATTTACAGTAAAAGTTATAACAATTTTACACAAGAGATCTAAAAGTGAAAGCAAAACTTGGAACAAATACAAAAAAGAGATAGAGACTTTTGCTTTAAAAACGATCTTTCATGTTCATATTCCAAAGGCAACTAGCAAATAAACAAAACAAAAAAGAGCTTCCATATTAGGCTGCAGCACGTGCAGGTTTCATGTAGTTTCCGTAGTCTCCCAACATCATGAGTTTTTATACCAGTCCTTCATGAAGCGCGATCGCGGAGGCCCTCCTACCATGCACTCCGACCATGCATTCCGAACGTACCGTACCGATGCCGATCGATTGTATACAGCCTGATACACTTCATGCAGCTGCCAGCCAGACAGAGATACCATACCTGTCAACTAGTCTGATTTTATCGTATTTGTTCTGATTTTTAAGTGTTAAAAGTGTTGTAAAACGGAACAATTGGTAAACGGTCGACTTGACCTCACTCCCCGCGCACACCGCATGTGTTGTGTACATGAAAACGGGTGCAGTACTAGGTCAACTTGACCGTTGTACCAACTTGACCGTTGCAAATTTCACTACAGTCCGATTTTTTACTCGGCAATGTTGGCAGGTATGAGATACATGGCACATTTTTATTGGTCGGTGTAAGGTTTTCAGCAACAAAACAGCCAATCCGTATCGGTCTCTTAAATAGACCGATCCAGTAAGCTCCGCCCATCTAGAAATTGCCTAGCAACATGCCACACATGCGAGGCACGTGTGCACGCTCGAAAGCAAAATGTGCACTTAAGTATCGGGTTGTCAAAACATGCCTATTGCGTGCTCGGCACAGAAATCGGTGTTACTAGTGAGTGTGTCAAGGTGAAAGTATTACCAACTCCTTTCTTACAGAGAAAGGTCCCTTCATGCACTGAACAATATCTTGCACAACACCTCAACGCTGTTCTTTTGCACGACTTTCTGTTGCACAATTTATCTTTTTACATTACGCGATAATGAACTCTATACCGAGTTCACCGGTATTTCCACGAGAGCAATCGGTATTAATCGGTATTTTTGAAATACCATTACTACGCGGTATTACCGAAATACCGCACAAGCCTACTCCATATCAGTTTCATTATCAGTATACTAGGCAGAGAGGGTATTATCTTTTGGTGTGTGCTCCATTTCTATGCCACTGAAGCTACAAATACTTTCTTTAAATTGTTAAAATATTTGTTTTTTTGGCAGAAAACATTTGAGTTGTAGTTCGCTGCACTTCGTCAAAACAAACAGCCCTTTTCAGGGCTACCACATTTTCAAAAAAGAGATTGAATTCGTGCCGAAGCCCATGTCCCAATAACGATATTGTCACGGACCTGACGACAACTCTCTGTGCTCCATTTTTATGCCACTGAAGCTACAAATACTTTAGTTAAATTGTTAAAATTTTTGTTTTTTTGGCAGAAAACATTTGACAGTCTACTTGCTGGATCGCTCTTATTATCATTTGCACATTCTTACAAAACTGCTTTGGTAAGTAGATTCATCTGGCTGTTTACTCGTTTTTGCATCTTGCAGTGCTGCTGTCTAGTACTGAGGAAGCCGTGTACCATTTTAGTTCCAGTCAATTTTTTACACAAAAGTTTACATATATATGTGACCCGCTCTGCAAAAAAGGGTCTTAAGTCGCGCTGGCTAGTATTCTTTTTACGACCATAAAAAGAAATCCGCGGCAAATCCACGCTCAATAAAATACCAAAACACAATGGAAATTCCTGGCGGTGCCCAGATACCGCCTGGAATGTCTGTGTTCCCCCTGGAATGTCTGCGTTACGCCTGGAATTTCTTTTGTGTTTAGGTATTTTAATGAGCGTAGAAATGCCACAGATTTCTTTTTATGGTCACAAAAAGAATACTAGCCAGCGCGACTTAAGACCCTTTTTTGCAGAGTGGGTCACATATATGCAAAAGTTTACATATGCATGTAAAGCACAATATAGTAGATAAATCTCAGCGGTGGAGTAATTATTGAATTTGATTACTCAAGTACTCGGGGAGAATTTTCTCACGATTTCTTGAGAAATTACTATTAGTTACCAAATTTCAACAAAGACTGGTTTTGGAAAGATACCGACTCTTGGGAAAATTTGACAGTTGCTGCACTGTTGTACGATAAATGTCTTAATGGAATAAAAATGCTTTTTTCCTCATCTGATACATGAAATGATCCCACTAATTGCCAGTAATTGGGAGAAGGTAGTGATACATGTACTTGTGGTGCCACGTTTAATTTAGTTGTCAAAAAATGATAATCTGAGTATATACTGTAACCCCGTTCTCACCAAAAAAATCGCTTCGTTCGTCGAAGATTTGACGATGATTCGACAAAGATGTTTCCTGATGTGAACGCACGCCTCTTCATTCGACGATGATTATAATCGCTTAATTCGATTAAGCAAATACCTTCATTCGACGAAGCAAAATTGTAATGTAAACCCTACCTTCGTTTGACGAGGCAATTTGACACGTAAAGAGATGGAGGCGTCGCACAGCTTCATTCAATCTCTGTTATAGCGGCTGCCTAATGTGAACGGTACTGCTCTTCGTTCGATCTTCGTTAAGTGAGATGTGAACACACACTTCATTAACTAACGATGATGAACTAATCTTCGTTGAACAAAGTGATTTCTCTAGTGAGAACGGGATCTATGTTTCTGGAGTCCATAAAAATTGATTTAAAGTCGAGAATTGGAATCACGATTCCATTTCTTGGCAATTCCAGGAATTACACGGCAATTCTCAATGTTATTGGATGTATAAATTACCAAATTCCAGGATTTTATATTATTATATAAAATTAAGCTTTTGCGGACACCGTGCATTTCTGTTACTGTGCAGCACAGAGCCCAGATTCGATGTGCGTGCACGTTGGGCGAACCACGAACACGTGTCATGGATCGAGGGAATGGATTGCGTGCGTGTGCAACGTGCCCCAGAATACAGTAACAAAAAATACTGTACAACAGTAACAAAAGCGCATGCATTTGTAAACTGACGTTTATAACACCAAACAGACAAAAATCTCGCGGAAATCTTCCAAAACAAAGCTTCATTTTATATGATAATAATATTGGATGTCTTTTCGGGTGATAAGAGAATATACCGCACTCGTCATGAAAATACCGAACTCGCCTTCGGCTCGTTAAGTATTTTCATGACTCGTGCTGTATATTCTCATATCACCCTGAAAGCCATCCAATATTATATAAGTGTTCTTTATCAGGTTTGCATGATATTTATCTTTTTTTTTTTTTTTTAAAGTGGAATTGAATCCAAAAAGAATCCGCCAAGCCTGCTCATCACGATTGATTCCCCATGCTTACTAATTATGTCTACTGTGGGTCATTCATCATGATGAACATTTACACAAATTCTTGCAGATAGAAGCGAAGCAGAACAAGACCAATCCACTCTTTGACCACGTGTCATCGCTGACAGACGGCGAAGCGACCTATCACAGAGCCGTCGTCTTTCAGTTCATTGTCTGCTTCAGTGTGATAATAGCCCTAGGGCTTCTCACGGCCTGGCATATACGGCTCATCTGCCGCGGAGAGACGAGCATTGAGAAATACATCAATGATTCGGAGAGGAAAAGGTTGAAACAGGTCAACGTGGTGAGTCGGACTACAACCTAAATGACTTTTAACATACAAGAAAGAAAAATGGGTTGCACGTTGATGCATAGCTGGAAAGCCCATGGTGTAAGCTTTCAGTTGGTATATACATGTATGGTAGCCTTTTTTACAATTGCACTTCAGTTAGTTGTAAAACATATAACATCTTGAAGTTTCACATTTTTATAAATTTTTAAAAAGTACCATTTTGAAACAAATGGCACTGTTAAACTTCCTCCATGGTTATACATACTGTAGTATGTAAACCCTAGCGTACATCGACATTGCAACTAGAAGCAACTGGGGCCAATTTCATAAAGCTGTTTAGCAGAAATATTTGCTTAATCAAAAATTTGTTTGCTTTATAAAAATGGGTCAATAGTCAAAATTGCATGTCAATTTGTGTTTTTCACAAGAATATCTGCTATTCTTGACATAAAATTAACCATTAACCCATTTTTATAAAGCAAACAAATTTTTGATTAAGCAAATTTGTTTGCTATGCTTTATGAAATTGGCCCCTGATCAGTTGCTGTTGATGTGTGTGTAGCGCGCTCATCGACAGCAACTGGGGCCAATTTCATAAAGCAATTAAGCAAAACAATTTGCTTAATCAAAAATTTGTTTGCTTTATAAAAATGGGTTTATAATCAAAATTTTACATCAACTTGTGTTTTTAGAAAGAATAGCAGATATTCTTGTGAAAAACACAAGTTGACATGCAATTACGACTATTGACTAATTTTTAAAGCAAACGAATTTTTGATTAAGCAAATTGTTTTGCTTAATTGCTTTATGAAATTGGCCCCAGATCATTTGTGCAACTAGCGGCAACTGATGCATCCAGCCACGTCTACTATTCCAGAGCGCGCACATCGACACAGCAACTCGGTGTAGATTGGCCTTGCAACTGGAAGCAACTGTTGCTTTCAGTTGCTGTCAATATGTGGCATTTTTTGTGCGCGCACGTGATCAGATGCACGCACCCAGTGGCAAGTATGCGTACATCGGCGCAACTGACCGGAACTGAGTAACAACTAGTTGCCAGAAAGTAGAACATGAGCAACTTGGATTTTTCCAGTTGCCAGTAGTTGCAAGTGCGCATACATCAACATTTTTAAGCAGCTGATCAGTTGCTCCAAGTTGCTTCCAGTTACCAGAAACACCAGTTGCCACGAGTTGCTTCCAGTTGCAATGTCGATGTACGCTAGGCTTAAGAGTTAAAAGACAACGGGTTCGAATCTCTTTTTTTCTCGTACCATGTCTGAATTAAAAACAAGACCTATCATGAATCTTCCTAAACGCCAAAGCATTAAGTGATACTCGTAGCTTTCATTACTTGACCAATCGGGTTCTTTTTTTGTTTTGTTATTTTTTATCACTGCAGGTTTACAGAAATCCTTACAATTTTGGACCAAAGGAAAATTGGCGAATGCTACTGGGGTTGTACGGGGGAAGGTAAGACTCATTCTTTGTTAAAATGAAGTCTTGCAATAAAGGTGCATGATCAAAATGAAGATATTAGTTTGAAACCCATTCAGAACCATGTGAGATTTCCCTCATCCCATCATTTCCATGTTTTGGCACTACCAAATATTCGTTTTAAGACCTCGTTCACATTAAAGAAACTGCTTTGTTCGAAGATTAGTTAACCTCTTTGCAGCAGCTAACCATTTTCCAATTTATTTCCCTTGAGCAGAAGACTGCATTTGCAGTTTAGGTTATATGGGGCTGGAGACTTGATGACTATAGTTTTTAGTTCAAGTCGTAAATCAATTTTACTTCCCAAGTCCGGTCAGAACAATTCATTTTCTCCAAAGTCAAGTCACAGGTCAAAAACAAAAACTGACTTGAGCCCAAGCTAGATTGGTTCCCGATCCCTATAGATTGGTTCGCTTATTGCGAAAATATAGGGAACGGTAAAGGGCAGCCATGACAGGCAGAATTCTGCCTGTCACGTGGTTATTATTATTATTTTTTTTTTAGTAAGTGCGCAGATTTTGCATTGACATTTGTAACTTGGCCGTGCGTGTCGAACATATCCAATTATGTAAATAAAGTACATTGCCTAAAGCAAAGGGCTTGGCCAATTTTTAAATATAAAAAACACAATGCGCACGCGCAAAGACGACCAGTTACAGATCAAGATGAAGCGCCCTTTACCTGTCCTTATATTCTCCTGTGTGGAATATGTGGACGGGAACCAGTCTAAGCCCAAGCCAACAAGATAAGACCAGCTCTGCCCTGGTAGTACTGATGGGCTAATTCTGTCCCCACGACTCTCGCACTTAAAACTGTTCCCCGTTGCGAAGGGGTTCATCATCTTTATTTGATAAAGCGTGAACACGCATTTCACTTTACAAAGATTGAACAAAAATCAAATAAAGATGAGCAGTACGTGCTGTTTACATTAGATGACCGCTAACGAAGATTAAATGAAGCTGTGGGACACCACGATGACCTGTCTGCATTAGGGAGGTTTCGGAAACCGACAGATACACGTACGCATACGATTAGCTATCCGCAACTGTTGAGTGGCATTTTTGTCGTTTTACTACAGCGTCTTAGCTAAAAGGCATATATTTCCGACAGCGGGAAAACTAGGTCTGGCACAACATGGCTTTGATGCACCAAAAAGTTCAAAGACATTCATAATCTTTTCAACCTGGCTACGTAAACGCAACGAACAATGAGGAAAAACACTGGAAATCAAAAATTTCTCTACGCATTCAGTGCTTACGCATAGCGAGCTCGATATGCGTGCTGTTCAAACGCGTAGCAGATAGTGAGACGTGTATGACGTCACAACCTGTGCGTATCTGTCGCGCTTGCAAAACCTCTCTATTGAGTGTGAAGCATCTAACAGTGCTTTTCGAGCGGCGTGTAAAAAAAAAAAAAAGAAGCTTGTCGGACGCTTGATGCTCAACCTGCACATGTCACTAGACCTGCCGAATCACTTCATTAATATTGAACGAAGGGAGCATTACAAATTTGCTTTGTCAAATTCAGCAGTCTCTTCAATGAAGTGATTGTAATCTTTATCAATTGAAGAGATGTGCATTCATCGAATCTTCGTAGAACGGAGTGATTGCCCTAACGTAAATGCATGAGGCCTTATTTGTCTGGTTTTTTTCCCAGAACATTCTGGAGGCATGTTCTTCTACCGTCATCCCACCCACCAGAGCATGATGGGACGCAGTGGCAGAGACAGATAACACCTGGCTATGTGGCCAAGACATTGGTCTGACAATACTAGTACTAGCCTTGGACAGGCATTCATACATAGTCTAGGGTGTATTGTTCTGGCTCCACAAAATGCCTGCTATAGCTGTCGGTGCTACTCCAGCGTAAATACACATAGCAACCTCATGTGGTGACGAGTTATGCAAATCACCTGCAGTGGTATGAATGCCTTGTGACTAGCGGAGCTCATTATGCTGGGAGACTTATTTCATTGGCTTACTGTGGCATAGCTACTGCATATTAAACTATTTCGTGGAAAAGGTCCAATGCGATAACGTACAATTATTACAAATTTACTTACCAAACGTATATCGCTCAGAAGTCCGGGGGCCAATTTCATAAAGCTGTTTAGCAAAATAATTTGCTTAATCAAAAATTAGTTTGCTTTATAATAATGGGTTAATAGTCAAAATTGTATGTCAACTTGTGTTATTAGGAAGTATAGCAGATATTCTTGTGAAAAACACAAATTGGCATGCAATTTTGACTATTGACCGATTTTTATAAAGCAAACAAATTTTTGATTAAGCACAAATTTCTGCTAAACAGCTTTATGAAATTGGCCCCTGGTGTAGATGATGTTAGCACATTGAAGAAAAACGATCTGCAAAATTGAAATTTTGAAGCACTTTCTCTCTCGTTCTATAGGCTGTTTACTGCCATATTGTTTGTCGGCTAGTTCATTCAAAATCGGGCCACGTTCAGTATTTGTGTGTAACCACGCGTGCGATGCTATGCTATGATTGGTTGTACACATGCATACTGGGTCTGCGCTGGAAATGTTGCGCAAAAATATAAGATTACCTACTCGCTAGTCACAAGGTGTTCATACCGCTGCAGGTGATTTGCATAACTTGTCGCTACGTGAGGTTGCTGTTTACGCTGTAATAGTAGCGCGGCGCACGGACAGCTAACAGGCATTTTATGGAGCCAGAACAGTACGCCCTAGACTATGTATCTATAATTAATGCCTGTCCAAGAATAGACTTTGATTTTTTTTTTCATGTATATATATTGAGGGAAGTACATTGCAAGTCACTCCACAGAGCCACAGAACTTGGTTCTCCCATCAGCAAAAACCATATGGTATTAAAATCATTTTCGTATTAAAAGAACACACCGGCTTTTGTTGGGCTATTTTGGGTAGAAAATACAGGATTCCATACACGCTGCTGGTTCATGGGGCGTGATATGATACACGCACTTACATGTTCAAACAGACCAACGGTCAAAACAGTGCAACCAACCAACAAGGCGTACATGCACCTGTGTCAACAAACACTATCGTACGTTTGAATGCACTACATGCATGATATATTCACAATGTGTAGTTGCTGCAAACTGCATGAATGCACACGCAGCATACGCATTCATGATCAACACGACAGATAGGCCTCAAATTTGTACGTAAAATTTCATTTTTTGTAGGAATGTAGGTACATGTAAGTAATTGCACCGCATCTTAAACTTCGATGTCTAGTGTATTTTTGGCCATTTCACTTCGTGCAACAATGTCGCTTGAAACAGACCAACGGTCAAAACAGTGCAACCAACCAACAAGGCGTACATGCACCTGTGTCAACAAACACTATCGTTTGAATGCACTACATGCATGATATATTCACAATGTGTAGTTGCTGCAAACTGCATGAATGCATACGCATTCATGATCAACACGACAGATAGGCCTCAAATTTGGACGGAAAATTGCATTTTTTGTAGGAATGTAGGTAAGTAATTGCACCGCATCTTAAACTTCGATGTCTAGTGTATTTTTGGCCATTTCACTTCGTGCAACAATGTCGCTTGAATTTTGTAGTTGCAAGGCTGGTAAAGCGTATAACCTGGGTCCTATATCATAAAGCCCACTTAGAAACATTCCTAAATAAACATTAACTCATGTTTTTAAAGATAGGAAAAATTAGATTTATTTGTTCCTAAATCCACTTAAGAATGTTTTAACTTTTTTGAAATAGGACCCTGACATTTGACAAATTTTCTAGTTTAATACATGTACGTGACATTTGTGATTTTTTTTTACAACACGCTCATCGAAAAATTATTCTCAATGATTATGCTACATCACCGGTATGTAAACAGTGAGCCGGTGTGTTCCTTCAAATTTGGAGCCCTCTCAACTGGTAGGCCTACTGTTTTCTTCTCACTCCCCCCTCCCCTCACCCGGCCCATGGGTGGTCTGTGGGATGGCTTGTCGAATGGCCTTTCACGGAGGTGCAAAGTCATGTACATGAATAGACCCTTTGCACCGGTGGCCATGACGGTGTTTTCAGATTGATATGATTACAATAGAGTACTAAAGTGAAAACGTCACCCTTTGTGTGTTGCCATGGTTTTTGGGTCTACACTAAAACAGGAGAATATTTTCCTAGTGCTTAAAGCAAAGGACATTTCAGATTACCAACGAATGTTTAGCTGGCAACTGACGTCACACTTTAGTAGTCTATAAATGAGGTGCTCCGTCACGTCACTTGTTTACGACTAGCACGCCCTCTGTTGTTTAACAACAGGCAAAATAATACAGCTTGGTTTAGGAAACTTCATAAAATCTATTATTATATCGACTTGGAAAACAAAAGATATCTTTATTTGGCTAAATCATCTAGCATATGACACTTGTAAGCAAGTTTAATGAGAATTTTAGAAATGTTTGCTTTGAAACCAAAACTATGTCGTTAAAACATGGACTTGGTTATGTAAAGTAATGGGCTTTTGCCTGTCTAGATTGGTTCCCGATCCCATTGCTTATTGCGAGATTATAGGGATCGGTAAAGGGCAGCCATGACGGGCAGAATTCTGCCCGGTCACGTGGTTATTATTATTTTTTTATTATTAAGTCCGCATATTTTGCATTGACATTTGCAACCTGGCCGTGTGTCGAACATATCCAAATGTAAATGAAGTACATTGCCTAAAGCAAAGGGCTTCGCCAATTTTAAAATATAAAACACACAATGCGCATGCGCAAAGACGACCAATCACAGATCAAGCACCCTTTACCGGTCGCCTTTTGTCTCAAATCAACAGAGGGCGCCCCAAATGTAAACGCATCACATCTTCTATAGATTCACAAAATGCCTACTCGTGCACAGTGACATGACTACCCCCCATGCAAAGGTCTATACTTTAGGCAATAAACAAAGTAACTATCTGATTTAAATTTACACTAGTAGTGCTCCAAAAAAAATTTCCCCCTTATATCAAAATGTGCCTTAAGAGAAGTCTATGCTTGTGGCTATTGCAATGATATACATTTTGCAGTTAGAATGTTGCCAGACCTTGCATTTCAAATTTAAACAAAGGAAGCAATGTATTTCTTTGACACATTTTTTTATGCTTGTGTTATTCGAGCTTAAAGGGCCTGAAATGAAATCTGTGCTATGGAACTAGTCTATTAATTTACAATCATAAAAGTTGTTTGGGGGTTAAAATCAAGGTTTTGATTTTTATGCTAATACAAATTTACATATGCATGAGCAAAGTGGTGATGTCACATTAGGAAAAACACAGGAAAATCTCATTCAACTGTGCACAAGTTTCCATAATTTTCTCCAACTTGCTGAAACGTTTGTTTTACATGTTGCAAACCATGAAAAAACTAAGGCTGGAAACAGCAGCATTTTTCCACAATTCCAGTTTGAAGTCTTATGTTTTTTCTTTGCTTTTCTGCTGTGTGTTCCTAAAGTGACATGCCCCAAACAGCGACCTCTTTCTGTGAGTTTATGTAAAGAAATTTTGCTGAAAAATTGAAAAATGCCACTTTTTATTCATGGGGCATCAAAATGAACAGTAGTATTGTCTTTCTACACAAGTAATCCTTCATATGCAGCAAAAACTGTGCATAAAGTTATTGAGCATTTCAGGGGCCCTTTAAAGCTCAATACTTCATTTGCAGCGACCCAAAATTTTACTTCATGAGATGGTAAGACAAACCCCAATTAAACTGTTGATAGTAATAACGAACACCTTGTTTTTTCCCGTGTAAAAAGGTACCTATGTGGGAGAAATTGCCAACTGAATGTGTGTTTTTTTTTTTTACTATGCATGATGTTTGAGGTTTTCGTAAGTATTACTGCATCTATACATACATGTATGTGGCTGAAATAACAAGGCAGTTTAACATTGTTCTTTACTTATGCATACCTGCCAACATTGCAGAGTAAACAAAATCGGACTGTAGTGAAACTTGCAACTGTCAGTTGGTACAACAGTCAAGTTGACCTAGTATATGCACCCGTTTTCATGTACGCGGCGCGCGCGGGGAGTCAGGTCAAATCGATGGTTCTGGTTTTCAAAATTTTTAACACTTACAAATTGGAACAATTACGATAAAACCGGACTAGTTGGCAGGTATGCTTATGTAAATGCTTTTGTTCCGGGAATTTGTCAAACTTTTATACTGGGCCTTAAATCATTGAATATCCAGGCCTCGAAATTCATTTTCAAAAGGGCATGGCAATTTTCTCTTAGTAAAGGGCGCGCCTGAATGGACAATTTGTGTATGAACCTTTTAAGGGCACCGATGGCAATTGGTTATTTCAAGGCCTGAATATCCACCTCATTAGCATTCCATATACGTGTAATAATAATATTAACACCAATTTATATGGCGCATGTTTCCATGCTCAAGGCGCTCTTACATTATTATTACCCCTGGTCATTGGGCTCCCGATAACATTCCATATTTAACCCTTCTCAACTCCCTCAGGAGTATGCAGCCCCGGCAACCTGTTGGGCACTTATGAGCTCATCAAACATCTTCTTTCACTGCCCTCACAGGTACCCATTTGCTCCTGGGTGGAGATATCTCTCCATAAAAAAAATTCATTTCAACTACATTCACATGAAGTGCGAACCTTTACATGGCAATTGATGAATCGACTCCTATTGTAAAATAATTACAGAGTGTTGGTTATTTGTGCCCCAAATAAATCCACTGCATACAATGTATGTCAGTTCGATCGTAGAAGCTGAAACCCTTGAAATGAGTGACGTTAGCCTCGTAAAAAACCCACTGTTTTTCACTGCATACATATGTAGCAACTGATGACTTTTCGTCGGCGCGCTGAGACTGTGTGCCGGACTTCTGACTTATTCAGTTTTATGTGAATGAAGTTGGGAACAAGATAAGAGTTCCCATAGACTGTATCAAATATCTGCCATCTTGTGGTGGAACAAAGATGGCAGCTATTCGATACGGTCTATACGAGAAAGCGTTTGTCATTTTGCAAAAATAACTTGCCCCCACTGTGTTTTTCAGAAAGGGTACTCAAACCTCCAAGGGAATGTACATTGTCTGTGATTGCAACTGATTTAACTTTAAAACTATTTTGAATATAACATTTTTCCCAATTTATAGAAGTTGACCAATTACAGTGCAATTTATTTTTCATGAGCCCTGAGCAGTTTTTAATATCCCTTTAAAGTCAAAGAGTTTTTTTTTTAATTGAGCAGTACTTTTATATTGTATTACATTTGTTATCAAATGAAGCATGGTGCTTGAATAAAAACTGTTGATTTTAAATTGTCAAATTAAATACTGTGATAGCATTTAGCCAATTTCAGCTCCTTTTCCCACATTATTTAAAGGAACACGTTGCCTTCAGATTTCACGAAATCTCACGTTTGAGGGTGTTCCTTATACTTATTAAGAGTTGTTCTTGCAATAAAACACACTTAATGTGTTATAATTAGTGAATGGTAATTAAAAAAACAAACACTGACCTCTGACCCCCACTACATGTCCCGCGAAATGTATACGTATTTCAAGCCGTCAATACGATCGTCCGGGTAGTGGGCAAAATGCAGCGACGAACAGGAGTTAGGCTGGCGCCGTAGCCAGTGGTCAGGTAAACCTATCAGATGAACGCAAGGTACCATACCATTCTCCGCCTCCCGAGACATGTGTGAAATGTAAACACATACACACACACACACACCGACTGGCTGTCAAAAAATGGATCGTCAAGAGAACACAGCAGACGCGTCAAAAAAGAAAAAACGAAAACCTCGCCAATCAGGGTAAGAATATTGTCATGGGACAAACCGATAGAAAGGACTTGGATGATTTATACCCAATGGTTATTGTAGACACGAATTAAAAAACAGGCACATCACACGCAACGGAGGAAGGAAAAACAATTTCTTTCTCCAGGCTGGAAATAAGACTAATATAATTTCTCCGCCATTTATGAGAGTCAAGATTTTGACTCCCATAAATGGCGGAGCGTGCTGCTTCGAGAAATTACGCAAAATTGAAGCATTTCTAAGGCACGTTTGTGTGGATCATTATATTCTACTTTTTAAACATCTTTCAGATCGTACTCATTATACTTCAAACGCTTGTAATAGCCCAAAAACGCCCAATAAAGCGCAACCCGAAGGCAACGTGTTCCTTTAAGGATGGTTCCCTAAACAAAAGAATACATATTTTCGAACAACTTTGTCTGATGCGTCTATCATGCCAAAAATGCATGTTGCAACCGTTGTTTACTTCTAAGATGGATTTTTGAGAATTAAGTCAACAAATCACTGCCAAAAATCCATAGGTGGAGTTGCCATTCAAACAGGTTGGTGGCATTTACAGGGGTGGGGCGTAAACTGTCCGCAGAGCATGCTGGGATACATAGATTATTTCCCAACAATATAGGAAAATTGATGTTGTAATCGGTATGTGTTTTAGTTAGAAATGTCACATCTAGACACTTGTTTGTGCACCTGAGCATCTTTAGAAAACAAATCCTGTCAAGATTTAAAGCTACAGTCAATTTGAAGGTACGGTAGAGCACGGTTAAAGATCGGCGTCTACCGCAGAGGTAACCGTATCGGTAACGTGGGCTGCCGGGAAACGGATTTCTAATTTGTACAATGTTTAAAAATTAAGAATTTACCGCACTGACACCGCACTGTACCGGCTGCATCGCCACTATACCGGGAGGTACGTTTGAACACGGTAGCAACACGGTAGAGCACGGTACAGCCGGTGCCAACACGATGCCGCTATACGGTAGTGCCGGTAGCGAACGGTAGATCCCAGTAGAGCAAGGAAAGAAAATTGTATAAATTGAGCAATTTTTTTCATTTCAGAATCACTGTGACACCGTGCTGTACCGTGTTCCTACCGCACTGTACCATGAGGTTACCGCGTTCTACCGCATTTGCATCGTGTTCGCGCTGTGTTGACACCGTGTTCTACCACGTTCTGCCGTGTTGTACCGTGTGGAAACCGTGCCCTACCGGGGGGACAGTGACCGTCGACGGGATTTTACGCGATTTTCGGGCCGGTAGAGCACCGCGTTCTATGTGACTGGAGCTTAAGGAAATTACATTGTCACCGGTACTGTAAAAAACCAAAATATTTACAAGACATTAAAACTACATCCAATAAAGGGCAACACTTAAAAGTTATTAACAATGACACGGTAATTATAATAGTTATAATTTATGATGATTACATTTCTATAGAGCACATTCCATATGAGCATGTTCACATGCGCTGTACATTATAAGTTTACAGAAGCTTACAAGTATCCTCCACCTAAACATCGAGATACATAGGTGGGTGGCGCCATTGGCAGCCGACAACCAGAGACACGGGGGAATCCCCTTATACTCTTCACGAAAGAGTACTCTGGGATTTGTTAAATGCGTTACTCAACACACTGGACCAACGGCTTTACATCCCTTCCGAAGGATGGAGCAATTGTGGTTAGATGTCTTGCTCAAGGGCACAGGTACCATGGTCGGGTATCGAACCCACAAACCCAAGTTTTCACCCTAGTATTGCGAGTCAACGACCTAAACCACTCCGCCATGGTACCCCACAATGCAAGCTAAGGTCAACGCTTAAAGTTGAAGTTGTATACAGAATGTTATGGCTAATAATAATATAGGTTTTCCGGCACATTTTAAAACATTTTTCATTCAATTTCATAACCGGTTAACTTAAATTTTGTCTCGAAAATTTCCTTCTTTGCATTTCCCATGTTCATGTTTGTAAATTTGTCCAAACCATTTCGTACGTTTGTATACTTTTTTGAAAGAGCCTCTTCGATTTCGTCGTCGGCAGTTGCCAAACGTACGACGAATAAAGCAAATTCGTCATTTGGAAATCAATTTCACATTTCATTTGAATTCGTCACTTGATCGTATAACTTTCGTTATTTTTTTCTCTTCATGTTTCCCTTTCTGTTTTAAAGGCAGTATACATGATTGGTATCTCGAAAATCAGAAATGTTCACAGATTTACGCCTAAATTACACAATATAAACATAATGACCGTAGAAAACTTCCCCTGAAATGGTTTTGTCTGAAATGCTATAGTCTTTGAGAAATGAGTAAAGCAATTAGTTTTCGTCTCATGAGACGAAAATTCCATTCGCCCCAAAACCATTTCGTCCAAACACTACATCGCCCAAATGCCACTTTGCCCCCAAACCACTTTGTGTACAGGCCGTGGTTCAGAGCGAAATGGTTCATGGCGCGAAATGACTGCAAACCCTTTTTTAACTGTTTTCTCAAAAGTTAGACGAAGTACGGAGCTGGTTTTTGCTCAGATTGGTTTGAATCATGCCCATCTTCAATCACAAACTATTTGTAACAGTTTACCAATCATGAATACTATCTTTAGACACATTCATTTTTTACATGCATATATATAGATTATGGTCGTCTTACGTGGGCTATAACAGTGACATGTAATGTTTGTCGAAGATTTGGAACCATGAGAGCAAGCTTAATATAGTGCAAGAAGCTAACATGAAAAGCTTGTCCACAAAGCTACATATATCATGGATGAGTCTGTCGTCAAAACTAATGGTCACTACCAGATGAAGTTGCCCTACCGTGACAGTAATACGTCATTATGCCAGACAACCGATCCGAGACTGACATGTTTGCTGCACGACTTAACAAGAAACTCGCCAGAGAGGAGAAGTTTAAGGCACAATACACATAATTCATGACCGATCTAGAAAGGAAGGGCTATGCAGATAAGGTGCCACTACTAGAAGTAAAGAGAGATGGAGGCCGAGTATGGTACATCCCGCACCATGCCGTATACCATCCAAGAAAGCCTGCATGATAAGCTGAGGGTGGTGTTCAACTGTCCAGTTGTATTCAAGGGAACATCACTGAATAGCCAATTGTTACAGGGCCCCGACATGACCAACCACATGTATGGCATTCTTCTTCGATGGAGACAAGATAACGTTGCTATCATGGCCGACATCGAAGCAATGTTTTATCAAGCGAAAGTGGCACCGGCAGTGATTGTGACATATGTTGCGGTACTTGTGGTGGCCAGGTGGCAACTTGCAGCAGGAGCCAAAAGTATACCGCATGCTCGTTCACCTGTTGGTGCTGTGTCCTCACCAAACTGCGCTAACTACGCTCTCAAGAAAACTGCCTCTGACAATGAACGTATATATATACAAAAAGGAAGTCATAGATGCCATTCAGAAAGACTTCTATATGTAGATGACTTCTTGAAGTCAGTGGCAACTGAAGAAGACGGGATCAGCCTAGTTCATGACCTAAAAGGGGCAACCAAGGAAGGAGGGTTTAACCTCACCAAATGGAGCAGTAATTAATAGCATAAAAGTGCCACCTGCAATCCCTAAAGAAGATCGAGCCAAAGAAGTGAAGAATCTGAATCTTCAAAATGACAACCTGCCCATACAGAGAACCCTGGGCGTGCAATGCATGTGTGGAAACTTAGTAATTGCTTGAAATTCGGGCAAAAGAAAGTGAATCAAAAGCCGACACGAAGAAACATCCTGTCTGTGATGAGTTCCGTATTCGATCCATTTGGCGCCATCTCCCCTTTGTGCTGAAAGCAAAGATGATACTCCAGTCCCTATGCCGAGAAAAGATGGGACGATCTCATTCCAACTGTAGAGTATGTGTACAGTATGCAGTGTCCCATAAGCCACGCCCTTCCTATTTTGTACATGTACGCGACCTGTGCCTTGCGTGACCTTGACGTATATGACCGGCACCACACTGCTGAATTCTCACGAAGGTGTCAATTTTTAGAGCTCGTTTTTGATCTAAAATATCACTTGTTTGCAGGTAACCCGTTACCCAATATTGCATCACAGTTTGTCCGCTAGTGCTTATAGATGATACTGGTACCGTTAACATAAAGTTTTGAAAGGATAAAAAGAGTACATTTGGGGCTCAAAAGTGTGAGCTTCGTGTAGTAACTTGAGCGAAGTTTGTGTGTGCAATGAGTGCACACATACAGGCTGCGTTCGGGCGTGTACTCGTGTTAACACGAGTTATACTCCTGCGCGCGTGAACGGCAAGAATAACGACACTCGGGTCAGTGAGAGTATGCTCTAGCTACTCCCCAGCAAATGGGGAGTGTGCTCGTACTCCTGTCAAGTGTCATGTGATTTGTACGAAGATGGTGGAATATGGGTGAGATTTTTGGTTAATTTGCTCAACGTGTCAACTCAATAACTGAAACAATAACTCACTCTCACTCTCAAGGTTTGTTTTAGACGGCATCAAAGGTTCTCACGACTTACGGCCTGTATTTCCTCAGTTTCTTGTGAGCAATGAAACGGTATTTTTTTGTGCAGTGATGGCAAGAGACGTCCATCTTCACTGATTGCTATTCGCGCACGCGGACTGCGGATTTGCCGTTCGCGTGATGTGACCCGAGTGCAATGCGCACGCATTACTCCCGAGTAACGAGAACTGCACGCCCGAACGCAGCCACAGTGTAAGCGTGGTGAGCCTGTACGCGCCACGTACACGGTTGTGTGTACGTGCGATGTACATAGTATACATGTATTAACTTCGGTTTTTGAACGCATTGTCAAAATTGCATTCGGGTAAATTATCAATGGTATTCATTTAGCGAGGTAGACGATTATATAATGGCTTCTCCTGTTCATTAAGGACTGGTGTGTATGACTGTGCCTGGCCAACATCGCGGGGCCTGCATATTCTGCAAACAGCGAGGCAATTTTTGTGCTACAAAATTACATCAGACGTTCAATATTTGCTATGCTGTTCCTGTTTACTCTGATACTTGCTTTGGAGGCTTTCAGCATTATTCATCATGTCTTTACTGCCACTGCCTCCAACGTCGAAGATCTAACATAAAATTTGAACTTGTCTAACGCTGACATTAATTTTTGAGCGTGACCCAAAAACTGAGAATTTGCCGGTTGGTGGCAGAATAAACTGACATTCAGTGAGGTAGAGAACCGCTGTACTTGTTTCCCCTCCACTAGGACATGCGTGCCTCAATTATCCCGTCCTCTCTCCAGTACCACTGACTGTTACCCAAGTGCAACAGCCAAACCACCTTTTCCCTCATCTCATGTTTGACCGTACCGCAGCATATTCCCACACACCGCCCCTATTAGTCCGGCAGCCAAACCCAGATTTTGGGCCTAACCTTGTTTTGGGGTCTATAGTTTTTTTTTCAACGGATTATGATAGTCTGGACCCTCTGTTTGACAAATCTGAAAACTGTTACTCTGTCAGCATTGAGCAATTTTTATTTCGGCCAAAAACAAATTGGCCGCCAAATTGTGTTTTTTTTGCTAATAAAAGCACCAATTGCTCTGTTATAATGTGGCTGTAATGCTTTAGAATTGTTCAAAAGGTCACAGAATGACAACAAATCATACAGAGGTATCCAATAGCCTCACAAGAAATATGGATTATACCAATATCAAATTTTAATACAGTTGCCATGGCAACCATTTGTCAAAATGGCCACCCATCCCATTAAAATGATATCAAAGTATTGAGATCAAATTTACAAGATAGGTATAAGAATAGTTGTAGAGTCATATACTTCAAATTCTAGAGGAACATCCACTCTGTTCTTTTCAGAATGGCTGCCTTTTCCATGGTTTATGTTAATCCTACATCTAAAACAACAAAGAAAATTACTCTTCAAAAAAGTCTAACATTCAATGTTGAGGCACAATGTACATCTAAGCCATATGCTAACCCTTCAATATTGTAAGGTTTAAGTTTTCTTTTCAATGTTATAAATGTCAAGAACCCCCCCCCCCCCCCCCCCCCCCCCCCCCACCCCCACCCCCCGACCCCACACGCACACGTATCCTCACATAGAGATGTATTGTGGTGTATTGTGAACAATAATAACAGCACATGGAGTGTGTGTAGCAGTAGTTACAGTAGATGTAATACAATAGCCTATCCTAGATGAGTCCAATAAATCCTGTGTTTTGCCCGAGTTATACCCCAGTCACAATTAGCTTGCGATTGGTTTGCGAGTAGTTTGCGACGGATTTCTAGGCATTTTCGGCCGGGGCCCCACGGGACTCCTTGCGGCTGCCGGGTAATTTTTTGGCATCGGGCGGGCATCGAGTTACTTTTAACTCAGACTTAAAACCTGGTGCGGCGTTTCGCATCGCAAACTGATTGCCAATAAATCGGTCGATGCCTGGCCGATGTCCGGCAGGGCATCGCACACATCGGGCGGGCTCCGGGCCAAATTTTAGACAACCCAGACAATCCATATATCGGCCAGGCACCGCCCAGGCGCCGTCCAGGCGCCGCCCAGACGCCGACTTGGCGGCGCCCGGCCGGAAAACGGCCAGGGTATCGCAGTGACATAGGCAGGACATCGGACGAGTGCCTGCCGGACACCGGGCGATAAACGGGCCAAAAAATCTACCCCATTCCGTCATGGCAGCGTGCGGGGCACTTTTAATTGTGACTGTGACCGCCCAATCGCGCGATCTTTCGCCGACCTCTACACGCCGACCGATGCCTATAAATCGCACACGCCGCCCGGCCTCCGCTTTAATTGTGACTTAGGTATTAGTCGAGTGCAACAAGGCCAAACTCTCATGCACAATGTTTTGTGCCTGTAATGCATCTATGAAATGCCTGAACGACCAAACTAAAGAAGCAAACAATGTAAATCAGTCTCAGGAAGACGTGGATTAATGATCCCATATGTGACCCGCTCTGCGAAAAAGGGTATTAAGTCACGCTGGCTAGTATTCTTTTTACGACCACAAAAAGAAATCCGCGGCAAATCCACGCTCAATAAAATACCAAAACACAATGGAAATTCCTGGCGTTGCCGAGATACCGCCTGGAATGTCTGTGTTACCCCTGGAATGTCTGTGTTACCCCTGGAATGTCTGTGTTACCCCTGGAATGTCTGTGTTCCCCCTGGAATGTCTGTGTTCCCCCTGGAATGTCCGTGTTCCCCCTGGAATGTCCGTGTTACCCCTGGAATGTCCGTGTTACCCCTGGAATGTCTGTGTTCCCCCTGGAATGGCTGTGTTCCCCCTGGAATGGCTGTGTTCCCCCTGGAATGGCTGTGTTCCCCCTGGAATGGCTGTGTTCCCCCTGGAATGTCTTTGTTACCCCTGGAATGTCTGTGTTACCCCTGGAATGTCTGTGTTACCCCTGGAATGTCTGTGTTACCCCTGGAATGGCCGTGTTACCCCTGGAATGGCTGTGTTCCCCCTGGAATGGCTGTGTTCCCCCTGGAATGTCTGTGTTCCCCCTGGAATGTCTGTGTTACCCCTGGAATGTCTGTGTTACCCCTGGAATGGCTGTGTTCCCCCTGGAATGGCTGTGTTCCCCCTGGAATGTCTGTGTTCTCCCTGAAATGTCTGCGTTACGCCTGGAATTTCTTTTGTGTTAATGAGCGTAGAAATGCCACAGATATCTTCTTATGGTCGCAAAAAGAATACTATAGCCAGCGCGACTTAATACCCTTTTTCGCAGAGCGAGTCACATATCAGCAAACATAAAGAACTATCGCAGTGTCCATTACAAATGGTATCAGCAGATATTTTTTTTAGTTTCATCTATTTAAGTTTTCAAGTAATATCGTTAACATTTCATGTTGTAAAGCCAAAGTGCGTTGTTGTTAAGCATGTGATATGAAGTATCACACATTATCAAGTGAATAATAACCTATTTGTTCTATGAAAATATATACATTAGAAAAAATACTGGAAACTAACACATTGAGGGAAATAATAACGAAATGAGTTGTAATATTAAAAGAAAACCAGTGAAGAGACTAATTTACATTAATAACATAACAATAATAAGATTGTATTCATTATTTAAGAACCAAGGCACTATAGCAATATAACCTACTTTACTGAAAAACTTTTATCCTTGCCTGTGGGACTCAGAGATTTTATTTTTATTATTCTTTATAGAGAAGAGAGTATTGCACTACAATGGTTAGAAAATTATATTTATGGCACTTCAGATCCCTCTGATAAATGACTATTAATGCCTTCAGTTCATAAATTTACATGTGGCCGCCGTATACATTATGCAAATTAAGCTCAAATAGACAATGCTGGCGACATATTTAATATGCAAATTAAGTTATCTGAGATTGTGTATAACATCTGGTTTGTTTTAGACATTTGCCTTTGAGAAATTAATGCAAATTATTTGGCTATCATACGCAAATGTACTCTTAAAATGATTATTTTATTTCAAAAACCAGGTTTTTGGCGGCCATTTTGTTTTTTGCCTATATCTAAAATTGCTCAATACCAACAGAGTAACAGTTTTATGTTTGGTCAATTTGGGTATCTCAGGAACCATAATCCATTATAAAAAAAACTATAGACCCCAAAACAAGGTTGAGCCTGGTGGCTGCCGGACTATATGTGAGGTTACTCTATATACACAACGAAGGAACAAAAGGAATGGGTTAACTGGCTAAAGGGCCTGGCTAAAGAACCTAGACCAAGTGCAACTGAATCGGTGTTTCAAACATCCAGGGTTTGGAAGAGTAGTGAATGCACAAATGCATCACTTCACTGATGCGAGTCAACAAGGTTATGGCACCGTAAACTACCTGCGCTTGACAAGTGAAAGCCACCATGCATATACCCACTGTGAGTTCGTGTGTGCGAAATCCCGAGTAGCTAGCTAGCCCCGTTGAAAATGGAGCTGACTGTGGCCACTTGCGCTGTCCGACAAAACGAATTGTTGAAGAGAGAGTTAACAACAAAAATAGATGAAACCATATTCTGGACGGACAGCCAAACTGTACTCAAGTAAATAGCCAATGAGAGCACTAGGTTCCCTGTGTTTGTCGCAAATCGCATAGCTGTGATCAGAGACGGATCGAACATATTAACCAGTGGAGATACATACCGACTCAGATCAACTCGCATCTCGTGGCCTCAGCGCAGATGAGCTAACTTTAACAAGAAATCCCAGAGGAATAACCCTCTGATAGTTGAAGAGATGCAAAGTGCTGAAAATGTAATCTTGAAGCATATCCAAAGATGTGCTTTCCCAAAAGAAGTGGAAGCACTCCAAAATGAAGTAATCGTGACGACCAGAAACCAAACTCCAGAAAACTCTGTTGGTATGGTAAAGAAAGCTACGCCAATAGAACAACTGCGAAAGCGAAAGCCACTCAACAAAGGAAGTCCGTTGATCAGCTTATAGACCCAGAGCTACGTGATGGACTCTTATAACAGTTGGTGGCAGGCTTCGGCATGCCCCAATTCCAGAGGATGCCAAGTGTAAAGTTAGATTGCCTTTCTTTATATTTTTACGTCATGTATTGATGCTGAATGCACCTTTAAGCTTACAAGTTCATTGCAACTCAAAGTTATACGATTCATTTGGGACAAGCCCTTTCCTGACTCTAGCCAAATAGCCTTTGGCCCTAGTCCGTTTGCGAATTCCTTAATGAGTATAGGCCCTAATGTACATGTACATGTATATAATCCAGCTGCAATCGTTATAGTTTCAGTCACTGCCACGTCAACACACCTTGCCACTTGCAAGCTACAGAGAATACCCAATGTCGTAAGTAAATTCCTCTTTTAAAGACAAGTGAATATATTAAAGTCGGTAAGCCTTGAATTTGCGATAATTTAAGTGAGTTGTGAACATATTACAGATGTTTCCTTTGTATAAGAATGTGACGACATACGTATACGACACTCCTAAAGACCGAGAGATTATCTTATGTTATCGTTGTTTTTATCTGTTACTTTGTTTTATTCCGCTTGTTGAGTAATTTTAGTATAGTCAAGATTTAATTGCCGTTATTGAATTTGTAGTTTAAATGTAGATTGAACCATCCTAGTGGTCATAAAAACGGCATCCTAAAGTCAACCAAAGGTCAAAATCGTCATTTCTTCTGTACACGTCACTGTTACGCCACCGCCAATAAAGGATGCGTACGGTATATTGGCTGTGGAAGCGTGTGTTTGTATAGTTTTCCCGTCAGTTTTTACATTCAGTTCAAAGACAGTGCTCAGAGATTAAGATGAGTCAAGTCAAAACGGCAAAGCAATCCCGAGGGACTGCCAAAGGCAACGTCACTAAACGGAGCAACGAACTGAAGACGCTATTGCAATCAGGAGAATTGGAGTCTGTCAAGGAGAAATATTCCGAGCTTGAGGGCGCTCTAGACCACTTTATTCAAGTGAATCTGGAATACATCAGTCTTCTAGAGGATGAGAATAAAGAAGAGCAGAGATATACTTGAAAACCGTCGAAGAGAACACACGGGCATTTGCTCAAGAAGTTTCGTCATGGATGGAATCCATTAAGACTTCGGCGGAGGAGGAACAAGTGCAACCCGGATACTCTGTAAGTCAGTGTGGCAGTAAATTGTCAACAACATCCAGTGCACGCATTATGGCAGCCGCTGAAGCCCCCGTCACACTTATTCGGAATTAGCAGGAATCAAGCAGAACCAGCCGGAATGACAAATTTTCAAAATTCGTGCCACGTTCGGGCGGGAATTTCAAACTGACCAACATTCTTACAGCTTTGTAAGAATGCCGTTCGAATACTTATAATGCGCCTCGAACCGTGCTGAGAAATGTGCTTATAATGTAACACGAATGTCCCGAGTGTACCAAGAATCCCACCGGAATGGTCCCCGATAGGGTATAAAACGCTGCCGAATCTAGCATTTTCATCAGTCTCAGCCCAGACCATGTTGCTTTGCGGCAGCTAGCTGCGTTTTCATGCGATTCGGTGGTGTTCTTAATTACGTCCGGACTCATTCAAGGGCCAATCGGGACGTTCCGACTGCATTCGAGATGTATTCGAGCGGCAATAGAAATATTCAGAAGGCATTCGAAGTGCATTCCAGCTGAACTATTTTAGTATCAAAATAGATTCCGGCAGCAATCGAGATACACTCGAGGTGCATTCCGGCTCACTCGAGGCACATTCGGGACATTCTGGCAGGATTGCCATGGCTTGCCATTTCGATTTTTCCCTCGAACGCGATCAGAATGTTTCGAATACTGTTGGAATGCCGTAAGAATAGTTATAATGCAGTCAAAATGCAGTTAGAATACACTTCGAATGCCGTTCGATATTTCTCCTCTTCGAATGCACCTCGAATGTTTTGAGCATGAGCAAAACATTCGGGCCGGCCACAAGAATGGGCCCAAATGTTTGGAATGCACTCAGAATGCAGTCAGAATTTTTAGAATGCACTTCGAATATCCCGGAATACACGAGGAAGTTTTATCCCGACGGCATTCCGGCTCAATCCGCCTCTAGTGTGACTGGGGTATAAGAAGGCGGCCCTGATCGTGCAAGCGGAATGCCAAAAAAAAACGCCAAGCTCTAGAAGAAGAGTTTCGTATCCACCAAGAAAAGGAGGAACTAGCCGTGCAAACGATGATCGCGATGGCCGAAGCAGAGGAAAAAGTATACACCCTTGCTGAGGCTCATGGTGACGAGGCAGGTGATCCAGACAATATAGTCAGATGGTATGCAGCACGAGCGCACCGGAACAGATGAACGATGCGGATGCATCTCCCGTGTCGTTCACTGCAGATACTGGACCGGCACCGGACGCGGCACACAAGACCGACACTGCGACAACATGGCCGCTGTGGCATCGCTCGAGCCAGCAGACAAGTCAGACACACCGACAACATCGGAAGACGGAATCTTGCAACTTCCGCAACATGAACAACAACAACAGAGACTTATGGACGCCATCCAAATGCCACGTGCCGAACTCATGACGTATGACGGTGATCCCTTGAAGTATTGGGTATTTATAAGATCCTTTGGTAATAGTGTAGGTAACACTATTTTAGATGACAATGCAAAGTTAACACGTTTGCTACAGTATTGTACGGTGAAAGCCAAAAGTGTCATTCAATGCTGTTGAGTCCAAATGAGGGGTACAATAGAGCACGTACACTGTGTTAGACGAATTATGTAATCCCTTTGCAGATGAGGCTCCGACATCCCTGGTCAATGTTGCAACTGGCCAAGCAGCATCAACGGCGACTGAATCGTATCTACTGAAAACATTGCAACGGGGCCAAGATGATCGAGACAAATTTTGTCAAGAATGGGAGAGCGACAACAGTAGATTACTTAAGCCTGTGACGCGCACACGTGTACAGAATTTTGCTGCCCGCCTTACAAAAGGCTAAAACAAGTGCCGAGAGCCTGAGGGATGTTTGTGCGTATGATCATAGTAATTGCAGATAAGACAGCACTTGACCTTCATAAAGTTCTTTCTCATCCAATTACAACGTTTCCACTGTCACTTTCACACTCTGATGGAGCACCTGTGAAAACTGCCAAATCAGCATTGCTGCAGAATCTATATTAAATTTCATGTTACATAAATAATTTACATGGAGCGTTAATATGTTTGCTCAGTGTAGCTGGACACCACTTTGTGATGGCGTGTACTCGTCAAGCCAGTCGGTTCGACGAGTGGGCATGTGTGGTGCTGGCACCACCGATTGAGTAAATCCCACAGCAGCTTTGGGATACAGAAGTACACGCGCCGCCAAGACACCAGACTGTCAGAGACATTACTGGGGAAACCATTGGACACGTGCCAAAGAAAATCGGCAACATCATGACCAAGGCGATGGAGGTTACTGGCGCAATCACCAGAGCAGTGGCGATATTCACTGGTGAAATGGTACATGATGGTCAGGCGAAGGGAGGCGGCCCAAAGCTGCAAGCTGTGTACCATCTGGAGGTCATTTCCAAGAAAGCTACTGAGGAGCTTGCTTTAGAGATAAGGCCTCAGTTAGAGGATGCCAATAACTTTTGGTGGTAAACCTCGTGTTGTTAAGAAAGCCTGGATAAACAGGCGCAGAGTTGACTTGCTGTTCATTTGTTGACTTGTTTGCTTAAGCATACTTTTTGTATCACCTAATACATGTACTTAGTGATCCTGCCATAATGAGAGGGTAGCCATAATGAAAGGGTATTAAAGGTACACACCGGCCTTGTTGGGCTATTTTGGGCTCGAAATTGACCCATACCAGATTCTAAATGCCCTTCCGAAATAAACTGAACATATCCTGAAAAAAAACCACATAATTTTGCCGTTTTTGAGCAATTTTCAAAAAACAGAGGTCACGTGACTTTTCGAAACCAGATTCTGGTTCCGAAAAGTCACATGGTCTTGCGAGTTAGTTTTGTGTCCAGTCGCATGTCCAGTCGCAAAAAAGTTTCTTAAGGGAGAACTGCACCAAATACAACTCTGATTTGTCCACAATATTTATAAGTAGTTGACAAAAGAGAGACTATTTATACGGGTATGAAACAAAGTTGAACATAAGTATGAAAAATCGAACAGAAATGTTTGTTTCGAGAGTCCGGAGAATGGGACTCAGCGAGCGCGTGCTATGGCAAACTACTGTGGATCGCCCCGCGCAGCACGGCAAATATCCCGAGTGCACACACGGCGGGTTGGTTGGTGTATACACAGGCGCGGATCCAGGGGGGGGGGGGGGGGGTGGGGGGGGGGGTGGGGGGGGGGGGGGGGGGGGGCCGAGGGGGCACGTGCCCCCCGGGCAAATTGAGTCAAAAAAAAAAAAATGGGCGGAAAGGAAAGGAGGTAAAAGAAAAAAGGGGGCAGGGCAAGTAGTTGAGTCAAAAAAAAAGAATGGGGGAAGGAAAGGCCGTAAACAAAATTAAAAAATCGGAGGGCAATTAATCTTCTTTAAAAAAATACCGATGCCGATATTTAACATATACGTTATACTTTTTGGCTTTAAAAATACTGAAAAAATGCAAAAAAATAAAAAAGGTAATCAATCATGCCATGGAACTGAATTCCCCCCTCAACATCTAATCCCCATGGTGGAGTATAATTACTGGTTTAACCATTTTTCGTTTGTTATCGGCAGTCTGTGAAGTCTGGTTTGCTGACCTGATTCCTCAAAGTATATAAATTGTTCTGTTTCGTCTGAAAAAGGTTCAAGGTATACCTTGTGGAAATTTTTGCCGAAGACAACTTGACGCCTGCCTACTAATGGTCTATTATGTCTTGCAGCCGATCTGCCGATGTTTTAACACAGGGCATTAGGGCAAGGAACAGTCTGAAATCAAGTCCTTTTCTTGAACTTTTCAACTGGACTGAATTAAAACCAAGAAAAAATCCGGAAAAATAAGAAATGATGATGGGTAAAAACTGCATATTAAATGCCAAATTGGGGAGGGAGAAACTTTATAGATTTTTGTCAACTTAACCGGGCGAAAATAATGGCTCAAAATAATGGCGAAAATAATTTTTCATACACACAATTCTCAAAACACACAACAATCTTCAAAACTTTTGCTTAAAAAAGTCAGTTAAAAGTGGCCAGGAATCGCCTTAGATTGCACCACAGAGCTTCTAGAATCCAAAATTTCCCGGGGCCCTTAAGCGGGCCCCGGACCCCACGCCCTAAGGGCTTCGCGCTACGCGCTCGCATTTGTCCCTTTTTGTTGTGCCCCCCCGTCTACAAAATTCCTGGATCCGAAAATAATTCTTCATACACACAATTCTCAAAACACACAACAATTTTCAAAACTTTTGCTTACAAAAGTCAGTTAAAAGTGCCCAGGAATCGCCTTAGATTGCACCACAGAGCATCTAGAATCAAAAATTTCCCGGGGCCCTTAAGCGGGCCCCGGACCCCACGCCGTAAGGGCTTCGCGCTACGCGCTCGCATTTGTCCCTTTTTGTTGTGCCCCCCCGTCTACAAAATTTCTGGATCACAAAATAATTATTCATACACACAATTCTCAAAACACACAACAATCTTCAAAACTTTTGATTACAAAAGTCAGTTAGAAGTGGCCAGGAATCGCCTTAGATTGCACCACAGAGCATCTAGAATCCAAAATTTCACGGGGCCCTAAAGCGGGCCCCGGACCCCACGCCGTAAGGGCTTCGCGCTACGCGCTCGCATTTGTCCCTTTTTGTTGTGCCCCCCGTCTAAAACATTCCTGGATCCGCGCCTGATACATATGTACGTTCGTGAAGAAAAAAAAATGATGCTAACTTCTCCAGAGAAAGCGGAAATTCATAATCGGTCGTCCGAGCTGTCCAGTGAAATTGTGATCAGAAAATTGGCGATATCCCGAGTAGGAAAAGAGCGAATCGTTTTTGACAAAGTCGTGAAACTCGCGCGTATATAGTTGCAATGGCTGGTAAAGCGTATAACCCGTCTTTTGATCGTTTTTGTTTATTTTGCACTTCTTTAGTAAATTACGGGGTATTTTGTTTTACAATGACCATCAAAAAAGTATTGTCAATGCTGCTACATCACTAAATCATGTAAACAGTAGGCCGGTGTTACCTTTAACCAGAGGGTATTCATGGTATTACTTATAGTGTTCCCCATTTATTCACCCTTGGAGCAAGTTGTACTCTGAAGCTTTAAAATTGATATCGAATGGCCATATTTCAGTTTAAAGTTTACTGGTAATAGCACAATGTTAGATTTTGTTTTTCAACGAGAATTGTTTTAAATAGAACGGCGTGGCAACAAAATCTGAGTCTTGATCATAAGCTGTGACGGTCGTATCGATTCTCCCTTTATCGGTAGCTGCTATATTTACTCTCCTAGAAAACCACCCTTTTTATCTCCTTGGTACAACCCAGTGACCACCCCGTCGAGTCACTTGGTACGTTCCAGAACCCTTGGTATAGGATTTCAGTTTGAGTCCAGACATTCCTTGAGACACACCGTAATTGATAAACCTGCTCCATTCCACGTTTATTCTTCAGGCCTAATTCTCTCCTCAACTATTAAGATGATTCTGCCCAGTGCATATCCAGAATAGTACACGTATTTCTACTCTCTTCCCAGAACCACAGTCATGTGAGTAATTTATGGTATTTCTGGAAGCATCTTTAATTCCACTCGTATTTGATTTCCTGTATTTACATGTATTCGTCTATCGGTTGTTAAACAGTTTGATTAGAGTTTGCGTATTTGTATTGATGGCATTGTTTATGATGTAACACTACTTGTGACAGAAGTACTGGGTTTATTCTTTGCCTTTATGATTAATGTTTAAAGTAGTTTTGTACTGTATTGTTTCTCTTATACAGTTCACCGCGTTCATTAAAGTTTGGAAACCGAAGTCCCGACCTTTGGCCATTTTTTGTGATACGTGGTTGACACTACTGGTGGAAACTAAGCTACCGTCTCCCTGAGGCTACGTTTAGAACTGAAACCAGTACAGTGAAATGACTGTGGACCGACAAATCGGGTAAGATCCACTTCGATTCTTTCATCATTCTGAAAAGCCATGGCAGATCCCCTATTGCATGACGATAATATCCCCCCCAGAAGACGATCCTGGCCGACCACAGCGTGATTGGCATCCGACCGTAAAGGCCCTCGCCAACGACATTGAGGCAAAGACAAAAGAATTGCATGCGCAATGGAAGAAGACGAAACAAATTCTAGACAACCTAACAGAGGATCCGGAAGACGAGTCTATATTGCAAATGGACGTGAGTGATGCCCGTTCTTTCCTCGAATCCTACAAGGCCATATGGGGTGAACTGAAGACCATATTTGCACACGACAAAACAGATGCATTTAAAGGTGACGCATTAAACGCATTCGACATCTTTCTTGAGAACTGTAACCTGGCCAACGACGTCTTTACGGGAACAATGGAACGGCTCCATTCACTGGTACTTGAAATACGGTCAACAGCCAGTAGAAAATCGAGACTTTCTGCAAAGAGCTCGAGATCTTCATCAGGTTCATGCTTAAGTGCACGAGCCCATGCTTTGGCGAAGGCTGCTGCAGCAGACAAAAGGGCAACGTTTGAAGAGGTGATCGCGAAACGAATGGCAGAGTTAAAGATGCAACAGGCAACCGAGACTGCAGAAAAGGCAAAGATAGAGGCCGAACAACTCAAACGGCAAGCACAAGCAGAGGCAGACGTTCAAATACTTCGCGCCCGACAAGCCGCTGCGATGGAAAGAGCAAGGTCTGATGCACTTCTCCAAGCAGAAAGAGAAGAGCAGCAGGAATCGACCACCCACACCACACCACATCAATCTTCGAATGATCATGCTTGGCGGTTCCAAACTACACTTGGTCACGACGTACCAAGGAACTCTCCTTCAGTTAATCATCTTGATGCTTCAGCCCCTGTCTTCCAACCAGTCTCTGCAGAACAAATGCCAGTCCCTCATATTAATATCGAACGGGACCCTTTAACCCCTAGAGGTGATGATCCATTCCTCCGTTTGACACAAGAAATAACAGACACCCTAGCTCGTCAGCGGCAACCATCCCATGAACCTGACGTTTACGATGGTGACCCGATCATGTTCCGGCCATGGCGCTCTTCATTCGAAGCAATGGTCAATCAAGCCCTCACTCCAGCCACACAGATGCTCACTTTTCTCGCAAAATACACGAAAGGGGAAGTGAGGAAAGTCGTCGACAGATTCAGACATAGATACGTCTCGTGTCCCCAGACAGCTTACGACGAAGCTTGGAAAGAGCTGGAAGAAAGGTTCGGCGACAAAACTAAAGTGACAACAGACGTAATGAAGAAACTTCACACGTTTCCGAAATTCAAGCTAGGGGAAGGTCATAAACTACGCGAGCTAGCTGACATATGCGTCGACATCACAGCACAGTTGGAGGACCTACCAGATTTGAAGGTTCTCAACTTTTCATACAACCTCCACCCCATCCTAGACAAACTGCCTACATACTTACACAATGCATGGAGAAAAAGGGCTTGCGACTACAAGTCCCGTCACGGCAATTACCCCCCATTCCCCGAGTTGACCAAATTCCTCAAAGAAAAGGCGAGACTACACAATGATCCAGAGCTGTATCCACTAACACAGACTGATCATCACCAAAAGGATAATATAAGGAACAGAAGCGCAGGCTCCTCCATCCGCGTCATGGCAACGTCCACGCCCGTGAAACCGGTACCTGTCAAGCCATCAGAAGATACATGTAGATGCGCCTTCCATGACATGCAAGGTCATCAGCTGTCGGAATGCATCGCCTTTGGCCGACAGCCCATCCAGGAGAGGAGGGAGTTTTGCAAAACAAAAGGTCAAAATCATCGCATCAGGGACTGCAAGACAAGGGTTCAGTGCAAGAAATGAAGTAGCACCGAACACGCGTCCTTTATGCACGTACATGTACCCAAACAAAGCAGTGGAGGAAATACAGAGAGCCAGTCGATGGTTGCAGAAGTCCACAAAACTACGACGGATGCCATAACAAAATGTACAAGATTTGTAGCTTGCTCTTCCGCACGTTCCTGTTCGAAGATCATTCTTTGCAAGATATATCATCGAGACCGACCTTCCCAGTCCATTCTCGGTTACGCCGTGCTGGATGACCAATCCAATGCATGCTTGGGGAGTCCCGAGATATTTGATGCCCTGGGGCTCTTGGGCCCAGCTTTCCCATACGAGCTGTCTACTTGTGGAGGAGATAAAATCTTGAAGGAGGGAAGACGAGCAAACGGTCTGATAGTAGAATCGGAAGGTGGAAAGACGGAGCAGCTACCGACCAATATTGAAAACGCCCATATCCCTGGTGACAGATCCGAGATTCCCAGTCCCGATCTATGTGAGAAGTTTCCCCACTTGAACACACTAGCTAGTACAATTCCCAGTCCTAGAGATGATGTCAACATAGTTCTATTAATCGGACGGAACTGCCCAGAACTCCTCAAGGTCAGGGAGTCGAGAAATGGCCCAAGAGGCACGCCGTGGGCTCAACGCACGAACCTAGGTTGGACCATCTCCGGCCAAGTCTGCATGAGTGGCATTGAAGGAAAAGTCCATGCATCGGTAAGTCGTACTGTCATCTTGCCAGAACCAACCGAAGATACACCAGATATACAGGCAGCCCAAAACGACGTGTGTGATAATCACATCCGGGTAAAAGAGGTCCTGACCCCACACCAAGTTTGCGATAAGACCATTCAGGATATCTACGTCGAAACCAAAGAAGACAACGTAAAGGCTATGTCCATAGAAGATCAACGATTCATCGACGTAATGGAACGAGAAGCCCATACCAACTCACAAGGAAATCTAGAGTTCCCACTACCGTTCAAGTACGGAAAGGCCAACCTGCCAAACAACCGCTCTCAAGTTGAGCGTAGGCTTTGCAACCTGCTGAAGACATTGCACAAGAGACCACAGAGGATGAAAGACTACATTTCTTTCTTCGAGAAGGTACTAACCAGGAATCACGCTAGCCCTGTACCGAAGGATGAATTGAATGCTCCCACTGGAAAGGTATGGTACCTTCCCCACTTCGCCGTCCAACATCCTAAGAAACCAGAGATCAGAGTGGTTTTCGATGCCAGTGCCGAGTATGCCGGAACATCCCTCAACAAGTCTTTACTCCAAGGACCGGATCAGATGAACAGTCTTTTGGGCATTCTGTTCAGGTTTCGAGTTGATGAAGTTGCTGTGATGGGAGATGTGGAGCAGATGTTCCATAACTTCCATGTTAACCCAGAGCACCGTGACTTCCTACGCTTTCTATGGTTCGAAGACAACGATCCATCAAAGCCAATCACAGAGTTCAGAATGAACGTACATCTATTTGGCAGTATCGCATCCCCGGCAGTCGCCACATACGGCCTCAGAATGGTCGCTGATGAGTGTGTATCTTCTCATGGGAAAGACGTGAAGGAGTTTATTCATCGTGACTTTTATGTTGACGACGGCCTCACCTCTCAACCTGACCCCACGACGGCCATCAGCCTAATCCAACGAAGTAGAGATGCCCTTGCGACCAAAAGGCTACATTTCCACAAGATCGCTTCCAATAGTACAGAAGTAATGAATTCTCTCCCAGAGGATGAAAGAGCCAAGGATCTGAAAAGCCTAGATCTTGACCACGATGCTTTACCCACACAAAGATCGCTAGGTGTCTACTGGTCGCTCGAACAAGACAGTTTCACCTTCGAGATAAACCTGCAAGACAAACCGTTCTCACGGCGGGGAGTTCTTTCCGTGGCAAGCTCAATCTATGACCCCATGGGCCTCGCAGCTCCCGTCACTATTGAAGGAAAAATCATTCTCCGAGAGTTGATGTCAGAAATGAAGAACGAACCCAATACACCACGTGACTTGTGGGACAGGCCTCTCCCAGAGAAATGCCTTCCAAGATGGACAATTTGGCGCAACTCTCTCCATCACCTCGAGAACATCCAGGTTAGACGATGTTATCAACCACCTGATTTCGGTCCAGTCAAAAGAAGAGAACTCCATGTCTTCTCTGACGCAAGCAACCTGGCTATCGGAGCTGTCGCTTATCTTCGTCTGACGAATGTGCGCGATGAACCACATGTCACTCTCCTTTTTGCCAAAGCCAGAGTAACACCATCGCATGCAGTATCGATACCACGATTGGAGTTGTGCGCTGCGGTATTGGCAACCACATTATTACAGACTGTGGAGCCCGAACTGGAAGACCGCATGACCATACACAGCACAACGTACTACACAGACAGTAGGGTCGTACTATGCTACATATCTAATGAGTCCAAACGGTTCCACGTGTATGTCGCCAACAGAGTCCACAAGATCCACAAAAAGTCCACTCCCGGTCAGTGAAAACACGTCCCTACAGATGAGAACCCAGCCGATCTTGCTTCGCGCTCAGTTCCAGCCACCCAGCTCAGCAACACAATTTGGTTCAGAGGGCCAGACTTCCTTTGGCAAAGGGATCCGACACCCACAGAGATAGTCGAAATAAGCCCAAGCGGATCATCTCCCCTGGACGAAGACGACCCTGAGGTTCGCAAACAGGCCAACGTCCATGCTACGAACGTCAAAGGCAACCAGCATGATCCAACTGTCCAAACCAACGAACTGCATCTAGGCTGTGAACGATTCTCACGATTCTCCACCTGGACTTCGCTGAGAAGAGCAGTAGCAACCTTGATAGCAAAAGTAGAAGCTTTCAAACTGAGACAAAAGAACAGCGCCACGAACAGTGACCAACTAAGTCACCAGAATGACCCATCAAAGCATGTGACCCTAGATGACCTACAACGAGCAGAAAACGTGATCATAAAGGCAGTCCAGTACGAATATTTTGCAGAGGAATTCCAACAACTTGAACAAGCGAAAAACGATGTCACTTCCGATGCCGCCGTGAGCAAACACAGCACCCTGTACAATCTCACTCCGTTCCTAGATCGAGATGGAATAATTCGGGTTGGCGGGAGGCTTAGACGTGCAAATCTCAACATGGGAGGCCGCCACCCTGTACTACTTCCAAAGAATAGCCATGTCTCGCGACTCATCGTAGAACACTTCCACAAGAACATACACCATCAGGGCCGTCAACAGACATCTGCAGCCGTACGCTCAGGAGGGATGTGGATAATTGGAGCCCACTACCTGGTTCGCAGAATCATCAGCCAGTGTACTACTTGCAAGAAGCTCAGAGGGAAACCGCTGATTTGCCAGAAGACAGGTTAGAAGCCACACCAGCCTTCACCAACGTCGGCATGGATGTTTTCGGACCATGGACGGTTGTCACAAGAAGGACTAGAGGTGGAGCTGCTGAATCTAAGAGATGGGCTCTCCTCCTTACTTGCCTCCACAGCCGAGCTGTCCATGTAGAAGTCTTAGAATCCATGGATTCTTCCGCCTTTATATCCGCATTTCGGAGATTTGTGGCAATCAGAGGACCAGTTGCAAGGCTGCGATGTGATCGTGGAACAAACTTCGTCGGCGCCAAAGGAGAATTAGATGCTTCCCTCAAAAGTATGGACGAAGATCAGATCGCCAAGTATCTAACTTCACAACAGTGCGAGTGGGTTTTCAACGCCCCTCACGCTTCTCACTTCGGGGGTGTGTGGGAACGCCAGATTGCCACCATCCGGCGTGTCCTGGATGCTATGTTCCTACAGCTGGGGAAGCATCAGTTAACGCACGAAATGTTGACGACTTTCATGGCAGAAGCTTGTGCCATCGTAAATTCACGACCTATCACGACCATTCCTTCAGATGCGAACGACCCCCAGGCGCTTAACCCCTCGATGTTGCTCACACTCAAGACACAACCTCTCCAGAAACCACCCGGAGACTTCGTGAAAGAAGACGTCTACGGACGAAAGCGATGGCGGCGTGTCCAATATCTAGCCGACCAATTTTGGATCCGTTGGAGGAAGGAATACCTCCAAACCCTTCAACCGCGACAGAAGTGGTGCGAAGCAAAACCCACCATATCCGGCGGTGACGTGGTACTACTGTGTGAGAAGGATGCCCCTAGATACAACTGGCCCTTGGCTCGCGTTGTTAAAACGTACCCAAGCGATGACGGTAGAGTACGTAAGGTCGATGTCACGACCTGTAGTGAAGGCATTCGACGCACCTATCTGAGACCAATCTCCGAGCTTGTCCTGATTGAGAAGACATCTGCTGTCAATGGAGGTGACAAGTGTCAGACTACCTAGTGTAATTGTAACGTAGTCCAGTAGATTAGCTTATACCGGAATCTACCGCATTATGTAAAAATAAGTATTTTTAGACGGGGAGTGTGACGGTCGTATCGATTCTCCCTTTATCGGTAGCTGCTATATTTACTCTCCTAGAAAACCACCCTTTTTATCTCCTTGGTACAACCCAGTGACCACCCCCTCGAGTCACTTGGTACGTTCCAGAACCCTTTGTATAGGATTTCAGTTTGAGTCCAGACATTCCTTGAGACACACCGTAATTTATAAACCTGCTCCATTCCACGTTTATTCTTCAGGCCTAATTCTCTCCTCAACTATTAAGATGATTCTGCCCAGTGCATATCCAGAATAGTACACGTATTTCTACTCTCTTCCCAGAACCACAGTCATGTGAGTAATTTATGGTATTTCTGGAAGCATCTTTAATTCCACTCGTATTGGATTTCCTGTATTTACATGTATTCGTCTGTCGGTTGTTAAACAGTTTGATTAGAGTTTGCGTATTTGTATTGATGGCATTGTTTATGATGTAACACTACTTGTGACAGAAGTACAGGGTTTATTCTTTGCCTTTATGATTAATGTTTAAAGTAGTTTTGTACTGTATTGTTTCTCTTATACAGTTCACCACGTTCATTAAAGTTTGGAAACCGAAGTCCCGACCTTTGGCCATTTTTTGTGATACGTGGTTGACACTACTGGTGGAAACTAAGCTACCGTCTCCCTGAGGCTACGTTTAGAACTGAAACCAGTACATAAGCATATTATTCACTGATAAAACCCACATGACGTGTGACGGTGATCCCTTGAAGTATATTGGGTATTTATAAGATCCTTTGATAATGTAGGTAACACTATTTTAGATGACAATGCAAAGTTAACACGTTTGCTACAGTATCAATTGTACTTGGAAAGCCAAAAGTGTCATTCAATGCTGTTCTGTTATGGGTCCAAATGAGGGGTACAATAGAGCACGTACACTGTTAGAGGAGCGGTTTGGAAACAGTCACGTTATTGCTGAGGCATGGGTAGAGAAAATTACCCAGGGGCGTAGTGTAGCCCCAAGTGATAAGCAAGGTTTAAGAGATTTTTCAGACGATTTAATCATGTGTCACGAAACTCTAAAGGCTATGGGTTATGTAAATCAGATAAATACGCAGAAGACCCTTGTCACTATCGCTGAAAGGTTGCCACATTACTTGCGTAGTAGGTGGGTTAGACGAGTGTGGGACATAAGGCACAATCAAAGGTCACCAGAAATCAGTGATTTTGTGTTGTTTATGAAGAGAGTAGCAGAAGAGGCGAATGATCCAGTGTATGGAAAATTAAGTACGAGTAAAACCAAAGACACTAACACCGTGTTAGGATGGGGGGTTCCTAAGGGGTAGGTATTCCCTACGTAGCCCCGTATTCCCTACGTAGGGTAGTTTTGCAGTCTCCACAGGTGGCTCCGAAAGGCCGGGCGTCGCATGAGTTCTTTGTCAGGGAACTCACTCATTGTATGGGTGCGCGCAGTTTAAAGGTAAAAAACCTGACGAGAGGCTACAGTTTGACAAAGATGCAAGGTTATGCTTTAATTGTCTGAACCCAGGGCACATGTCGACAAGGTGCACATTATACAGAACATGTTCAGTTGCAGGTTGTGGTAGAAAGCACACAGTTTCTTCACATTCCAGAATCAGTACCAAGAAGCTTTGCAATGGGACAACCTGACGTCAATCCAACTGCACAGGTCGTGCAGCATCAGGTTCAGAATGGTTTTATGGGAGCAGAGGCGGAGGAAAGCTGTAACCTCACTGGGGCCGGTGCTATTAGGGTTGCCTTGCCCATCGTCCCTGTTACGGTTAGTGCAGTTAACGGAAATAGTGTAAATACGTATGCACTGCTGGACAGTGGGTCATCTAGTACATTTTGCGCTGAAGATCTTGTTAGTCATTTACGTGCGAATGGAAAGATACAAGAGCTGTCACTGACCACCATAGAAAAGGCAAATAGTCGTTCAGCGACAATGGTTGTCAGTTTGAAAGTTAGAGGGTTTACACGAGGCCGGCACTTCCAATACACCCAGATCACTTGGCACAAGCTGAAGATATCAGTAAATGGCCACACCTTAAGGGCATAAACCTGCCAACTGTCGACAAAAAGAAAATATGTTTGCTAATAGGGCAGGATGCGCCTGATGCATTGATGCCGATAGAGGTTAGAAAAGGGGGAAAGGGTGCTCCTTATGCCACACGAACACAATTAGGGTGGTCCCTTAATGGACCACTCGGTATGACAAAGGGTTCTCGAACGTCACAGGCTACGTCAAGCTTCATTACGAAGGACGAGCTTTTGTCGGACCAGCTCCAGAAATTCTGGAGGCTGGACACAAGTGATGACGCCTTGGAAGATGATACCAGAGGCATGTCTGTCAACGACCAGAGGGCAGTGGCGATATGGGAGAGTACCATACGTCACAAAGAGGGCCATTATTATGAGATGGCCGTACCGTTCAAAGGTCGCCCTCTAAACCTTCCCGACAACCGTACGATGGCGAAGCATCGTCTCCGTTCTTTAGGTAAACGGTTACAGAAAGACCCACAACTGTTGACACAACACAAAAAGGAAATGAGCAATTTAGTCGAAGATGGCTACTCTGAAGCTGTCAACGAAGATAAAAATTCGGTTGACAAAACATGGTACTTGCCGTACCACCCCGTGCTTAATCCGAACAAGCCAGGCAAGTTGCGAATCGTCTTCGATTGCGCTGCTAAGCATGAAGGGGTATCCCTCAATGATGTGGTCCTACAGGGACCAGATCTGACAAATAAGCTTATAGGGGTGCTAATGAGGTTTCGTAAAGAGCCCATAGCACTTATGGGGGACATACAGGCGATGTTCCATCAGGTTAGAGTCACACCAGATGACCGAGACACCTTGCGTTTTCTCTGGTGGCCAGACGGCGACATGACACCAGAGAAAGGTACCAGATACGTATACAGGATGAAGGTTCATCTCTTTGGTGGTACCTGGAGTCCCAGCTGCTGTGCAGTTTTGCTCTGCGACGTACAGCTGAAGACAACAGAGAATTGTACAATCCAGACACGGTCAACACTGTGTTGCGCGACTTCTATGTTGATGACTGTCTCAAGTCAATCAGCAATGACGACAATGGAATTCGTCTGGTTAAGGAGCTTCGTGAGCTACTTAATTTCCAGAGGATTGCAGTTGACAAAGTGGGTTAGTAATAACCCACGTGTACTCGACTCGAGTGGAGGAGCTGAAGACCTTGGACCTCAATTATAAGGCCATGCCTACAGAAAGGGCATTAGGGTTAAATTGGGACGTACAAAAACCCTTCGACTGCTTTACATACAAGATGGTGCCCAAAGACAAGCCCATGACCAGACGAGGGCTTCCGAGTATAGTTAGCTCCATTTACGACCACACGGGTTCGTTAGTCCGTGGACACTCAAGGCCAAGATGCATCTTGAATGATTATTCAAGATCTTAGCCGGAGAAAGCTAGGATGGGACGACCTGCTCCCGGAGGATCACGTCAGCGGCTGGATGCTGTGGAGGCAAGAGATGCCGCAAATGGAACAGTTCAAAGTGAACCGGTGTTTTAAGCCTCATGGGTTCGGTGAACTCACTCGCTGTGAGCTTCATCACTTCTCGGATGCTTCAGAGACAGCATACGGGGCAGCTAGCTACCTTCGGATGATCAATTCTGAAGGCGAAGTTCGTACCTGCCTAGTCATGGCCAAGTCACACTTGGCTCCTCTGAAGCAGCTGACGATACCACGGTTGGAGCTCATGGGGGCTACCGTCTCCGTGAAGCTTAGGGAATATCTACCCACATTACAGCAAAGACAAAAATGGCTTACGCCGCAGAGAAATATCTCAGTTGGCGATTTGGTTCTAGTAGTTGACGACAACCTACCCAGAAACAAGTGGTGATGGATCGAGTGGTAGAGATTCACCTGGGCTCAGATCAGTTAGTAAGATCGGCAAAGGTGAAGGTCAGATCAACGATATTGACGATCGAGACCGGTCAGAAAAATCTGTCTGTTAGAGACAGTGGAAAGAGCCGAAACGCCTTAGACGAACAATGATACACAACACACTCTGATTACTGGTCAAATTGATTCCGGTTGTACAATCATAAGAAAGTCACACATCACGGTTTTATTTCAGTTTAATTATTAGTAGTAGTAGTATATCATTTATTAATTATGTAGCTTAGTTTATTCTTCAATTGTACGCAACTGTATGCATGTATAAGATTCATAGATTGGTTGTTGGGTTGCGTTTTAATAATGAGATGATTTGCGCAATCTAACGTTTTGAAATAATAATGCTATAAATGGATCGTCGAAGGACTTCTTATTCCGGGCCGGGATGTTAAGTTAGATTGCCTTTCTTTATATTTTTACGTCATGTATTGATGCTGAATGCACCTTTAAGTTTACAAGTTCATTGCAACTCCAGCCTCGTCCGTAAAGTCAGGATTCAGACCAAGATATTACGGTAACCAGACTATTTGGCAGTTGGCTACAATTCACCGCGTGGTGGCGCACTTTCGCTGCAGGCAAATTCTTCACGGATTCACACAATTTCATAGCCTTGGACAAGGCTAGCATCAACAACGATCATTCGAATGCGTAAAACAAATGCTCACTTCTTCGCGAGTGCTCACACACTACGATGTAAAGCGCCCTACGGTAACCGCGGCTGACGCATCTTCATTAGGCATTGGATGCGTTCTCCTACAAATACAAGATGACGGTTCTCGTCGCCCCATCTGCTTTGCATCGCGCTCTCTCAGCAACACTGAGAAACGATATTCAGTCATCGAGAAAGAAGCGTTGGCTGTAACGTGGGCATGTGAAAAGTTTTCCGACTACGTACTGGGTCTGTACTTCAGTCGAGACAGATCACAAACCCCTCGTGCCACTTCTGCAGTCAAAAGAACTATGTAACATGCCTCCACGCATTCTGCGCTTTCGACTCCGTCTGATGAGATTCAGTCCGGTGATAGAGTACATACCTGGGAAACACCATGTGACCGCCGACACGTTATCACGCGCCCCCGTGAGCGCAGCAGAGAACGATGACACAGCGCTGGTTGCCCAGGTAGAAAAGTTCGCGAGCCAAGTCCTCGAATCACTACCTGCAAGTACGCGACGAATGGACGAAATCCGAAAAGCGCAAAACGCAGACAAAGAATGCAAACAGATTATGGACTATTGCATTCACGGATGGCCGGCATACATGCCCCACTCTCCACTGCTCCGCCAATACTGGGAGAGCAGACCATGATCGTCTTCTCCTGTACGACGATCGCATAGTCATTCCCAGAGCCTTAAGACTGGACATTCTTGAGTGTATTCACCAGGGCCATCTGGGAATCACAAAGTGCCAAGCCTGTGCACGCACATCAGTTTGGTGGCCAGGTCTCTCCAAATCCATCGAAGAAATGGTGACAAAATGTACAACCTGTGCCCAAACCCGACCAATGCAACATGAGCCTCTAATTTCCTCATCATTCCCATCTCGTCCATGGGAAAGACTCGGAACAGACCTGTTGGATCACAATTAAAGGCAAATCTTACCTGCTCGTGGTCGATTACTATTCGCGGTGGGTTGAAGTCAAGCCACTGTCAAGCGACACATCGTCCGCGGCTGTGTCGATACGCACTTTGAAACAGATTTTCTCCGTCCTTGGGATACCGGAAGTCATCATTTCGGACAATGGGCCTCAGTATACAGTTCTGAAAAGTTCATTCAGTTCGCGACCGTGCACGTACAACTTCACACACGTGACCAGTTCACCAAGATTTTCACAAGCAAACGGCGAAGCTGAACGCGCAGTACGGACTGTAGGGACTGTTAGCAAAAAGCGAAGACCCATACCTGGCCCTTATGACCTACCGTTCTACTGTCCCCAAGCGAACTGCTTATGGGTAGGAAGCTCCGTACCCAACTGCCCATCCTTAACCAAACTTGCCCCCAACATCCAGACAGATGTCCTCGCCGAAGTCAGAGAAAACGAGAATGCGTACCGCGAGAAACAACAGCAAAACTTCAACACTCGTCATCGCGCTTGCGATCTGCCCACTTTGCAACCCGGGCTGCTTTCGAGCGCGGCACCAGGTGCTCCATGGTGCTCCATGGTGCTCCATGGTGCTCGCCCGAAAGCGTGTGTAAGCATGTGTGTGACGTAACGTTTCCACCACCTGGGAGCACCAGGGACGAGCGCTCGAAAGCAGCCCAGGTGACTCTGTCTATATACATACGCGACCAAAATCAATTATAAGTAAAACCTGTGGGTTCATCTGTAAGGCTTGTTTGGATACATTCATCTCTTCGAAGGAGAGGAAGCCAGCAGGCAATAAGGGGTCAACTACACCATGCACCAGCAAATTATACCAGTAGTCGAGATGAAATTTCTGACATTGAAATGGACAATGCATCAGTGAATGTGCAGGAGGTAGCTTTTAGTGCTGTATTGAAGGATGCTATAAAAACCGATATTTACATTATTTCACAAGACAAATTTACTACTTCTCCACCTGTTCTCTCCACATTTAAGGCCTTATTAGGTTGGTTAAAAGGTACTAGACAGCATTGGCTGTTCTGTTAATACTACGTATGCTCAAGCTTGAATTGAGTGATATTCATGATGATAAGCTGAAGGCCATGAGAGTGGCTAAAGTGATTGAATTGATCTACTCCTTTTGTTTGTACAAACTGTACTGGACAACTGACTAGGAAATGTGTTGATTTTGCCTCTTTCTGTGGAGAAGAGGATCCAGTACACTCTTTTCCGTTTTCAGGTTGGGCAGTCTCGGCAGTTACATCTGGGTCTTTCTATAAATTAGGGGTCCAAAAGTGTGACATTTGGTGTCCCCCGTTACACCTGATGTGTTATTTTTCGTACAAAAATCATTAAAATGGCTTTTAAACCATTTTGTATGAATTGTACTTTATGTACTCACTCTTTGAGATGGAAAGTATTTAAAGAATGTGTCCTGAATTTACAAAAACAAGATGTAAAATGTAACGGGGGACACCAAAGCTGGACCCCTAATTTATAGAAAGACCCATCTCCCTCTACCAGGTCTGTCACCTCACCCTCTGGTATATGCTGGCTTCATTTCCAGGAACCTCTATCGTATCAATCGCAGGCTACATTTCTGCAGTTGGGCCTATGGTGCCACTTTCTGCACCTACAGGTATGGAAACTATCAGGTCTATAATCCCATCACCATGGTATGCCGTCTTTATTTCCAGGAACCCCCATCATATCAACCATCACAGGCTGCACTTAATTGTACTTCTGCACCTACAGGCACGACTTAACCATAATAATGTGACATGCCCGATGTCTGGAGGTTTAACCGTTCCAGATCATCCATTTTCTGAAAAGGAATTTTTAAATTAATGAAAGGAAATTTGCAAAAATGACCGAACGTGCTATTTTTATTTTGGGTAAACGTTTGTGTGGCCTGTGAGCAGATTTTGAAAAAATATCTGGAATATCTGATAAATACTTAAAAATTGTTCTGGTCCCTTTTAGGGCTATCATGGTTGTTTGGATGGGTGATCATCAATTATTATTTTTTATTTAGAGGCCTTACCTATATATGTGCCTTAGCCTACATGTAGCTATTCTTGGTAGGACAAACACAAAGAAGGATGCATTTTCTGTAAGAAAACTGAATAATACAATAAAATCTTTAAAAAAATGTAGTTGACAATTTTCATGGGCAATTTTTGCAGGCAGATCATAAGCCAAACTTTACTAACACGTGGCCCTCAAAATTTGCCTTGTCACATGACCCCAGTGCCATGACCCAAGTGATACAGACGCTTTACAGCCATCCTTAGGCACAGACCACAAATTACACCAGATACGATCGTCTTTGGTGCCGGTAAGTGAAAATTGTCGACGAAGTTAAATGGATATTTCATTCATGACCCCCGGAAGAACCACAAATGACCCCCAGCTTAAGCCATGACACCACTGTAAAATGTGAATTTTATGATATTATAAAAATGTCTTTCACACCAACCTCTTGGCAGATATTTTCGCAATGACAATGAACGCTTCATATAAGGGAAAATCACTTCGTTCGAGGAAGATTTCCTAATGTAAATGCATACTTTGTCATTCGACGAAGATGAAAATCTCCTTCGTTTGATAAAGCAAAATAGCTTCATTCGACAAAGCAAATTTGTAATGTGTATGCTTCCTTCATTTAACGAAGTGATTTGGCAGGCCTGGTAATATGTGCTTTGAGCGTCAAGCGTTCTGCAAGCGTTGTTTTTGTATGCACTGCTTGAAAAGAAAAACACGTCAGACGCTTGTTGACACTCGACAAGCATGTGCAACCAGGCCATTGTGGCGTCCCATGTAGATCAGAGCTTCATTTAATCCTTGTTGGCGGTTGCCTAATGTGAACAGAACTGCTTTTCTTTTGATCTTCATTCAATCTTCGTAAAATGAAATATATGTGCACGCTTCATGAACTATATAGATTTTCTTTAATGAAGCAATTTCTCTTATATAAACAATGTTAATGGCCAGGAGCACCCTAGGGTAGACATATGTGCATTATACAAATGTCCACCATTACATTACATTGTCCATTAGCCTCTGTGCTCTGTCATATCACTCAAGCGTGACGTGTGCGCATGGACATTGATCATGAGGACCGAGAGCGGACTCATGTCAATATGGCGAATGGAACAAAGGGTTGAGCTTTTGTGTTTGGCCGCCATGTCGACAATTGCCGCTTTAGTCGGTCACGCTTGAGTGTGTGACAGAGGCTAATTGGTAACATATTATTATGTGTACTGGAAGACAGTCTGTTTCTTATACCAATCACAAGATGTATGCAATTCAGATAAAAGGTTTGTAGCTTACTGGCTCCTCCCCACTATGCGATTGCTGTATTCAGTCGTCCTGCAAAGAGAATACAATTCAAAGATCAAAACAACTAATACTAGGATAATTATATAATATTGGATGGCTTTGAGGGTGATATGAGAATATACCACAGGAGTCATGAAAATACGGAACAAGCCGAAGGCGAGTTCGGTATTTTTAGTATTTTCATTTTAATTTTCATTTTAAAAGTGTTGATACCGGTACATGTAGCAATGGTCACGAACAACACATTATTTTGTTCCATGTAAAATTGTACCTTTGTGGGAGAAACTGCCAACTGAAGGTGCTTTTCTAAAAGGTTGTCTGCTGACAACCTTTTTCCATTCACTGCAACATAAAAATCATGCGTGGATTTTTCAGATTTTCTGAAGTTATACTGCATCTACGGTATGTAGCTAAAATTTTTACAAGGCAGTTCAACTACATTATCCTCTAGTTATGTTATATGCTGTTGTTATTTATTATTATTATTATTTCTTTCTGGTATTCATACTGTACCGAGGATACCTCAAAAGTGCCCATTGTAAGTACTGTCACTCGCAAGCGTGAAATATTAGAAATAGCCAGAGACACCGGGGAATCCCCTTGCTCTTCACGACAGAATGCTCTGGGATCTTTAAAGTGCGTTACCGTTACCTAACACACTGGACCAACGGCTTTACATCCCTTCCGAAGGATGGAGCAAGTGTGGTGAGTGCCTTGCTCAAGGGCACAGGTACCCCAGCTATGATTGCAAGTCGATGACCCAAACCACTCCGCCACAGTACCCACGGTAACGATAAATCTGTCTTTAAAAATGGTATTCGGTAATTCCCTAGCACGAGTATTAGAACACTGCACATGGCGCTACTCATTGCTCCTCGCGTTAGATACAATGTATCAACACTCACCCATTCCTCATCCTCAGCGCCTTCACCTTCATCATCCTGTGGTGAATCCTGAGAAGTCTTCATTGACATGACCTTATCAGTCCATGATGCACCAACATTCTCACCCCCAGCATAGTTGGACACTTGGCTTGTCACAGTGTCCAGTTTGGCCAAGGAAACTACATGTACATGTAGGGTGACAAAAACAAGCCAATAAAATTGTTTTTATTTTGAATCTTTTGCCAAAAACTTGGCAATCCAGCGGCATAGGTGAGATGCCATTACGTACGTGTACTAGCTGCGGTGTTTCCAACAGGCACTGTACTAGGACAAATCTCACTCTGACCCAAGTATGGGATGGTACAAATGTACCTTCCTGGTTTTTATGCAAGTGTACGAAAGATGCATTGAAATAGAAAAGTTAACACACAATTTATTTGCTGGATTGGACCAATGAAATACTGTGGCTGCCTGATAAATATTTACGAAATGTATATGTACATGTAGTTATTTTGTACATTGTACAGTAATAGCCTGCAAAAACCCTGCAGGTAACAGGCTTGGCAGGACCCCTGTCAAATATTACTATTTTTTAGTGCCATGATTGAACCCCAGTGACCTCAGACCTCACCCCTCTCCCCTTACGTCCAAGACACGTCTATTTGGCACAGTTTGAGAGGGGGATCACGTTTGTACGAGCTCCCGTTTTTGAGAACAATTTTCGCCAAAATACCCCTCCAACAGGATGTGTGTATGCGAAAGGTAGGATTGGCACGATCACTAGCTGCCAAACAACTACTGTTACATGTAGCATGGCAGTGAAAAAATAAATTATCGCTGCAGTAAACAAGACTACATTCACAAACTTTTAAATTCTAAACTAGCTCCCAATTAGATGGGAAAATTACGCTAAATAAGAATGGCATGAACCCTGCCAAGCTCGTCATTTCATGTGTGCTGCTGAGCCGGTACAGAAGCGTGTCCAGATCACATTTTTGACCACTCCCACTCATTACCATTCTGAAACTTCGCGCTATAATCCGTATGTTTTTAAGGATATCGTTTAAAAAAAACACTGATGTTCAGTATAATTATATCCGGTTCCATAAAGCAGTACAGTGATTACACCAACCTTTTTGCTTCCTTTTTTCTTTCCATGGATAGTATTGTGGGGAGGTTTTATACAATTGTATACATGTACATAACATGTAGGTCAGAACAAAATCCATTTTCTGGAAGTCTGAACAAGCTCTTTTAACAATGAAACAAACCTTTCAATTTACAACTTTAAAGTAAAAAAAACTCCAAGGATAGGTCAGAATGCACTTTTAAACACTAATAAAATGCAATCTACATATCAATTTTGTGATGAAAATGGAATAAACCTCAACTTTCCAGACTTACAAATGAAAGGAGAGTCACTCCTCGTCTTCAGTCTGACAGTATCTCCATTCTCTAGCTCAATCGTATCCAACTGTTGTTCCTCAACCCACAGTGCTAAGCAATCCTCTTTACTATGTTTCGCTGTTAACGTTGTCAAATCTTCCTTGTTGACCAGTGAATGGATTTCAGCTTCTGACAGTCTGTCGGTTTTGCCCTTTGATTCCACTTCTGTTGAGAAAATGTTTTTTTTTAATGTCACAATTTTGTTGAAAGCATTTTGTATACAGCATTTATAAACAAAAGCAAACCTCCCAAATTGTATCTTTATACGGTAAGTGGTTCGAATCTCAGTCCGGACCATCCATAGTGCGTGTACCCTTGAGCGGACCATCCATAGTGCGTGTACCCTTGAGCGGACCATCCATAGTGCGTGTACCCTTGAGCAAGGTACTTTGCCATGCATTGCTTCTCTCCACCCAGAAGTAAAATGGGTAAGTAGCACATGTTGATGTGTTTGGTTAGCCGTTGAGCGCCTCTTACAGGCAGCCGGGGCTGTATACTCCCCAGGGATCCGAGATGGAGTGATCAAATGGAGCCCTATATGATCAAGGGAAATCATAGTGTAGGCTCCTTAATAGAAATTTCCTTCATAAGTGCATATTACCATAAACAAATTGTGTTGCCCTCACCTGACCATCCCAAAAGTCTGAAAATCTTGCGTGGTGTTTTTTTTTCCTTCCCAAAAATAAAATTTTATCTTATCGTTTTTGTTCGTTGCAAATGCGTACCTTTTGAAACACAATGCAAGTTATTTTACATTTTGGGCAGTTAGACTGGTTTTTGGGGCTCATATTCCACAAATATACACAAATATTCCTGTTCGTATGTCCGTGCATGGAATATGTGGACTAAGAACCAGTCTACCAAATGTGCGGCTTGTGCAGGTACATAAGTGAAGATAGACTGGTTCCCGGGCCACATTCCACATACGCACATATAATATTTGTGTTCAAGTGTGGAATATGAGGTCCGGGAACCAGTATAAAGTCAGGATTGCAAGATCTAGATGAACATGATGAACGGCTGGTTGGCCACACGCTAAGCTGAAAATGTTTTATTAACAACTTTTTTTTGTAGGCGTCACAAGGAAAATTTTGCGGTAGAAATAAGAATAAGGAGTTCGGACAATTATGTTAATAAACATTCAGTGCTCCTATTCACAACAGGCATACTGGTTAAAAACTGATAAGAAAACACAGGTGTGCATATCTGAACTGTTTGCAAAGACCATTCCAAAATCCTTGATGAGCTGAGGCAAATGATCGGTGCTAAAAAAAACATCCAATTGCTGGGGGAGCCACCCATGCCATCTTATCCAGGATACAATGCTGCATTGCAACTGCTGGCTGTCGAGTGGCGAGTTTATCGGTTCAAGAGGTTAAGTATTGAATTAGATGATCTGAAAATCACCAGTCTTTTTTTTCTGTGTACTTGTTACATAATCAGTCAGTGGAATGGGGCTTAAGTTCTCATGGATAAAATTGCCTATGCCCTTATTTTTTTTCTACGACAGAATTTGACTGTGGTGCCTAATTCTGAATTCAAAAAAGGGCATACATGTATTTCAGTGTTCAGCTCAGCTCAGACACGCTCTGATTCACAATCACAATTCCTTCATTGTCCTTGTTGCGTCGCGTGGGAACTAGCCGCCATTGAGCAAGTTCGATCAAGCGACTATAGCCGACTAGAGTCTCTCGAACAACAGAAATGACCCGTTGTTCAAGAGACTATCTTCTTTTGTTGAAGGGACTCTAGTATACACATATGGACTGGCAATGAGGTCACTAGTGCACGTCTATGGGCCCCGAGGGACTGTGAGTGACCACAAGAGGTTCCTATTTCCCCGAGGCAGAAGGCCGAGGGAAATAGGACCCTCTTGTGGTCACTCACAGTCACGAGGGGCACATAGACGTACACTAGAGGCCGAATTATGCCAGTCTATATATGTTTTATAACACGCCTCAGGCAAAAATACACACATGTACATGATGTACAGATGAAATTCAATTTAATACATTAACAAGCAACCACCAGAGGGCGCAGTAACCGGTCACTAGTTTTTGAGACTAGTGACCTGTCAGGAACACTAGCAGGGAATCACGCGCGCGTGAAGTCTTAACGCGTGCGCCTGAAACTTGATACGCGCGTCTAGTTCACGCTGGCGCAAATTTCATGCACTAGCCTAGATTAGTGAACCTCACGTGACTGCGTTTCAGCCAGTCAGGATTGAGAATCAGAAAGAGGCGTGTTATAATCGATTATAGTCACTTGATCAAAGTGGTTGATCAGCTGATTAAACAACCTCATACTATCATTCAGTCTCATTCGATATCAGCATCGTCCGAATCTATTGCCCCGAGTATGAGGTGGAGCTGCTCGGGGTAAATACATACATGTATAGACTTGTTCCCATTCCCTACATAGTTTATAGAATGGCGATCAGTCTAGCAAATGTGTTTTTACTTTTAGCTGCCACAGGGCTAAAAAAAATGCTTGAAATCAATGCGCTTGCGGACCAGAGACCGAACATGTTTTTTTTGCCTTACATTTGAGGGTTAGGAGCAATGCGCTTTCTGCATGGTTACCCCTGGTCATTGGGTTCAGTAGTTTCATTCCTTAGTCCTTCTCAGCTTCCTGAGGAGTATGCAGTCCCCTGCAACTTATGCGCACAGGGACTAATCAAACACATCAGCTTTCACTATACCTTACAGGTACCCATTTCCTCCTGGGTGGAGAGAGGCAATTCATGGCACGGTGCCTGGCCCAAGGGCACCAGCACCATGGACGAGCCGGGGTGGGATTCGAACCCACGATCTCTAGATTTACAACAATCAATGTAGCCCCACCCACTGCACTCACTGCCACATCAGCTTTTAAAAACTTACTGTAGGATGACATGAGATGCCCTTTGTTGACCTTGCGAGTATCGCTGAAATTTGGCTCTATCTCAACTCCCTTGCTGTCAAATTTCCGTTTGTGCGCAACAAGTGGCTTTACATGGAGTACTATGTACCTGTACTGTTTGGAATGATTGGTACAAGGAAAAAAACTCCTCTTAGAAGACAGTGTTCCAACCTAGAGCAACTGATGAGATAAAAGGCAAGAAAAGTACCACTACCTAACCAAGCAGTTTGACAGACAAAATCATCTCTTATAAAAAGCCAACCTACAGTTAAGCCCAAAATTATTCATACCGTTATTACCAAATTCAGAGTATTATGAATCGTATATTTGAGGAATGGGAATCTTTTAGCTTAAAGGTAGTCTATTTGTTTGTTAACCCTCCAAAAACTCCTCCATCGCTGAAGTCTCAAAGGTTGGAAGGCTTTCTTGCCATCACTCGGGTCTTGATTGAGCTCCCTCCACAGATTCTCGCTTGGGATGAGGTCCAGACTTCGGCTTGGCCACTCTAGAACATCTGCATCATTATCCCAGAACCATTTGTGTTTTGGATTGTTGTCCTGCTGATACATCCAATGTTTCCGCTACAGTAGGTGAAGTTTCTCTGCGGACTGCTTGATGTTTTCCTCAAGGATGTTGATGCACTGCTCCTTTTTCAAGATGCCATCCACTTTGACAAGACTGCCGGGCCTACTGGCTGAAAAATATCTATAATGCATTATAAATGCTCCCACCTCCATGCTTAACGGTTGCGACAGTGTTCTAAGGGTTGTATGCTTCGACTTTTGTTTTATCGCCAAACAAGTTCATCTCTGTGCCCGAAAAGCTCTATTTTCATTTTATTTGACCACAGAACTGATGACCAAAAGCTTGGATCTTTGTCCAGGTGCGCTGTTGCAAATGCCAGACGCGTTCTCTACCGTATGCCTCTGTTTCAGGACAGCCTTTTTTTGATTGCGTCCATAGAGATCCAACTTGTGCAACATCTGCTGGAGTCTCTGCCTTGATAATAATAATAATAACACATGCATTTGTAAAGCGCCATCTATCTATGTAAACATATTCCGAGGCGGCTGTTGCCATTATTACCGCTGCCATCAGGAAATCACCAGAACCATTTCGCTTCAACTAGGTGTGCAACCCGGCCAAGGCGCACAATCCTATCAGCAGTTAGATTGTGGCATTCCCCATAACAGCTTCCCATATATCGCTTGGGTTGACGAGGCAACTGGGATTAAGTGCCTTGCCCAGGGACACAGACACGTTGGTCGAAGTGGGGCTCGAACCCCCAACCTCTGACTGGGAGTCCCGCTTCATACCCACTAGACCACACGCGCTCCCAATATCTTGGTGCCAGACTCGCCAAGGTTGTTAAGAAGAGTCTTGATGGCGATCCATGGTTTGTGGTTGGCCTCTGATCGCCATACATTTTCTTGCCAGACGAGGTGACACCTCTGGCTTCCGACCACATCCCTTAATGCTTTTTACAGTGTGGAACTTCTCGTACATTAAATACTTTTTTATGGTGGCAACTGCCATTCGATATAGCTTTTGATAGCCTTTCCTCTTTTTGTGAGCATTCACAATGCACTTAATCAAAACTCCTAACCGAGTTCATTTTTCTTTGCCATGCTGACCATGAACAGAGAATGATTGCATCAGCTCCCCTTAGTTCGTAATCTAAAAGCAAAGTGTTGTTCTATAACATTCCTAATTTTACATTCAATAGACAGCCAAAGTGTGACGTGCGTTGCCATGGTAATTTGCTTTAAACTATCATGGCCGTCGGAAAAAGTACCATTGCAAAATCACAGGGACACGATTGAGTGATTTTTTGTTTAGAGCCAATAGAGCCTTTGCACGGCGGCCATGATAGGGGGCAGTCACATTGTTACCATGTGTCATGCATGAGTAGGTGCTTTGTGGTTCTATTGTTACATCATTTAAATAAGAAAACCTGCCCCCGTCATGGCCGCTGGTGCAGAAGCTCTATTGCCTAGGCAACTAACAAAAGATGACGTACATGTATTTACTTCGACAGTGAGATAGACCAGATCTTGGAATAATTGCATAACATTATAAAGAATCTTAAGAATGTCAAAACATGTGCATCATCATAAACATTGGTCTCAAATCTGAGACTTGGTATGGGTATGAATAATTTTGAAACTTAGGCATAAAAGCTAAAAATAATGGAGAAATTAGGAAAGAATACCTTGAAGCCTAGGCTACATGTAGGCCTACCTTTTTATTGTCTGTATCTGTGATGACATGACGAGATCGAGATAAAAGGACTCCATCCATCAGAATTCCTGGTCCACTGAAGAAAAAAATCGAAAGAAGAGTAGGCCCCTAAAGCATCAGTTAGGCTGGATGGTGGTTTAAAGCAACGTTATGGTTTGACCAGTGGGTTTGACCAGTCTTATACATTAGGTTTAAAACTGGATACCTGGTAGGGGTCTGGATGCTGATAATGGCCCAAGCCAAAGGCACAGGGCCATTATCAGCGTCCAGGCCCCTACCCAGTTTTAAACGGATTGTTTAAAACCGGCCAAACCCACTTTTTATCCCATTCATTACATGTACATGTATACCTTTTTTGTGTAAATCGGTAAAACTCACTAGGGCTATATACACGGACACTACCTTAGGATTTTTTCCTTGCCTTTTTCAGGGCAGTACATCAAAGTATCAGGATTTATTCATTGGGGGGAGGGGCACCTGGGGGCACAGCGTACGTCCGACCAACCGACTGAAACGCACACCCGACGACTCAGACGTACGCGGTGCTGGTGCGGATAAGTGTGCACACCAGTCTGTGCACAAAGCAATGAGCGTCGTCCAGAGCGAACCGAAAACCCAGTATGCCTCTTTTTTTCGCTGCAATTGTAGGCTGAATCTTCAGTGTGGCTTGTTATTTCCTTCAAGGACCTGCGTAGTGGTTATGCCCGACAAGGTTTGGGTGAGTCCCAGGGAAAATTAGTGTGTCACAGCATGGAGGAAGGAAACAGACTCCTCCATGGTCACAGGGAGAAAATGACACATTTTGGATTTCAATTCCGTTTAGGCCTACTGGTCGCCACCTATTCTAAGGACGTGAAGAAAAAAAATTAAAGTTCGATTTTTATTGAAAATATCATCTCACATTACAGATTATTTTCTGTAAATTCCAAAACAGCATTCATCTCATAAATTGAGATATGCGTCTTAGGAATCGCCGTTTTCCCGCGAAATCGTGTGTGTATTAACTGATCAAGAGAGAGCTCGAAGAATGCGACGCAGTATGAAGCGCCCCACAGTGACATATTGCGCCAAGCCAGCGAAGAATTCTTCAACTTCAAGTCTGATCAGTCTTAGTTCAACCATGGTTCAACACGCCGTCTCGTTTTCTGCTCAACTAAAGCTTTGTCAGGAAAGCCTAAATGCAGCAGGAGTACATAACATAGCACACGGCGCTCAACGTCATTGTCTACCGGTATGATTTAGCACACATTTACGCCTGGAATGAAAAACACGCACTCGACGACACTCACAAAGAGGAACTAATAATTATTTTTTTGTGCTAAAAAACACAAGCAAAGTACATGTTTTTTACACTGAAATTCTGCACGAACACAAACAACAATCTCCCCAAACTGTCGCTGGTTTCACAAGTCTGTTTCGCAACACAAACTACCCTTTTTGAACCAGAAATGTCACTGTAAAACAATTAATTAGTTATCTTGCTGTGTTCCAATTTAAATAGGCCTACATGTATATAAACAAACAAACGTTTGAGACACAATGGGTCATGATCATGATGGTAGGGGGGTACCCTCCGCCCCCCCCCCCCCCCCCCCCCCCCATATCCGATATCGTGCTGCATATGAAATTTGGGGGGGTGGGAGGCCGAGGAGGGATGGGGGTGGGCCGGGAGGGGGGGGCGGGGGAAGGGTTGGGGTCAGGAGGGGGTGGTTGGGGGCGGGGAGGAGGCGGGGGAGGGGGCGGGGGGAGGAGGGGGCGGGGGGAGGAGGGGGCGGGGGAGGAGGGGGAGGAGGGGGCGGGGGAGGAGGGGGGCAGGGGGCGGGGGAGGAGGGGGAAGGGGGAGAGGGGAGCGGGACGTAGCTACGCCGCTGCGCTATGCAGGGTGCATTGGTGCACCGCGCGCTGGAAGGGAAGTTCATGACGTGAAATTGATGTGGAACGTACGAACAAACCTGTACACTTCCGGGTTCCATCGCCGAGGCCAGGACTGATTTACTACCGGGACAGACTGCAGTGGTTGGTTGTCGTACAAACGAGACATGATTTCTCGCTTACGGTTCAGTTTTCATCAGAACAAAATAACTTCGAAGCTCGACAAAATGGCATAAAAAAGTAGGAAACGTAACGCGAGACTCCCTCGAAATGTCTGCAGTGCAACATAACCACAGCGCCCTCAAGATGCTTTATACCAACCAATCGCGGCCCGGCCCGGCTCAGCTCACCATAGCTACCATACTTAGAGGACTTTTGACCAATAGGGATTGAGGTATGTTTGCTGGTGTCGCTGAAGTGTGGCAAAGGCACTGGGAGATTCAGAAGTTCATAAAACTGCCTTGGTGCCCCCGAAAATTAAGTCATCGAAGGCAACTTTTGTCAAGCCCTTCGGCCCTTATGTCATGCCGTTACTCTTGTCTTGATTATTTTGTTAATGTTGAAAACAAAAAGTAAACATTTTTTTCAACATGAAAGTGAACAAACACACATTTTGCACCTCAATTTCAAGACAATGGTGCTCAGTGATGCATGACCCTAGGAAAGTAACAAAGGTATCAATGGAAAGCACATATCTTCTGCTTTAAGATGCTACTACGCTTTTTAATGGCAAAGTTAGTCTTTTTATTTTTTTGAAACACACTGTAGGCCTATAGCAAGTAATAGCAAAAGTGCACTTTTTGAAAATTAAATGTTCACGAAATGCGCGTGACTCGTCACGCAATCATGAGTAACAAATTCAGCAGGTAAACACGAGCTCCATATGTTAACACACGAAAAACATCGAAGACCGTTCCTGTTAATTTGTTTTCGTGCAAAAAGCCAAAAATGCGCCCTGTAGTTGTGCGGTTGGATGTACCAAAGCATTTTATCAACAAGAAGACCCACACACATGGCCAGCCAAAGGCACGGAATATCGAGAAAATTGAAGCACTAAGTTCATAGACGAGCCACACGCTTTACAACTATGCTCTAGCACGATGTGACAAAGGGACTCCCCCTACCACCGTGACCCCTACACCTCAACACACTCTTCACTTTTGTTAAAGTTGCATTGCCCGTGTTTCGGTGAAAGGATTAAAAAAATTAATTTACACAAGCGAACGAATTTAGAAAGCTTTAGTGTCTCTGTAAGGAAAAATATCAAAAACTTAAATTTCCGACGTCGGGAATTGGAGATACAAGCCTTTTTCTTGAAACGTGCTTCACATGTTGTACATGTGCGCGTACGCTCATATGTACATAGTATGTGTACAATGTACACATGTACGCGCACATGTACATTTACGTCATAACCCTGTCGATTAAATGACCTGCCAGCCATTTAATCATTTCTTGTTTTTAATCGACTGGCATTAATCCTTGACGGATTTTTACGTTCTTGGTACCAAATGAAAGCTGATAACTTTTTCTATTCTAGAAAAATACCTATTTAACTTTTAAAAAAAAATTGTACGCCCAAATCGGCCCAAACACGGGCAGTGCAACTTTAACGCACCAACCCCCTAAAACCTGAAAGGAAATCCTTAAAAAATCCTTGGATGGTTGAGACACAATGCATGGGGGAACAATGGAAGAGGTGGCGGAGTCACATATCGTGCTGTATATGCGAGAAAGTTCTGTCACTACTATTACAGTGCAACGATCAATAATATCAGAACATTTGCATCAAGACGTCTTACCCAAAGGCTGGTCACTATGCATAAAATCGTACATCATCATATGGATCTTCAGCGTCGCGATTACTCCGTCTACAATTCAATAATAGGGGATCATCATTGTGCCCATTTGACAACACCATCAACTTTCAGTTTCACTTTGGGCCGAATACATAACAACTAGCAATTTCTTTTTCTAAGCTTTTACTTACATCCTTATATTATAGGTCTATATACATAAAAAATAAGCAAGTGCTCACAAGCAGAAGCAAGAACTAATTTCCTCCAAGCAAAAGATTCCCAGAGCTCATCCAGGTCTCTGCTGCAACATAGCCCAAACACTACCCAAGGTCATTTCAATCTCGGTATGCTCTAGAGTACTGATTGAAAACATCACCATTTGCATGCTGTCAACTTGAAGGTTACTGGGTCTACTAAAACCAGTAGTTATTTTTTCTATGCGCTTTAGCAATGGACGCTTAAGATTACCAGTGGTTTAGATCCATACCCGATGTGCACATGATGCAACCGATGGGTCAGACAATACCACTGTATATAGGGTGGTTCGAGCCTGGGTTCTGAGATAACCAGTGCTCAAATCTATTCACTGGTACTCATAAGGTAATGTAGAATGGGGGGAAATCTGGGTGATTATGATTATGTCACCCTTTTGTGCGATTATTTTCTTCGACAGAACATACATGTAATTAAAATTTCAAATCAAAATGCTCCACTACATCATAACTACCGGTAAGCGTATTTTGTTAATGTCCTCAATTTGGTTTATCTGTGAATTTTGTCAATAAATTGTGTTGGAAAACGGACAAAATGGCAGATGGAAATGGCCGTGACGGCAGTTAGTTTTAAATCCTGTATTTTACACGACGCTCCAGTCCCGTTGTTTTGGCTCTACAGGGTGTATCAAAAAAGTATACACTCATAAAATTGTACATAAAATGGAAATTGTATATTATATGTAGAAAATTGGCTCACACATTTCGGTAGACATACGGTCATGTTTTCATTAACGTCTTCGTAATGTTGGGAATTTCACGCCTGAATGAACAGGGCTTAGTTTTGTAAACAAAGCTAAAATTAACTTGCACCAAAAAATGGAAGATGCAAAACAGGATCAAGGAGCATGAGAGGTAAATTTGACATGTCCTTTCTTTGCTATCAGCTTTTCGGAAAGTTTAGCTTGCCCCTTCCGTCCTAGATCCTCCACGTGACCATCTTTTTCTGCACACAGAATTTGGACACTCGGCGTAACACCAAAGGCACGCCTGATCAGTGCTCTGTTCTGCCTAAGAAGAGCAACTTTTATTCTTATTCGTCTCAGTAACAAAAACCTGAGATGTCCCCACAAAAGAAAACCATAACCAGTGATGTTAGGTCTGGTGATTTCAAGGGGGCCATTCCCAAGTTCATTTCACAAATGTATCAGACTTAACATCACTGGACATTAATGGGGACATCTGAAGTCCAGGTTTTTTGTAACTGCCCGTGGAACTGGATGACCTGGAAAGACAAATAAGAACCAAAGTCACCCTTCTCAGGCAGAACAGAGCAGTGATCAGGCGTGCCTTTGGCGTTACGTCGAGCATGCAAATTTGTGTGCAGAAAAAGACGGTCACGTGGACTGAGGACGGAAGTGGCTAGCTAAACTTTCCGAAAAGCTGATACATGTAGCAGAAAGGACATGTCAAATTGACCTCTCATGCTCCTTGATCCGGTTTTGCATCTTCCATTTTTTTGGCGCAAGTTAATTTCAGCTTTGTTTACAAAACTAGCCCCTGCTCAGCCAGGCGTGAAATTCCCAACATGATGACGACCTATATGTCTACCATACCAGTGTGTGAGCCGATTTTCTAAATATAATACAATTTCCATTTTGTGTACAATTTTATGAGTGTATACTTTTTTTTGATACACCCTGTAGAACATGGGGTGGGGCTCTGTCAGAGTATGTCATGACAACCTTCATTTGTTGTACCTTACAATTATATACCTCCTCGCAAAAGGGCCGCCTTTCGCAACTGAGGACTAAAAGCGAACCCATGCGTCTATACAAAGCCGTTATAATACGCGTGCCCCGTGGTGAATAGCGCTACATGTTCAGAACCCCAAGCTAAGGAAGATTAAGAAAAAGCTGTCAGCCTATTAAAGCAAAGGGTTATGAATATGTTTTCAAGCAATTGTTTTAGCATTTGCTTCTGGAGCTATATGCTTTTGCTCGGTGCTTCTAGTAGCAGTTGCTAGTTTTTATGTATTCGGCCCATTATGTTTTCAAGCAATTGCTTTTGCTCGGTGCTTCTTAATTATTAACAGTTGCTAGTTTTTATTCGGCCCATTGGGCCGAATACATAAAAACTAGCAACTGCTTATAAGAAGAAGCACCAAGCAAAAGCATAAGCTCATCGAGCAGAAGCAAACGCAAAAGCAATTGCTTGAAAACATATTCTTAACCCTTTGCTTTGGCTGAGAGCTTTTTCTTAGGCTTCCTCAGCAATTGCTTGGGGGATCTGAACAATAGCGCTATTCATCAAGAGGCACGCATGTTATGTAACGGCTTTGTATAGACGGTACGGATGGGTTTGCTTTTAATCCTCATCCGGGGTATCCTACCATTCTCAGGCATAATTTTTGCGCCATGTAGCCGTTCAACATGCATGTTGTTTGTTGAAACAAAACAATTTAAGATAAGTTGGATTGGATATTTCTTCTCGATTAATCATTGGTTTGTACACCTTAGGCCGAGCCCGGTCATCTCCAACAGGCATAAACATGATGAAATCTTCTCTGGTTGTTTGTAAAATCACGAACAAGTAAGAGGTCAAGCTACCATGTAAGGATCTTGTAACACTGCAAGCAATTGCTGAATAACACAAGCAAAAGGTTGTTGTTATGTATACGTATTTAGGCAATTGCTAATCAAGGTGGCATTTGCTTGCAATAAATAAGCTTTTGCTTTTGCTTAAAACTAGACACTTTTGCTTGCTAGCAACTGCTTATTTTTATGTATGAAGAATTCAAGATGTAAGCAAAAGCCTACAAAAAGCAATTGCTAGTTTTTATGAATTCGGCCCATTGGCTCCACACAAATAAAAAAGGCAAGAGGTTATACCACCATGAAATTAACAGGACTTAACTCTTTATTTATTCTGTCATTCAGTCTTAATTAACACATATTGCTGCAAGTATCAAGTTGTTCAATTTTCTTCCAAAACACCACAAAGTTCTTAGTTCAGTTTTAGTGATAAACATATCTAATGCGAGCTCGCATAAATAACGAGCCTCCGCCCTCTGGGATTGTAAGCGCAGCTGGCCTACTCGGGCAAGGTATGGAGTGTGGTGAAATTCGTGGCACCGAGCCTGCGTAGGGCCTGTGATATCCTAAACAACTTTGTGCCTAAGCTTTGCTTCATAATGACGGATTACCTGTTCAGCAAGACATACTATTGTTCGTTTGGATGTAAAATCAATAAAAGGTGGCATTTTTCAACTTTGAAGATTTTATTGCAATAAATCACAGACAGAGGGCGCTGTTTTGAGTGCATCACATAAGGAAGACAGAAGGGAAAAGTTAAGAAAAAACATAAGACTTCAAGTTGGACTTGTGGCAAATTGCTGCAGTTTCTACCCCCAGTTTTGTCATGGCTTACAGCAGGCAACATGTAAAACAAACTCAAACAGCCATGGATTACAAAAGTTTCAAGAAAATTGAGAAAAAAGTGGAATCTTTTGTGCACAGATCAATGTGATTTTCCTGTGTTTGCCTCTTGTGACGTCGTGACCTTGGTCATGAATATGCATATTTGCATTAGCATAAAAACTAAAAACCTTTGTTTTAACCCCCAAAGCAAGCTCCAAATAGGATTTTTATGACTTTAACTGAGTAAAGTGGTTTTAAGGCATAGCTTTCATTGATAAAAATCCTAAATAAGGGGCCCTTTAAACTTCTGTTCTGATCAAGAATTTATTATTTTTCACTCCATACAGTTAACACTGTGACATGTCACTGCAAAATGAGAAATTACCCCACTCCTTTTTAGACACATAAGGAGTGTTTTTTTCCATTTTCGGGGACATTCGGTTTCCATATTTTGTCGTGGCAGGTCACAATTATTTCCCAAACTATATATTATGTAATAAAAAGCTAGGATTATGGTAAACAATAATTCCATGTCAAAAATCACCATTTACATTAGCTTTAATTTAAAACAACGTTCCTCATACATTCAGTTTAACAGATGCAGTGAAACTTCTGCATTAGGATAAAGTAGTTTCATAACAGCTGGGCAATTTGGCATGTACATCTATCAACACTAGTAACAACAAACGAAAACAAGTTTCATAGTGGCAATTTTTGACTTTCTCTTTAAAAAAAAAAGTGTTAAAATGATGGTTAAAATGGGTCTTTTATTATACAATGCAAACATGTACAAAAACAAGGTAACTACTCGTAAACATCATGGTTAAAAACATGTCGTACAGTAAAACAAAATATCTAGTTTGCAAATTTGGCACTTATTTGCACTGATCAAGTTTAATAGGCACTTTCACAGGGGGTCAAAAGGTCACGGGTCACTATTGCTTGTCCTCCAGGGCTGCTTTCGAGCGCTCGTCCCTGGTGCTCCCAGGTGGTGGAAACGCTACGTCACACACATGCTTACACACGCTTTCGGGCGAGCACCATGAAGCACCATGGAGCACCTGGTGCCGCGCTCGAAAGCAGCCCTTATCGGGAGAGAACAATAGAGCAACGTGGGGAAACGCACGTGGCTACTAGCAGAAAAGCATGTGGCTCTACTGTTCTTTCCCGATCTGGGCTGCTTTCGAGCGCTTGTCCCTGGTGCTCCCAGGCGTTGGGAACGTTGCGTCACACACATGCGATAGCGCTCAAAAGTGTTATCGAGATCCCTGGTGCACCACGGTCATTAGAAATTACATCCCCGCTAATAAAATCTTGGTTTTCCACAAAATAAATCATGAAAATATTTACAACATTTGGTTTCGATGTGGAAGCTTGAACATTCAAAATATAAACCCAAATTTCCAGAATTATTCTACGACGCGGCAGCCATTTTCGCCGAGTCATGCCCGAGTACGCACAACTGCGCATGTCTTCCAGTTGTCCCAACGACTCGGAGGTCGGGAGCAGCCCTGGAGGACAAGAAAATAGTGGCCTAATGCATGCACAATGCCACATCCAACAATAATATACACTGTATTGAAAACCTGGTGCTCAAACTTCATGAAATGATTGCTAATTTTCTATACAGTAAGCTCTCATTATAGCGCACTTCAAGGCAGGGCTCGAAATACTCACTGGACCGGTGGACCGAGGCCAGTAATTTAAGCCTTGGTCTAGTGCTTTCTCTACCATACTAGACCAGTGGCATTTTTAAGCTAACGAACAGTAAATCACGTTTCTTGTAGCTTTGGTCTTGTAAAAATAGCATCGGTCCAGTAAATGATTTAAGCTACTAACCCTGTGGTCGAGCAGATTTTTTCATGAAATTCGAGCCCTGCAAGGGACTGAAATAATTTGAGCTTTATTTCCAGAGAGTGCTATAACCAGTACATACACAATGCAGGGAATAATGGCTGGGACTTAGAAAAAGGAGCTTTATATCGAGAGGAGCTTTATATCAGGGGGTGTTATAACGAGAGTTAACTGTAATTTAAACCTTTCTATAATTCAAACCCTTTTTTTGTAGTTATACCTATTGCAAATCATTTATGGGTAATTCCCAAAATTAGGGGTCCAAAACGTTTGGTGTCCCAGTTATGTACATGTCTGACAAAAATCGCCGCTCATGATCACAGATTCTCAGTAATAGACTGTGGCCTGCGATTACAGGGGACAGCACCAATTTCTTGAATATTTTGTTCAGTGATTACTGACAAATTACTGAAACAAAAGACCATAAAGGCTTATAATTTGTTCCATTATATTAAATAGGAATTTGGTGTCCCGGGTTACCTGTAGACGCCAATAAAAATTAGCTGTAGAATGAGTTTGCATTAACCTTGGTGCTTTATCTACACACAAAAGTTAAATTTAAAGGCCCAGTGTATCATTTGCAATGACCCCAAAAAGTAATAGACGAGTTTACAGGGGAAAAGTTCTGAAAGTAAAGATTGAATTAATAGCAACTACCCACTGAAAGGTTTCCGCTCAAAATGATATAATTTGACCAGAAAATAATCCGTAAAGATGAAATTATTTAGATCGTTTGCAAACAATTTACTTATTTTTGGTTCGCATCTACGCGGTCCAAAATGCATGGGCGCTGTGTACTGCGTGTGCGTGTTCAAACGCGATGCATTTTTATGATGTGCGCCACAGAGTGCTCGACGCAAGCCACATAGTACCCGATCAACTGAGAACGAATATTGAAACGCCCCGCCAAAACCAGGAAAACGCATATGGATTTTCATGGTTTTTTTATACGTGGTACATTTGACAAAGCTGAAATTTCTTCGGATGAGTTTTTTGATGTCTTTCTTTGGATTTATAATGGGCTTTTTCGCAGAATCGCTCAAAAACAGATCATCTCAGGACCTTTAAGTGGCAATTTGTCATGGAAATAAACTTTTAATTACTAAACACACTAATTTTGGGAATTACCCTTATACAACCTTTCACTCTTACCTGTACATGTATATGTACTTTCTTTGCACATTTTAATGTGAATTTTAAATACCTAAGCCTATACATGTAAAAGGGAAAAAAGCCTAGAAACTATTTGTCAAAATAACTTGTTCAATTGGAAGAAACAGTCTATAAAAATCAAACAGTTGCAACTTGCAGGTTGTGCATAACCATTATTAGAGACATGAACTGTACACAATGGAAAAAAGGCCACATACAGTATTAACAAAAATAGGAGAAAAGCGCCTATAGTTTTGTACTCAACTGGAAAAAGAGGAAAATATTGAACAAAAAAAATCAAAATTAGATGGAGATTTTACATGTCTGAACCAAGCATTCTGTGTTGTTCATAATTAAACCCGAGATTTTTCTATACAGACATTGAATGTTAAAAAGTGGAGTAAAAGCTTTCAAACAGAACTATGGACATTTTTGGGTCGACATTTAACAGATAACATCATTGTCAGTCAAAAAACAGGCGTCAAGATTAAATTCGTCAAATATGTCCCCATCCTTCGTCGTCTCAGTGTTTGCGTTGTCATGATGGAATGACTCAATCACAGGTATGGGAGGAAAATGTGGGTGCAGATCAGGGTTTAACAACTGATGTGGGACGTAGTGGTTGTTGGAGTGAAAAGGCGGTGCATTTAACGGCAGCGCGTTAAAGCTTGTTGCTATCTCAGGTTTTACTGCTACTGCAGCAGCCTGATGCAAGGCAGCAATGAGGTCACAGGGGTTGACCTGGGGTCGTTGAAAAACCGTGCGACCTTCGACCTCATTTTCGGCCGGGGTCACGGCAGGGGTGAGAGTTGCATCTGGCGTATCAAAATCAATTTTTGAGGTTAGCAGCCCTGAACCTGGGAAAAAATTGCTGTTGATTTGTTCGTTTACCGTCAGGCCTCCGAGCTCGATGGTTGGCGTTTCGGGACGGCTGGCTGGATCGTGAGGGGTTTCGGGCCGACTGCTTTCATTGCTGGCAGGGTAGTCACTGACCGTCGAGGACACAGACTGGTTGAGGTCAATGTCCATCCTCCCGTCGGGACCAGAGGAAGATTCGGATGTTGCTTCTGATGTAGTGTCTGAGAAATGTAGCTCTTTCCTGTCAAACCCAAAATAAAAGATGATGAGTTCAAAAATAACCCATTTTCCCCTCTAAAAACACCTCAGGAGTACAGCCGAGTAGGCCTGTGCATTTTCGAACAATTTACTATTTAAAAATTTGATTATATTTTTAAATCGAATATTCGATATTGCATGCGTAAACATTTTGGCAAAAAAGTTTGATGTGAACAATGGTGAAAAGTAAATGATTTTGGCACATCCGATCTCACAGCAAGTTACAGCAGCCTTTTTTAGTGCCGAATTAGTTGCCTCATGTCGCATTTGGATGTGGTTGGATGCAAATGTGACATTGTAGCGGCCGTTTCAGAGACAGAAAAATGATGTTCACTTCTTCCTGACTGAATAACATGTTTTGGGTGACGTGGAAAAATACCTCCCAAACATTTTATCCACGGAGAAGAAAACAGGAAATCTGCAAACTCCAATTTTGATGTGGAAGCAAAAAGGTTGGTGTAATCACTGCACTGCAGGATAACCGGATAAATTAGTTTACAAAACATCGGTGGTTTTCTGCCGATATCCTTGAAAATACACGGATTGAGAGCACGGAATTTCAGAATGCTAATGAGAAAAATATCATAAATGATATGGGGCGAATTGCAATAAAATTGACTTAGCCACTGGTCTAAGACCGGTCTTTTATAGTGGGCTATCCAACTTAGCCAGTCTCGGCTTAGCCCATTGCAATAAACCAGTCTAACTTAAGTACGGCTGCGCCAGCCGAAAAACACGCACATCTTAAAGGACATCTTCAATTTTAAGACTGGTCTTACTTTAAGACAATGATATTGCAAGCGGGCTATAATTCGTCGGGTGCACCACGAAATGACGTATCCGCGAGCGCAGTAGTAAAACTTTGTTTTAAGAAAATCGCTTTTGAAGTTGGTCAATTTTTAAAACTCCAACTTCGCCGGTTACTTTTAGTATGAGTTAAATGACTTAAATTTATACTTTTTTATTGTATTGATTGTCTAATTAAAGAACACTTTAGCTTAAAAATTTTCGTCACTTCGTGAAAAAGAAAAATGCCGACCATGCGTGATTTGCCACAGAATTCGCCCCCTGTCTGTATTTCACTGCGCGCGTAATATTTACAACGTCGCCCTGGCGCGTGGCTTTTTCACGAAGTGGCGTATCGCGATACGCCACTTCGTGAAAAAGCAATTCATGCACATACCATCTTTTTCAATGAGTGGCGTATCGCGATACGCCACTTCGTGAAAAAGGAAATTTGCATACCCATTAGTTACGTGGTTTTAGGCAACTTCTGTAATTAAAAAAATACAAATTGTCAAGTCTCCTAACTTTGCACAAATGTTAAGGACACCAAATAAAGTCAAATTATACCAAAGACAGAAATTGCCAAAAAAATGTTTTTTTGACGGATACGTCACTTCGTGGTGAACCCGACGAATTATAGACTGGTCTTAGTGGACGCCGCGTTAGCTGGCTAAGCATATAGACCGGTCTTAGACCGCATATTGCAATCCGCCCATGGTATCAAAATCTCAACATGCACCGATGGGAAAAATGGGGAGTCAAAATGTGATCTGGACAGGCTCTTTTAAACAGCTACCGGTAGTATCCCCCGTCCACATTTCTAAAGTTTTCCTGTCTATCATGAAGGTGTACATGTATGTGTCTACAACACCATCACAACTTGTTTTCCACAAAAAATCGACAGGCTTTTGCTTAAAACGCAAAGCAGTTCCGACCCTTTTCACCCGAAATTCTGAAACGCTCAAGGTCACTTGGTTTGTTTATCAACAGGGTTTTGACGTCATCCTGAGAAACATACAAAACGGCCTGTGCAGTATTGAATGGAAAGTACATGAAGTTAATGTTTATCATGCCTGTTTTGTCCTTGTAATTCAAAATACAAACGTGAAAAACACTTCATGTAATATGACAACAATCTACTATTACCCGTTTTGTGAAAAAAACAGTAAACTTGTGGCTCACAATGAAGCTCTTTTGAAGTAAATACTGGTGCTTGGGACGGGTGGTTTTGTCACGGAACGAACGGCATTCACAGCGGTCTGTGTACAGCATGGAACGGTCCCTGTGGGCCGTAGTTAGAATGAGCGACTCATTTTTCTCTCTCTTGGTAATAGAAAAGAAAATATTTCTACTGTTTTTTTCATAGTGTCTGGTAAAACATACAGCCACGCAGCTACTGGGCATATCTCTGGCTTTTTGGACCAACAAACCACCATCTAACGGACGGTTTTCCAAGTTTTTTGCGTGTAAACGTATGGAGCTAACAATCGTGTTGACCTTTCTTTCTCAGGATTGCGTCACAGGGTCACGCGCATATCATGAATACCTAATAAGCGTTTCAGAAATCGCGAAAATCTCATTTTTGAAAAGCGCACTTTTGCTTGCAATTTATCCAACTTAAATCCACTTGAAAAGAGCCTACATGTAACTGCTAGATTTTCCTTCAAGGGGGATTCTAGCTCTTTAAAGTTTCAAAGGCAATTCCTAGCACTATACCCACTGCTGGGCTTACCTAGTAACCTTCTCTGGTTTGTACGTCCCTTCGGGGTCGTATTTATGAAGATTAAGACGCCATTGTTTGACGAGGCCTTCCCAGGCACGCCGACTGCATTTCTGAAACTTGTTGGGAGTCCCAACATGCTTTCCTTTTTCTCTCTTGTACCTGGGGTCATGGAGAAAAAAAAACGATAAATTTTAATATCACGCACAAATCTACGAACCAAAGTGCTTAAGCTGGTGCTCACTTTATTACCCTTGATCACTAGGCTCAATCATATCATTCCGTCAAAGGTGAAGTACATGTATCCTGGCGTCATGGGTTTTCGATCGGATAACGAGAAAATTCCTCCGAAACCAAAACGACAGCAAATATCTTTAAAAAATGTTATCCACGTTTAAACACTATCCTTGAATTTGATATTCCACAGCAGACCAGACAGTTTCTGCTGTTTTTCTTTTCTCAGATTGCCCGAGAGCGATAAGCTCTGCATGCGCCATGGTGATAGCAGTGTCATATGTTTTCGATCGTTCGTTTGAGGGGCCATTTCTGTTGACGTATGGCGTGCCAAGTGTTTCAAATTGAGCACTACAACTGGCCAGTTTTCCAAAACACCCAAGTTCAGAAGCTGGCCTACTTTTCGTCAGTAAATAAATATGAACTTCTAACGGTTTTGTAAGCGGTGTGCTGATTGGCTTCGCAGAATACGCGGTGAAGTTTAGCAGTGCATGGTTTGAGCAGGTGCGCGCAAAGTGCAGTGTAAAACAAAGGTTCTGCGTTAAGATTTCTCCCAAGCGCGTTCAAAAAAGATACAAGAATTTGTTGGATTTGGCACGCCGTAAACTTTCAACTGGCACGGCAATCACGCAATCGATCCTGCACGAATGAAAGACGGGACCTTCAGCGATCTGAGGATGCTTTTGGTGGAATATTTGATAAAAGATCACGTCCGTATGATACACTTGATTAAAAGTCCAAAAGTGTGATAGTGATCTTCAGCCGAAAATACACATTTTGCAAAGTTTGAAAGATAACTCATGCCAGGTAATTTGATTTGCAGCAAGTTGAAGGCACAGACAAGCGACTGATTCACCGTTTGCAAAACAGCCACAAATCACGGTGAATCTCGTACAGTCTGGCGCTAAATCAGTGTAAACTTTGCTGATCGAAAGCGCATGACGATCGAAAACATATGACGGCACGATACTGTACAGTTAAAAGCCTAAAATTATTCAAATTTTTAAAAAAGTGTTTTTGTGGTGTGGCCTCGGCTTGCCTCGATCCTGTACTTTACGTACGTACTGCACTGCATACATGTACCGGGTATGCACACGCAATAATAGCAATTGTTCTGCAAGCTTGGGCACTACATGTAAGTGCATGATGTTGTCAGTCTCCGGTGTTACAACTCGTGGGACCGAGTACCAATGATGATGTTTGTGTCACAGACACAATCGATTGATCAGAGACACACGGCAATGGCGTTTTCGAAAACTAGAATAGTCACGGGCTTTGGATTTGCAGGTTTCTATTTTCAACTCACTTGATTTGGCTACATGTAGTTCCGTATTTATACTGAATATTTGTATTTTGTTTTATATAAAACAAAGTTGCAAAATTAAGTTTGTGTTTTTTCCCAAATAACATTCATCAAATGGGGCAGACATCAACAAGTCCAACTCACTTTTTTACTAGTCTGAGGTAGTTATCATAGCCCAACGTGTTCTTGCCAAAGTCAATTTGTTTCTGTCTTCGCACAATAACAGTCTCATCGGTCTCGTATTCCTTTCGAGGCTTGGCATTCAAATCAACTCTCCTGCACAGAAATGAAAAAAAACACACATCACATTGAAAATTTATACATACATTTCATTTTTAAAATGCAACCCTTTAAGACCTTTTCACACTACAGCCTGCCAACCCTGTGGGGTGTTATGGCCGAGCGGTCTAGTGCTTCGAACTCAAGTTTTTGTGCAGGTACTAGAATATGGGTTCAATTCCGGGCCGTGACACTTGTGCTCTTGAGCAAGGCACTTAAAAGCACAGGCTCGTCAGCAATGAACGCGCTCCAAATTCATGCCACAGCAAAGGCATGTAGCTGCGTATTTCATGGCACAAATTTGGCGTGCGCACATTGCTGACAAGCCTGTGCCTTTAATCACACTTGTTCCCTCCTTCGGAAGGGATGTAAAGCCGTTGGTCCAGTGTGTTAGGTAATGCACTTTAAAGATCCCAGAGCATTCATTAGTGAAGAGCAAGGGGAGGGATTCCCCGGTGTCTATGGCCGTTTCTTGTTTTTTAAAGTGTCAAAATGTTCACTGAACTACAAAGCGTAAGAAGGGGGAGGGGGAGTCGAGGGTTGCGTACGACTTTACATGTAAAATTTTGATATACCCTTTAATACGAGTACATGTGTATACATGTGTACATGTAAGTAGTATTTCAGGGAGGGAGGGGAGTCTTGAAAAATACTACGCTCTGTATAACCATGAAAATGTTGAAAACGTCTTACATGTTCTCCTGGTCCTCACTGCTTCCATCGCTGGATTCAGACATGAGGAGACGGCGCTTGTATCGCATCATGTCCCTCAGCGCTCTTTCTTTTTCCTGCTCAAAGTTGTCAACCTGAGTAGCCCAGTCCGAGTTGGACTTGCTGACATAATTACGGCTTGGCAATCTAACGGAGTCTGGAGTCCGACTATGAACAGAAACAGTCAATATAAAACTAAAACATCAAAGTTCAAAATTCCTGCTTTTCAGAAAGAAAGAAAAAGCCAACCTAGAGAAAGACTGTTATGATCCAAGTTAGGCTTATGGGAAAATCCTCTCTGGAATCAAAATTACAATTTTTTTTTTGGAGGGGTCAATTCCCATTGTCTTGCCGTTTCGAGGAAGTACATGTACCCAGCAATTTTGAACTTGATGAATGCAGAAATTACAAAATCACACAAATAGTTTTGCAGTGGTTTGCAAGTTATTTTTTCAAATTTCAGTGCTATCTTCCGTTTTGAAAATGAGATTGAATCGCGTTTCCATAGTGAAATCGGAATGGATTTCAAAAATTTTGCAGTTTTTCTGGACATACAGTGTGTAGGTCTTTTTAAAATTATTAAAAGGCACATGCTCGTCAGTAATGCGCGCGCGCCAAATTCGTGCCACAAAATACGCAGCTCCATGCCTTTGCTATGAAGCTGCGTATTTCGTGGCACTAATTTAGCGCGGCATTGCTGACGAGACTTAAAGGCCTTATGTATCATTTGCAAGATAACAATTTTACAGATTCATGGAATAAGAGTGTAACATATCTAAGGAAGAATGTTGGTAAACTACATGTAGCCTGAAGACATTTGTAGATGCATCAATGCTTCAGAAAACCTTAAAAATCTATATGGATTTTGTGTACAAGTGAATGGTAAAAAAGTCCAGTGCACCGGACCTTTTTTTAGAAAACCACCTTCGGTTGTCAATTTCCAGCAAATACCATTTTGGACGGAAATAAATTCATGTGGTGTTTGTTACCATTGCTATCAACACTTTCAGTAAGGTTTTTCTTGTCAACTCATGAAAAACAAAATTGGGTAATTGCAAATGATACAATGGCCTTTAAAGCACAATAACTAGTAAATGAGCATTTTTACACAGTGCATGTACTTAAAAATGGATTTGTGTTCCGCAAGTTCCTGTAGGTGGATTTTTAGCAAGAGTTGAGCAGTTGACTACACATGGCTTTAGATTTTAAGTCGAAATACATGTATGAGCCTGGCTGCTTTAATTTTTTTTGTTTTTGTTTTGTTTTCTTTCTTTAATCAAATCTGCACTCTAAAAACTTATGATGCCGGTTAAGTCATGTAAGGATAAATTTATAACCAACTTCTCAGTTCTTACCGATTTTTTTAACAAAAGGAGAAAACCATTAATTTTTAGTCAAAATTACCGGGCTTTCGTGGACAAATACAGTTCAGCATTTGTCTTTAGACAGAGCTCAACTGGACCAAATTTTTACCTGGAATTTGTCTTTGTTGCTCCAAGAGCAGGAAACTCATCGCTGCTGAAGACATCTGGGTGATTCATTTTTGACTCGGCTCTCCTGTCATGTGACCAACGATGAGACCTGTTATCGCTGTTAGGAGAAATTAATGTGACAAGTTTCAAGTTTAAAAACTTCTATCTTGTTGAACTTGATGGGGTTAAAGGCAGAGGCCCTGAAGTACAATGGATGACCACAAGAGCAGGCTCTCTTGGCACTTGACTGGCTTGCAGAAACCAGGCCAGTGATTTTCAACATCGCATGCAGTTTGCATGATAAATCTAAAGAAAAATCAAGTTGGACACGTTTTTTGCTGTTTAGAGGATTCATCGGGGGAAAACGGACCATTCTTGAGAGTAAAAGGACCTCCATGGCATGGTATGTTTGGTATTTTTTTCATATACATTGAACACGGATTTGGGTAAATTTATATGTTGGAATCGATAGCTTATTCAATTTTAAGATATACTTCCCACTGACACTTCCGTCGCAAATGTTGCATTTCTGAGATAAATAAATGAAAAAATCACTGCAAAAAGTAATGCACAAAATGACGTGGCGAACAGTCTGTGCGTAAGCGCGACAACAGAGAGCGCTGCGCGCGCGCGTGAATAGTTATCTTGTGCACTAACTGAAGGCAATTTTTGAGGAAGAAAACGTGATTTTTCTACAGAAAAGCAACATTTGCGACAAAAGTGCAAGTGGGAAGAATATCTTAAAATTACATTATGTGTTGATTCCAGGAGGTAATTTCCTTAAAATCTTTGTTCAATGTATACGAAAAAAATACCGTATGTTTTTCAATGTTTAATTTTGACTGTAAGGTGAAATTTCAGATTGGTGAACAGGCGCCATTTTGGTCATGCAGGGTATGTCGCCATGGACAAAAAAAAGTGATTCATCACGTCCCAATGTAAACGTCAGAAAATCACTTTTAGCCTTTTAAAAGTAAATGTACATGTAGCGCGCATTAGGCCAAATTCGTGCCACGAAATACGCAGTGCCATGCCTTTGCTATGGAGCTGCATATTTCGTGGCGCGAAATTGGCTTCACGCACGCTCTGCCTTTATCTTCCATTACTTTAAGTACACGTAGATTCTTAATTATAAAACAACTTGTCAACTAGGCCCATGTTCCGATATAAGCCATGCCACATACATGTATGTAACTGTATAAGCCATTGCAAAGGATGCTTGACTTGAGTGATTTCTTTCAAAGGCTACACTGCATTGATTGTTAATGTTAACACATGGTTGAATAGGCCTACCAGTATCTAGGAAAACTTGGCTTCTGATGCTGTTCAACCTTCTATTAAAGATCACTCAAGCATCCTTTACCACAAACAGCAAGCTGAAAGGGCCCCTGATCATGAAATGCTCAATAACTTTATGCACAGTTTTTGCTGCATATGAAGGATTACTTAAATGTAGAAAGACAATACTGATGCCCCATGAATAAAAAGTGGCATTTTTCAACTGTGAACATTTCTTCACATAAACTCACAGAAGGAGGGCGCTGTTTGGGAAATGTCACTTCAGGAACACACAGCAGAAAAGCAAAGAAAAAACAGAAGACTTCAAACTGCAATTATGGAAAAATGCTGCAGTTTCCAGCCTTAGTTTTTTCATGGTTTGCAACAGGCAACATGTAAAACAAACCTAAACCATCATGGGTTACAAAAGTTTCAGCAATTAAGTTGGAGAAAATTGTGGAATCTTTTGTGCACAGTTGAATGAGATTTTCCTGTGTTTTCCTAATGTGACATCACCACTTTGCTCATGCATATATGTAAATTGTACCATGAGCACTTGCCGAGCACACATGAGACGTCATCAGTGGGCACGTACATGTTGTATGCACGCAGCAAAAAAAAAGCGGAAAGAATCAATTGAGTAGTTGATGATCATGGCTTCAGACCTTGTGTACAAAACGTGCGAGACGAGACTGGCTGAAAAATGTTTAGCCAAGTGTTTCCTCACAAAATCTTAAATTTTTCTGACTCCTAAATTTGGGTTTCCCATCAAATCCCCAAAGAAAATTACCGAAGCTCATCGTACCATAGTCTGTCACTCTAATGTGAAGTAATGTAGGTCCTATAATGTATAGTTCGTGATCATCCCTTGTTGAACATTTCGCATCACGTTTGTGAAATTCTGTTGAGAAATTATGACAGCCTATGTTGTATAAATTATACTAGGCTTATTAATGATTTTAATGTGGAAAAATTTTAACAAATATCTAGGAAAACTTCTATTTTTTAGAGACTTGTCTTGTATTGGTAAGCCAATAAATCTTGTGCATGTGCGCGGCCGGCACAGGGTTAAAATGCAAGTAGGGTAGGGTGCCTAAAAAAATTAAAATAATCTTTCCCCAATATTTTTCCCAGTAAACACTCCTAAAACTGCTAAAATTTAATTTACGTTTTTCTATCCATCATGTCCATCTAAAACTAAGGGCCTAAACTTCTAAATTATCCTTCATAACATGTCCTTTTATAAATTTTATACCAACATGTCAATGTCATGAGTCATGACAAAAAGACTTTAAAAATGAGCAATGAGCATGATGATGATGAGCGTACCTTTCGCGATACCTTGTTGTTCTGTGGGTCCCGTATCTCTCTGGACGGTCAATTTCGCGGTTGCGACCGTGCTGCTCTCGTCTGCTCCCGCCGGCGCCCTGCTCTGGTCTGCTCCCGCCCTGCTGCTCTGGACGACGAAATGACCGCTCGGTATTTGGTGTTTGGTGTGGTGAACGCCAGTTCCGATACTCATTTTCGTCTTTTCTGCTTCTTTGATTTCGATTTTTTACAGATGACATATTTAAAAGAATATCAGGCAAAGTAAAACAAGCTTGGTAAAACACAACAACATGTATTAAAACCGTAAAGTTTAAAATGTGGAACGTTTGAAGGTACCACTTGATGACTTGGCCCTTGGAAGACTTGTGAATGTGCCGGTACAAAAAAAATGTAGTGGTTTTCAATTTCGCGCCAGCGCGAAATTGCCAGTGCGCGCATGCGCATGAGCACTCGTCGTGTGTGGTATGAATATTCATTTTATGCCAAAATATGAAATACGGATTTTTTTTTGGTTTATGCTTGCTTTTCCTGTCAGTTTTTAAACATATTTGCAGAAAGAATAACAGGGAAATGTTTAACGTTAGTTTTTTTTTTTTGCAATTTATTGTTCGCGTTTAGAAACTTTGAACAAACAAAGAAAAATCGAAAGAACAAAATAAAAGAATACGGTCGTGTGACTTGAACCTTACAGCCTCAAAGAAGCACCAGCCATAACTTCCACCAGACTACTGTCAGCTGGAAGTGGATTCAACCATTAAAACAAGGAGGGTGAAAAGAGTGAGCCACATAGAGGGGTGTTCAAGATGGACTCATTTTGTCACAGTTCCGAACAGTTTTAGATGAAATACACCGTTTATGTTACGTAATATTTTATGTGCTATTATTAATCGCCAGCAAAAAAGTAGTTGGAGTGAAATTACTGCACGCTATTTTCATTGTTATCAACTCAATAGATTTTGATGCCACGTTGTGTTTTGGTTCAAACCAAAACGGACAAGCGGTGTATAGTCAAACTCGAAGCGGCAAGTACAAATCACCGGACAAAATCATGAAGATAATCGACGAGTTGAGATGAAAAATCCAAAAGACTGGGGTTTGATCACCGAGCTGGCACCATTGGTACATGTAAATTTGGTTTTATCTTGCAAGAATTAAGTAACAAATATCCAGCAAACCTTGATTAAATCCCGATTAAATCCATGATTAAATCAACTTGCAGACTTGTTTTGTTTACAAACGCCGGGCACCCTCGGCCCAATCTCATTCATTGACATTGTTTTGCAATGCCCGGCCCCCCAAGTTAGAACTAGGGCGCCTATGGGTTAAAGAGTTGATAAGTTGATAGGAATGTTTTTCTTTACGCAGTGGCTATGTTACTTGTTAGGCGCAATCTTCATGCTCACGCAAATTTAAGCATCGCCAGATGGAAAAAGTCAAATTTATTTAGAATGAGAAAATTGGAAGATTTTCAGTCTGTCTTAACGTGCTCTGTGCACAAGGGACGCAAGATCTACGGGAATAAGTACCATACATGTTTGCCAGTTGAGACTCCATCCACTAAAAGGCACTAAGTCTATGGAACATGACATAAAAATCCTCAGTGTTTTCAAAGAAGAACTTGATTTTTTCTCATTGCTAAAATCATGTTTCCTAAAGCTACAGTCACATAAAACACGGTACGTACACGGTGGCGCACGGTAAAACGCGGTGCTACATGTATACCGTGCTCTATACCGGCCCGAAAAAAAGCGTAAAATCGCGTCGACGGTCGTCTCGAGGGTCGACGGTCACTGTCCCCCCCCCGGTAGGGCACGGTTCCCACACGCCAGAACGCAGTACCACGGTGTCAACACGGCGCCAACACGATGCGAACACGATGCAAATGCGGTAAAGCACAGTAGCCTCACAGTACATGCGGTAGGAACACGGTACAGCACGGTAGCAACACGGCACAGTGCGGTAGATTGTGGAAGAGTGCGGTACAACGCGGTAGCCGCATACTGCGACATACCGTGTTCAAACCATGGTCTACCGCAGTCTACCGTATCTCTACCGTATATCTACCGTGTTGCTACAGTGTTCAAACGTACCTCCTGGTACATGTAGAACGCGGTGTCTACACGGTAGCCCCGGCGCCAACACGGTGTCCACACGGTAGAGCCGGCGCCAGCACGGTTCCAACACGGTAGTGCACAGTAGAGGCGACGCAGCCGGTACAGTGCGGTGTCCGTGCGGTGAACTCTTAATTTTTAAACATTTTAAAAATTATAAATCCGTTTCCCGGCACAGCACGATAGCCCACGGTATGGTAGAGCGCGGTAGCCCACGGTACCGATACGGTTACCTCTGCGGTAGAGCACGGTAGACGCCGATCATTAACCGTGCTGTACCGTGCTCTACCTCCAATGTGACTGTAGCTTAACCAAATTTACACTTTCTGTGGCATTATCAAGTCATATTAGGAAGAATTAGTGGCGAACGTCTATTGTATTTATGCAGGTCTACGTCTGAAGCCATGATCAACTTCAAGATTCTTTCCGGTGTCTACAGGAAGGGTGGATATAAATATAATTGCCGCTAAATGACATAAAAATGCTTCAAAAAGTTTAAATTTTAGCACTGAGAAAAGTTTGTTTTTCTTTAGGAAAGAAAATATCATGCACGGACACCTACATGTACTGAGACTCCCCCATACACCAATGCTGTAGGACTCGAGTCCCGATTTTCAAGGACTCAGACTCTGCTAGTCAGGACTCGGACTCTGCTAGTCAGGACTCGGACGGTTAGGACTCGGAGATTTAGGCTGAGTCCATCCGAGTCTCGTGAAAAAAAAAAAATACAATATTTAACAAAAAGCACATTATACAGGCACCGAAAATTATTTAGTGTCTATTGTAATTTATTTTGGTGCCGAAAGTATTTCGAACATGTGAAATAAAATTCTGAGAATGTAAAATAAATGTTTAATGCTTAAAGGGCCCCTTATTTGGGATTTTTATCAATGAAATCTATGCTATAAATCCAATATACTCAGTTACATTCATAAAAATCCCATTTGGAGCTTGTTTGGGGGGTTAAAACAAAGGTTTTTAGTTTTTATGCTAATGCAAATATGCATATTCATGACCAAGGTCACGATGTCACAAGAGGCAAACACAGGAAAATCACATTCAACTGTGCACAAAAGATTCCACTTTTTTCTAAAACTTCCTGGAACTTTTGTTATCCACGAGTGTTTGAGTTTGTTCTACATGTTTCCTGTTGTAAGCCTTGACGAAACTGGGGGTAGAAACTGCAGCAATTTGCCACAAGTCCAACTTGAAGTATTATGTTTTTTCTTAAATTTTCCCCTCTGTCTTCCTTACTCCAAACAGCGCCCTCTGTGGTTTATTGCAATGAAATCTTCAAAGTTGAAAAAGGCTATCTTTTATTAATTTTACATCCAAACGAACAATAGCATGTCTTGCTGAACAAGTAATCCATCATACCTGTATGAAGCAAAGATTAGGCAAAAAGATGTTTAGCATGTCACAGGCCCTTTAAACTAATTTTGAGCACTTAAAATGTATCTCACCACCCAGACAAACATTTTTCTCCGCCTAAAGCAAACTTACGAGCTGCCAAAGATCACAGGCACGATCATTGACACTTGCACTTGAAAATGAAATAAGGACTCGGACTCGGCCTGCTGAGGACTCGGATGTTTGCTGGACTCGGGCTCAAGGACTCAGACTCGTACACCAAGGACTCGGACTAGGAAAGTGGGGACTCGACTACAGCCCTGCCATACACTGAACCCATGAGACAACTCTCAAAATTTCTAATTTTTTCCCTAGAAAATTCAAGAGTCTTTCCCTCCTAATTTTGCATTTTTATCATCAAATTAACATTTTTACATGGTTTATATGTCAACAAGGAAAATCCTGGGTGTCCGTGCATGGTAATCTACCCTAAATATGTACTTGACTGAGTTTGATTCATTTTAAATTTCCCTATTTTTTTATATTTTATTTTACATTACAGCTTCATCATCATTAGATGATCCTGCTGGAAAACGACAGCCACTTTAATCAAAACAACACGTCTTTGATCAAACGGTAGCCAAGAAAAATAGACTGTAAATTATAAATTCCGCACTCAAAAAGACACCATGGCCGCTGACAAGAACAAAGAGCTGTTCAACCGTAAGAGGAGAAGCTTATCGCTGAAATTAGCACAGAAGGAAGATGTTCCATTCTCACCGATGTTCAGCAGGATTGGAGGTGTCTCACCCATGACGTCATTATCAATCAACATGGGGGAATTAACTTGGTGAGCAATAAACGTCTTAATTATAACTATTGAATTATTGTCTGTTGACTGACTAGACTTGTGGGGATTCCTGACGATTGGTGTTCTCCACCAATCAAATTGTTTTGCAGGGCAGCAACACATTTTTACAGCTCGGTAGTGGTACTCTCGAAAGTACAATGAGTATATGAAGGTTCATGAGTGGCAAAGCTGCATCTCATTTAGGGACTTGGGGAAAAAAATTAGGTATTTTTTCCTTATACATTTAACAAATATTTTTTTTTAACTGTACATGCTCCATGGTGCATTTTAAAGCCTCCTTGGGCAACTATTGGGCGATTTTCTTTTTGCGGGCCCCGGACCCCACGCCGTAATTACTTCACGCTGCGCGCTCGCAATTTCAGGTTTTTTTTCAAACATCCAATCACATCCCTGATAAAGTAATGCACAAAATTACAGCGCGAGCGGTCCGTGCGTAAGCGTGACAACAGGGTATCATACGGTACATCATTGTACATGTACAAATGTACAGGCCTAACCACGTTATTGCCAGGGATTGTCTAACCAGCAATATTTTCTACAAAAGTATGCTACCATACAGCCTACATCCAGATCGTTCAGCCCTGTCAACGTTTCCCCTTTCTTCCTTTGTCCTTGGTTCCCATTTCCCTTTCACCCCAAGCTATAATCAGCAAGCAATGTGCAATTATTTGATCTCCCACTGTGGTTTCCAGTTGGACATCTTTCCTGTTTTTTTCTTCTGCGTGGTTGCCTTTGTGGCTCCATGAGCCTTCATAGATTTGTGGTTGTCATTATTTTACCCTCAGGGGTGTGGGGTGGGGGGAAACCACTGATTATAACCTGCCCACCCCTTGCCCACTTATACCACCCCTCATCTCATCCCATCCCGAATTTTTTCCAACATGACCAGCAAATATCTCATAAAATTGAAAACAAAGAGTTTGTAAGGACTGAACCACAATATATAAACTCCTCAAAAAAAGTTCGGAAAGTCAAGTTTCACTGACGATTTCTCTCTTGTTGCAAAATAATTTTCCTTGAATTTTATATCATTGGAAAGCCCTGTTATTCCTCTTCACGATGACGTGTCATTTGTTATGATTAAGCAATTGAGAGATGTGCAGCACAGCTGAATACGGAGGCGGGTGTAAAGTGAAATGTCACAAAATGCATTGCTATTGTCAAAAAGTGCATTGACATATTTCCATCCTCCAAGCAAAAGGGGAATGCACTGCATGACAATAGCAGTGAATTTTGTGACATTTCACTTTCCACCCACCCCTGTATCCTTCTATACTGCACATCCCCCAATTGATTAATCATAACAAATAACACATCACTGTAAAAAGGAATAACAGGGCTTACCAATGATAACAAATTCAAGGGAAATGATTTAGTAACAAGAGAGAAATCGTCAGTCAAACTTGACTTTCCGAACTTTTTTTGAGGAGTTTACATTGTACTGTTCACAAAAAAGCTCACATGATAGCCAATCCCAAGAAGTGAGGAACAACTGCAATAGACCTTTATACATGTATCACGGTGCGGCCATCTTCTCTTTTCTCCTATTAAAATTAACATAACCTAAGCGAGGCTTGCAGAAAAAATAGTTTGGTCCTGTTTTGAAATTGTTCATTGTGTGCATCACAATGGCACAGGTGTTGCGCGATCAAGAGAGTGCTCACCGAGAACAGTGATTTTCAACGGGAGATTACATGCGCTATCGCGGGGTAGCGCAGACGCACAGATCGTACCGACACGTACTATGGGGAACAAGACAAAGATGGACGCACCGTGATAAAGGTCTACATGTATACCTTGTTTCAAGACCACCAGTTGGCTTTATAGACCTTTATAACGGTGCGGCCATCTTCCCTTTTCCCCCATTAAAAAGCACGTAACCAAAGCGAGGCTTGAAGAAAAAAATTGTTTGGCCCCGTGTTAATAATGTTCATTGAGTGCATCACAATGACATGCGCGGAGCACGATCAAGAAAACGCGCAACGTGGCTAGTGATTCTCTCAAAACAACAACGGAAGATTACACGCACTATTGCACGTTAGCGCACACGCACTGATCGTGCCCATCACGTACTATGGGGAGCAAGACAAAGATGGTCTGTAGCTCAATTGGTAGTGCATAGTCTGCGAAATTAAGCAGAAGGTCCGCGATTCAAATTCTGGTGGAGCCAAGTTGTTTTTCATTGCATCCAGATTTCCCAAACTCAAGGATCTTTGTCCACATTTCTAAAGCTCAAATGAAATTTTCCCAAATTTTACAAATTGTTCGGCCTTGATTTTTGTGTTTTCTACAGTAAATGAGATAAATAATAAAATCTGATGAGTGATAACAAACTCATCAGAAATGCCTTATCAGTACATATATTGAAAAAAAATAAAATGATCAAGACTGAAATGGATTTATAAATTCTGGGATTTTTTTTTTAGTCTTACCTTTTTGGATAAGTTCAGTTTTCCTACATAGTTTTAGCTTTGCACTTTCTTAATTTACTGTCTGCATTTTTTGATGTACATTTAGAAAGGTGTATTTTCAGTTTGGAACTTGCCTTTCCCACCCCTTAAACACATAATAATATAATAAAGTATACATGAAAGGTATAACTGTCACAGATTATAAATTATACAAAATACATTTTTTGGTGGATATTTGTTTTTGTCGTTTTTGAAATTAATCACACACCAGTGTTTATAATTTCCTGTCTGTTCCTCTCTGCAGTTTGGGTACTACTCCTAAGAGACGCTTGTCTCTATCCAGTACTGGTGATACACCGGTCAGTTCAAGAGGGTCTTCACAAAGCTCAGAGTGTGTCGGTTCGTATTTTGCTTTGGCTATCTGGCCGACACTTTTTTTTTCTTTTTCTTTTTTTAAGCCAAGTTTTTAGAATCAGATAACATGTTATAAGTCTCACATTTGCAAGAGTACTGTACATGTACATGGGGTACATTTGAAAAATAAGTCAATAATTCCTTTCAGATGTCTTTAGTTTATCTCAGAATTAAAGAAATTTCCTTGTTTTGTTCTCAGGAGATAACTTTTGCCCAAAAAAGTAACAAATTGCTGCCACAACATACATTTTTAAAAAGCAAGTGCACAAATTTTCCTATTATGCATGTAACATGGACAGACAATTTTGTGACATCTTTTTCCGTCTTTGTTACATGCGTAATAGGAAAATTTGTGCACGAGGTTTTCACAAATGTATGTTGTAGGACTATTTTTCTTACTCCTTGGTGAAAAAGTTATTTCCTCAGTTTAGCTTGATAATTTAAAGATAAAATTAAGACATTTGAAGTGAACTGGGACCTAAGATCTTGAATGTTACAGAATTGTACCCCATTACCGTGGACAGACCCACATTGTGTTGGGATCAGTTCAATTCGGTTAAAATGAGTGGTAACCAGATAGGAGCCTGTATACATGTATGTGAATAAGTGCCCAAGCTGAAGGCGAGGGCAATTTTTGATGCATCCAAGCCATAACAGGTTTTAATACACGAACTGATAACACCAGTCAACCCCACATTTGTGCCCATTCATTAATACTTAAAGATAGTATACATAATTGGTAAACTGTTACAAATAGTTTTATCTCCCTGTGTGATTGAAGATGCATGATTAAACCAACCTGAGCAAAAACCAGCTCCGTACTTCGTCTAACTTTTGAGAAAACAGTCAAAAAAGGGTTTGCAAAACCACTTCGCCCTGAACCATTTCGCCCTGAACCACGGCCTGTGCACGAAGTGGTTTTGGGGCGAAGTGGCATTTGGGCGATGTAGTGTTTGGACGAAGTAATTTAGGGCGAAATGGCACTCGGGCGAAGTGGTTTGGGGCGAAATGGTTTTGAGACTAATTGGTTTTGAGACGAATTGAATTTTCGTCTCATGAGACGAAAACTAATTGTTTTACTCATTTCTCAAAGACTATAGCACTTCAGACAAAACCATTTCATGGGAAGTTTTCTACGGTCATCATGTTTATATTGTGTAAGTTAGGCGTAAATCTGTAAACATTTCTGATTTTCGAGATTACCAATGATGTATACTGCCTTTAACATTTACAAGCATGTTTGATGAGAGTCACTTCATGTATGAACTAGTTTCTGACTCATACATCACACAAACTACCCATACCAGACTACCGAGTGATTTAGGCTTGGACAAGGTTATTACAGATTAAAAGTACAATTATTATTTTTTTAAAATAATTTAAAATTGCAGTTTATTAATTAAAGAAATGCAACTTGCCAGATTTATCTGAGCTTCCAAACTCACCTACATGTAATTTAGGGGAAACAAAATAGCCTCTTTTAAAATAGATTTGGAAATGTTGACATCCCCCATGTATGGTGCAGGGAAACTCTTCAATATCAGTATTTTCCATTTGTTTAAGACCACCCATGTGACCAATAGGAATGGGTAAACTGTCCAAGGTGTTTATGAATGCATGTTGTTTTGGGTTTGTTGCAGGATTTTATCTGGGCTCTCCGACAGCTGATGACTCGCCCTTTCTCAGTCAGTAAGTAATAACGGTGATACAATAGACCGATCCAGTAAGCTCCGCCCATTTATAAATTGCCTAGCAACATGCCACACGTGCCATGCACGTGTGCAGTAGAGTCGCGTGGCCGTGCCGTGCGTCAGCGTCCGCGCCTTGATCAGCGCGTATTGAAACACGCACACGCACACAGAAACTGCACGCTCGAAAGCAAAATGTGCAAGTCGTGTGCGTGCACCTGCAATACGCATAACGCGCGCCATCGAACAAAAACATCTGGACACGCATCTAAAACGAAGTGAATGCAAAACTTAGGAAAACGACAAGCTAATTTTGGTAAGTTTTTCACATTTACACAAAAACACATTTATGAAGGGATAGTAGGTTAGGATAGTCTTATACAATCCGTTTTAAACCCGCTAGCCTCCTCTGCGCTGATAAAAATGATGTTTATGGTGTTTTTGAGTCACTCGTGCTGCATTTGCCGTAGCTCTGTGCACAAAATTTTGAGGACTCGGGTAACCAAAGATTTTGGTTACCTGAACCTGAGGCTGTGATTGGTCAATTCCAAAATGGGCGGAGCTTACTGGATCGGTCTATTACAGTCCAACATCAGGGGCGGATTGCAATATGCGGTCTAAACTGGTCTATAGGCTTACTAAGACCGGTCTACAATTATAGCCCGCTTGCAATATCGTTGTTATAAAGTTAGACCAGTCTTAAAATTTAAGCCCGCGGCGAGCAGGTTATAATTTTTGGACAACGCGCTACATCTTGTAATTTTGCATGAAAAAAGACTAACACACATTGTGCGCATTAGAGTCTTTTTAGTGCTATTTGATAACTTTCGCGGTCACTTTCTCTGCAAAAACTGCACCACACACGGGTCATCAAGTGGCTTCGTGAGGAGTTTTGTGTGGCTTATATTCACGCAAGGATAGCCGGCTGCGTCACTTTCTGTTAAGATGTGCGTGTTTGCGGCTGGCGCAGCCGTACTTCAGTTAGACTGGTTTATTGCAATGGGCTAAACCAGCGACTAAATCGAGACTGGCTAAGTTGGATAGCCGGCTATAAAAGACCGGTCTTGGACCAGTGGCTAAGTCGCCTTTATTACAATCCGTATTTAATTCAAACAATCATGTTGAAGTGGATCATTCCATAAAGTTGGGATACGGCTTCCCTGTTACATCAGTGACCCTTTTTACCATATATTATTAGACTTATGAATTTCATTAGCCGATAGTACACAGAAATACGAGCGGCTGAGTGGGATAAATTAAAAAACACCATTATTTTTAACAAAAGAGAGATGCAACAGTCAACCAAATGGGATTTTGTGCAAATGCAGGTGTGACATTCAGTGTTTTTCAACAGATTTTCTTGAACCACATAACAATTCAAGATAGAATCCTCCAAGTTTAGATTACAAGTGATTGTTTAGATCAAGAAGTGTGTGCTAATGTCAAATTCAATTAGAGGTCACTTTTAGGGACTGAGTGAAATGGGATGAATTGGCATGACGTCCCCAACACTGAAGACTAAACAATTATTACAGAACAGGCAAACCAACCATGTATCATTATACACTCGACCAAAAAAGTTATGTCACCAGTAAGACATTTATACACTCGACCAAAAAAGTTCTGTCACCAGTAAGACATTTGTAGATATTTATTATGAAATTGGATTTAATGTAGGAAAATAATATATCAAATTTTAGCTGAACATACATGTATCCCTCAAAGGAATAGAGCTCAAGAGAGATCATGATGGCAAGCTTCACTGAACAGGAATGCAACAAAGGAGTGTGGGGTCAGAATAAAAAACTCCAAAGAACAATGCAACTTGTGATTTGGGAAATTTGTGTGTAGACAAATTAGGACATTTTTAAGTGAGTTTTGATTTATCTACGTCTTGTTATAAAAACATCCAAATCAAAATGGTTAAATTGTCCAATCTGAATCGTGCCATTGCATTAGGTATGATGGAAGCAAAATACTGAACTGTAACTCCCCTTGCTTGAGTGCAATAAAGTTGACATCGTTGTTTTTTTGTGTTTTTCATTCTGACCCCACACTCCTTTGTTGCATTCCTGTTCCGTGAAACTTGCCATCATGGACTCCGTTGAGCTCTATTCCTTTGAGTGATATGTTAAGCTAAAATATGATAAATTATTTTCCTACATTAAATCCAATTTCATAATAAATATCTACAAATGTCTTACTGGTGACAGAACTTGTTTGGTCGAGTGTATAAATGACGACTTGCTGTTCACTTTGTGCCCGAACTTCGTGGAATGACCCAGATAAAGTGTGCTGTCAATTGGGTCTTTCATTGGTCAAATACAACAATTTAGGTCTATTATTGTACCCTAACACGGTCGTACATGTTTAAGATCTATTAGTTACACATCCATGACATCCAATTCCATGAACACATTCAAATGATTTAGCCTTTAGAGTGTTGCATAATGGCTGGTGCCCCGAATTCTTCAGTTTCAAATGGAGGTTGTTACAGTCGGGAAAGTTCCAGACGATTCGCGAATGAAACAAAAGTGGAAACTTACCAAACGCAACAAAATCACACTGAGATAAAGAACAAAGAAAGAAAGGCCCGACAAAGAGGGACGCCCAGTGATAAAGGTCTATACATGTATATATGTGGATAGTTGCTTCCAATTCAATCTTTACTTTGAAGAAGGTTTTCCTAGTCAACTCGTTGATTGACATGTTGGGCCATTGCAAATGATACAGTGGGCTTTGAAATGTGGTAACAGAGAGGTTTCGCAAGCACACGGATACGGATATTGCGACAGATACGTAACCTGTTTCTGCGGTCATGTGACATCATACACAACGTGGATTTCTAGTGTTTGTCGTCATTTTTTTTTGCGTTTAACTGTATGTAGACAGGTTGAAATGAGTATGAATTATGAATGTCCACAAGCTTTTTTTTAAATTTTGTTTCAAAGGTTTGGATTTAAACTAATAGTATCAAAGCCGAGTTGTGGCGGATAGTTTTCCCGCTGCTGAAAATAGACTCATTTTAGCTAACCCGCTGTAGTTTTGGAGTTGCAAAAACACAGAAATGCCACTAACGGTTACGGATAGCAAAACGTATTCGTACGCATATCTGTCGGCTTGCGAAACCTCTCTAATAACACTGACATTGACAACAGTGAGGATGACATTGATTACGATGATTATGATTGATTCTATACTTGACAGGGAACCCAGAGCTTTCCGACGTTTCAACTCCATGCCCAGTCAGGCCGCAGTGCCAATCCCTCCATTGTTTGCCATGACAAAGGAATTTGGGGAGGAGCAGGATGGGGCTGCCTGTTGCCCAGCGACAGCAGAAACGGAAGATATGGAGGTTCAGCGGAATCGAGCAGAAACAATCATGTGGGAGGTGATTAGTGACAAGGAAAATAGTGGTGTACAGGTGAGTCATGTACATGTATATTACAGTCGTGGCCAAAAGGTTAATACCTGGGTCTTTCAGTAAAGGGGGCATTTTGGCAACACATACCATATTTTTGAGGAAATACATGTACCTTTAATTTGTCTGGTCTCAAAATAAACGAAATAAGTTTCAGTTGTTCTGAAGAGATAACTTAGGCCCCAAAATAGGTTACAAATAGTGTGACAACATGCCTTTCTAAAAACCCTGTGTACAAATTTCCAATACACGCTCGTAACCGGGACGGACACTTGTGTTACATTTTACTTCGTCCCGGTTACGAGCGTATATTGGAAATTTGTACAAAGGGTTTTTCGAAAGGCATGTTGTCACACTATTTGTAACCCTTTTTGGGCCTACATGAAAGTTATCTCTTCAGAACAACTTATTTATTTTATTTTGAGACCAGACAAAGGTATTTTCTGGAAAATATGGTCTGTGTTGCCAAAATGCCCCCTTTATCGTGGAAAGACTCGCCTCCTTTGAGAAAAGTACATTTTCTTTTGAATGCAGTGATTGCATCATCATCAATTATAATTGCATCAGATTGTGTCATCCTTACATCGGCTTCTTGTAGTTACTTATTAATTGACCATTATGCAGTAAACACTTTATTACGCTGCATTTCGCTCCTGTTTTTCCCCATTTGAAAGCCCCTCGAAGTTGAGAAGGCTCAGATTGTGGTTATGTACTAAGAAGAAATCTCTGGACGAGAGATTGCTAAGATAATGAAGTGCACTAGTATACAAATAATGAATGTTGGAAGGAATATTTTCATGAGGTGAAAGATGGAATGTTCCATTCAACGCATCCTGAGATCTCAGGGAATTTCCACTCTGCAAAGCGACGTGACAATACCCTGAGGAAATACACGCAAATCTGTGGAGCGAGCCGGCTGTTGTCTTGAGCCAACTCACGCCCGAGTCATTTTGATGTAATTTAATCAATTCGGTCATGTTATGCCGAAAAGAAACAATTTCTATACTTTCCAGAAATTGTATTGGGTTCCGTTCCTTATGACTGTCCCATTCCTACCAAACTTTCAAACGGCGAACCTTATTTACTACATAGTTTTTCAAATTAATAACAGGGATGCATGCTGACGAATGTAATGGAACGGATTCCCCAGTATGCTTTAAATAGCGGCCAATCGCCGACGCGGACAACGGCCAGCATTACCGAGTACATGTATCACATGCGTGCACGGTGTTTACAATCTGCGCGCGTGACATTTGAATGCTTGCAATCGTGCTACAATGCACTGCAAGCGTCCTGATTGGTCCAGCAGAGGCGACAGGATTTCTGTCGCTAGTCCCACCGCCAAATGGGGCCTTTTTCAACAGGGCCACTGTACGCAGGAGTTGGGGAGTGCGTTAAAGGGGCACTGTTGCAAGAGGATGATTCAACGAGGCGAAGCCGAGTTGAATGGAACATATTCCATCTTTTACCGAATAAAAATATTCCTTCCATTGCACGAATTAAAACGTTCATTATTTGTTTTATATAATGCCCAAGTAGATCCTTGTCATCCTATATTTTGACAAATTTTTCAGGCTTACCCTTGGAGTTTATTTTGATGTTGGCGGCATCAGAATTGTCCAAAAGCTCAGCTATTTCATTGTCCGTCATAAGTGCAAAACCCGCCATGTTGCTTGCGGGTTTTTAAAAGGTTTTTGTGTCGGGGGTCATAACATTTGACACACACATTCGGGCGCATCGTGCAATGGAAAAAAAATGTATGGTTAGTGACGTAGCATAAAATGGATTAAATATTGAATGACAAATGACCTGCAGCCGATTTCACGAAACACTGCGCAACGTTTGGCGAAACACTGCGCAACGTATGGCGCAAGCCCCATAGCTTGTGTGATATCTTTGGAAGAATGTTGCGCAACTTACGCAATGAAATGTTGTGCATGTGGGCTTACGCAACTGCGTAAGTTTCATGAAATCAGCTGCAGCTATCGTCCAATCAGATAACAAAGATCTACTTTGGCGTTATATAAACTGCTGTGTGGTACAAATGTACAGTAGATTCATCTCAAAATAACACTTTATTCCACTGTTCAGTTTTCTAATTGACATGTTCTTTGCAAAGGCCAGGTATTTGATTTTCTTAGCTGGTGTTAGACGTAGTTCTTTTTGCCAGTTTGCACAATTTCAAGCCAAAACGCTTACAGTTCTGTGACTTGCATCCGTATCTTGCTTGAGGAATTCATTGGAGACCGAAAAACTATTCTCATTGCAGCGTTGTCCCTCGCCATGGCCTTTTCAGGTCGTCCAGATTGCATTTTCAAATCATTGTTTCAAACCATTGTTCTGGATGGAATATACTTCTTCATGTTCTTTTAAATGCAGAATAAACTAGCCAACTTCTATGGATCAAGACTGCGGGAGGCCGTCATTGGGTCTGAAAATGTGGAACGACCCATCTCTGCTCCTGCATCATTGGTGAGAAAAATTTATTTTAAAAATATCTTTTCGGAAAAAACAAAAGTCAAAGTGCCAAGCATGTTTGTAAGAAATGTATCCTATTTTTGTGAAATGCACAAAAACTACTATGGATTTTGGTGATTGGTCATTCCAAGTGATGACCAATGATCAATCAATGTCACCATTTTGCCAAATCGATGTCGTCAGATTTTAATGGAATTTATCACACCAGACCTGATGATCAAATTCGTCAAATGCTGTGGCTGTAAAGAGCTCTGTTGACGAATTTAAATGAAATACATGTACGTAGTGAAAGTGAATGTGCTTCCTTCATCGTATGTCTGGCAACTGTTGATAATGAAATCAAAGTCTTTCGAAAAAGTAGGCAAATGTATGAAATGGTTCAGACAAATATGGACAACGAATGACCAAATAATTATGAAATTGAACATGAAATATACAGAATCAGGAACTTTTGAGACGAAATTCAAGCTATAACTGGTTATGAATTTGAATGAAAAAACTTGCTAGAAATTTGCTACATGTGGGAAAACCAGCCAATAATTTCCTAGTAAGCCAGGTACATGTACATGCATTAATTTTATCTGCCCGCAGATCCTAGCATTGTAGTCCACTGTTTTACATACATGTACTCCCGTCACGGCAAAACCTCTTCCGGACAATGCCAAATCATCATGGTTAATAGAACTTGCCATAAATATAAGATTTCAACAAAGTCCACAACCAAACCATCACGCTTTTAAGAGAAATTGACCTGGATTGCTGTCGCCGAGAAGAGCATGGTGCGCGTCCCACGGGCGTCAGCCTATAATAAAGAAAACACGTGGTACGCAGGGCACCAAACTTAATCCCAGAAATTTTGCTCAGAGATTGTTTGTCAATTGTTTCAGCCAATGACAATTAGTATTGTGACATAATTCCAGAATGCATAGGTTTATTAATATGGCATGGGTGTAATTTATAAAATTTGGTGTCCAAAGCGGGTTCTCCGTGGCAAATTCCTCTTTTTTAAATTGCAATGTTGGCATCTCTGCATGGGCTGTAGTGGTAATACTTCTTACATGTGTACATGCCGCATGCACCCTGCATGAGTGCAGCGCAGTAAGGGTTGACTGGCTTGATGTATCATTTGCTGGTCATTCTCGTTCATCAAGATGTTTCCAATGAATTGTTTTAAGATTTTATCATCCGATATCTACACACATAAAATATAGGGTATTTCAATATTTAAAATAAACCCTTTCACGGTTACCGACGTCATGTTGGTCACGGGGCAGTTCGAACACGCGTTGCTGTGTGCGTGCACGGATCGTATACGAATGCATTGTTAGGTCTCTGTGCATTAGCTATGATTCCCGCACGCACATGTGTGTTCGAAGTGCCCCATGAACAAGATGGCGTCGATAACCGTGAAAGGGTTTATTGTTCCTTGGGCTCTCCACAGAAATAAAACCACAGTAGAAGGCACCCCCAAATTTTCTTTTTTACTGCGGTCAAAAAAGTGTTTTTATGGTATGTTTCAAATCAGGTTTACGAATTGAGCCAATAAAGTAAGAAAATGTTGTTTTTGAATTGTTGTCAAAAGCTTGAGCGAGCCACAAGACCCCACATCACTGTGGTAAATTCACCAGTGAAGCTACAGGAGTGTGATCTTGTAAGCACAAATGAAGATGAGGACGATGGCTTCACAGATATCTTTACTACAGAATCAGATCAGGTGAGCCAATCACAAGACAAGTCTTATACATGTAGAAGGACCAATCAGAGACATTGTAGAGTTTGAGCCTATAGTGGCTCGTATACACGAATCCGGTTGCTAAGGACTCCTTCCCTGCAAGTCCGCCATAGCTGGGGGCCATCCACTGCCATGCACTGGGCGCTTTGTCTTGTTGTTAAATCGAACAGCGCACAACGCGTACGCGTACACAGGCTTCGCAAGCAAATAAACGCGCAAAATTGTTCGAAGTGACAACATAATGTAACAGCATATCATCAACACAAAACCCACAGTTCATGGCACTGGATGGCCCCCAGCTATGGCGGACGTACACGGACCATGACTTTGCAGCTCGGATTGGTGTATAGCTGGTATTCATCCCTGGTTTCCAAGGCATGGAGTGACAAGGAGCATCAGTAGTTTTCAAAAGTATGGGCAACATGATGATATTGCAGGATATTGCAAAAAAATATATAATTTCCCAGCAAAAATGCTGAAATAAAGGTTACACATGATATATTGTACAATTCGCTGGCAGTGTGAAATCGACCCCAGGCCTCAACCCATAGACTTTTTGCACCCCGAAAACAACACTTTAACTAGTATTCTGTAAATTTTAATGAATATTACCTTCTTAATCAGCATGTAATTGTTTACTTTAAGGGATAACCACATCTCTTAACTTCGTTGATTCCACAATTTTAATTGTAACAGCTTTCACTTTACAATAACCCTTAATTAAAGTTTCCTAAATTTCTCGTAAAAAATCTTTAACCGTTGCAGGTAGCAGCCAGTGGCATGTCTGATAATGTTTCAGCCCTCATAAACGGCCCTCTGATCATCGCCTCACCGCCAACCCCCCACCGACGGACCTATTCCGACCCCTCGTCAGCCTCCAGGCCGCTGCGAAGCCTGGACTGTAACGTCCTAGACGACACGCCGGGGTCGAAATGTCGCAGGAGCATCTTCAAGGTGCCGAGCCAGCCCGTCTTGCGACGCGCCAACGGGAATGGCGGGATTTCGTTTTTGAAGCGGCCGGACCGACCGCGGGATTTTGCGAGTCCGGTGGAGAACAAGCGGTACCGGTTCGGCGCCATGGATGTTGACAAGGAGAACAGTGCCAACATGCACGTAATTAAGGTTGGTTTTTTGTGAAAACGGCTTAATTTGATTTATAGACTTATTGTTTATGGTGCTTTAATTCCCAGCTGTACGCCGATTCACAAGCTTACAAGTGTCTTCCACGAAACCAGGGGCGCGTTCAATAGCACAATACGTACGCCGGTATTGGGTATTTTCCTATACCTTAACCATTGAAGGTATTGTCGGTATGCATAACGTATTGCGCTATTGAACGCACCCCAGGTAACCCCGTTATTCGTCATGACTTGGGGTACGTTCAACAGCACAATACGTACGCCGGTATTAGCCATACTGGCATGACTGGCATACTGAAAACACTGAACGCAACCAAACACACAGTATTCCCAATACGTATTGCATCCTAACTCGAACATGGTACGCTTTCCATACCAAGATGGAGGACAGATAAATTGTGGCTACAGCCTCGGGGTTTCAAGTCAATATTTTGCTTCAGCATTCGGCTAGATTGGTTCCCGATCCTATCGCTTATTGCAAAAATATAAGGACTGGTAAAGGGCGACCATGACGGGCAGAAATCTGCCCGTGGTCACGTGGTTATTTTTAAAAGATTTTTAGTAAGTGCGTATATTTTGCATTGACATTTGTAACCCGGCTGTGCGTGTCGAACATATCCAATGTAAATAAAGTACATTGCCTAAAGCAAAGGGCTTCACCAATTTTTAAATATAAAGCACACAATGCGCACGCGCAAAGACGACCAATCACAGATCAAGATGGAGCACTCTTTACCTGTCCTTATATTCTCCTATGTGGAATATGTGGACGGAAACCAGTCTAACATTCGGCGTGTTGAGGAGAATTTTGAAGTGTTTATTCTTCGACTGTGGAAGACCACTGCCAGCTGAGTTAGCAGCTTTGATTTGCAAGCTACGTACTCAATCGCGAGTAGACTGGTTCCCGCTCCACATATTCCACAAGATTCATTCGTTGTATGTGGAGCGGAAACCATTCTAAATAACAAGCCAACAAAACGGTACAGTGCCACTTGCGAAAAAAATTAATAGTTGGGTGCATAGCGCTGTGTAGCGATTCGTGTAAATAGAGCCAGGGTATTAGGCTGCCAAATTATTCAAAGTCGAAACCGTCCCTAATTTTTATGCAGACGCATATGTTGCGGTGTGTTGAACACCCTGCTGTCCGCTCCCGATAAATTAGTTTACAAAACTTTTGTGTTTTTTTTACGATATCCTTGGAAATGTGCAGCCTAGAAGCACAGGAGTTTCAGATTCGTAATGAAAAAAATATGACAGATGTTATGATACAAAAATCTCAGGACCCATGAGGTAAGCCCAGGAAAGGTCACGCTCCTCAGCAGTGCTAACCCAATGATTTAAAGATAGTATACATGATTGGTAAACTGTTACAAATAGTTTTATCCCCCTGTGTGATTGAAGATATGCATGATTAAAACCAACCTGAGCAAAAACCAGCTCCGTACTAACTTTTGAGAAAATCAGTCAAAAAAGGGTTTGCAGTAATTTAGCCCTGAACCATTTCGCCCTGAACCATGGCCTGTGCACAAAGTGGTTTTGAGGCGAAGTAGCATTTGGGCGATATAGTGTTTGGACGAAGTTTTTTGGGGCGAAATGGCACTCGGGCGAAGTGGTTTGGGGCGAAATGGCACTTGGGCGAAATGGTTTTGAGGCGAATTTAATTTTCGTCTTATGAGACGAAAACGAATTGTTTTACTCATTTCTCAAAGACTATAGCACTTCAGACAAAACCATTTCAGGAGAAGTTTTCTACGGTCATCATGTTTATATCGTGTAAGTTAGGCGTAAATCTGTGAACATTTCTGATTTTCGAGATTACCAATGATGTATACTGCCTTTAAATGGTCTTTGGAGATTACCAGAGAATGTTAGGACCCAGTTGCACTGTCAATTGACATCACACTTCAGTAACTATTCCTGGTACATGTACATGTATCAACATTTTGTTTCCAAACTGAAACTGTTATTATTCCATGTCCAGTCTCCAAGACCCAGACCTCTTGGTCGATCCCACTCAATGGATGAGAGTCAAGAGTACCATGCAAAGATTGCTGCAGCCCTCATGCCCAATGTGGAATACACGAAGCTGACTGGAGACCTTAAAAAGGTAGGTCATCCTCGGAATATGCACGGTCAGAACTCTTTAGGTGTCCTCTGTGAAACATGCAGAATAAGGTTTCAGGTATAAACATCCTTCAGTATTCTGAGTTAAAGTTGCACTGCCCGTGTTTTGGCCGATTTGGGCGTCAATTTAAAAAAAAAAATGATAAATAGGTATTTTTCTAGAATAGAAAAAGTTATCAGCTTTCATTTGGTACCAAGAACGCAAAAATCTGTCAAGGATTAATGCCAGTCGATTAAAAACAAGAAATTATTAAATGGCTGGCAGGTCAATTAATCGACAGGGTTATGACGTAAATGTACATGTGCGCGTACATGTGTACACATACTATGTACATATGTACAACATGTGAAGCACGTTTCAAGAAAAGGGCTTGTATCTCCAATTCCCGACGTCGGAAATTTAAGTTTTTGATATTTTTCGTTACAGAGACACGTAAGCTTTCTAAATTCGTTCGCTTGTGTAAATTAATTTTTTTAATCCAATGCAACTTTAAGACAAAACAAGAACATCTTATTCTTAACACATGTCATCTTAAAAATTCGGCTTTAACGCTTTTTTAAATAGAGTTCTCTAGTCTTTTCTGTGTTCATTTGCACATCTATGAAACGCTAAGAGAAAATTTAAAAAAAAACCTGAAGGAGTACATGTACAGTCAGCTTTCTGGTAACATCATGCCTTCTGCCATTTTGTGTGTCATTTGAATATTATGACCCATGTGGCCTGAGTGCTAACCAGCAAAATGAGTGAGAAAAGCATATTGGTTGCACTTGCCTCTGTTGCTTTACTTTGCTTTTGGTTGATGAGCAATGACCATTGCGCTGAATAAGATAAAATGTTGTGTTAAATAAGCTCAAGAATCTTGTGTATATTTCAAGAAAAAAATGTCTCTCTTCAGCTACATCATGATCAAGTAAAATAATTCTGCAGTTTTGCTTTTACAAGCTGGGTACACATACCTGCCGACTAGTCCGATTTTATCATATTTGTTCCGATTTTTAAGTGTTAAAAATGTTGAAAATCGGAACAATCGGAACGGTTGACTTGACCTGACTCCCCGCGCACACCGCATGTACTAGTACTAGAGACCTTTTCACACTTGAAAAATCTTGGGGTTGACGCGGGGTAGGCGCGGGTTTGAAACGTTCGCCCGGGTTGAAAACGGTAGTGTGAAACGAGCAAGGTTGAGTTCGCACCGGGTTGAGATTCTTGCCGCTTGTGAGCTACAAAATGTCATGCCAAAGCGTGCAAATTTTACCTTTTTTTATATATTTTATTTTATAATTTGCATTAATACTACCAGCTGAATGAAGATCAGAGTTCCCGTTATGAGAAGCTATTTTTTACATCGTCCATCATTCACTTTTGCACTTTCCTGTAGTAAAAAAAAGGCACAAGCACCAAAAACGAAAAACGGGGCAGAAAAGCGATAAGGAATTCGGAAAATTTAAACTATTTCCGGCAGGGGACAGCACTTATGCATGCGAGCAATGCTCGATTATCACTTGCCCCGGGTTGGAATTGCACAAGAAGTGTGAATCCTCCACGTTCAACTCGGGGTTGAACTCGCCCCGTGGCGAGATAAACCCGGTTTGGTCGAAACAAGTGTGAAACGATGCGGGGTTGAAAATTGGCATTTCAACCAGGGGTGGTCTCGGAGTTCACCCCGGGTTGAGTTCAACCCAGGTTGAGAGGTTGTACCAGTAGTGTGAAAAGGCCTTAGGTCAACTTGACCGTTGTACCAACTCGACTGTTGCAAGTTTCACTACAGTCCGATTTCTTTACTCGGCAATGTTGGCAGGTATGGGTACATGCTCAATATTTGAGCATATCGCAATGCGCATGTGGGTCATTCTATAAATTTAGGGTCCAACGTGTGACATTTTTCTGTCCCCGTTACACCTGACATACTGCTATTTGCCATACAAGTATCATTAAAAATGCCTTCAAAACATGTTTTTATGAATTGTACTATAAGCCGCGACGCCCGAAAATTCCAGAAACAAGATTCACCGTCGGCGTATAAGCCGCCCGGCTTATTAGCCGCACCATTTTGTCGGCCACAGATCGATCACAAAGAACTGCCGCCGTAAGTGCCTCACCGCGGGCCACGTGCGTGCGACCACGCACTGCAGTTGTCACACTCTCTGTCGGCGCGACAGAGAGAGCTTTGTGGTCCAGGTTGTTTTGATGACAGCACACTCAAGAGAAACGTACCTTATTGAAATCAAGAAGTGGCTTTATCGGAAAAGGCGTTACATGTTTATAATAAGTTATAGCAAGGTGCAATGCACTCAAAGTAGGCTAATCTTGTTTCAGTTTGTTTTGTAAATAGATAAAGTAGGTAACTTGACATATTTTTAAAATGCCTTGGAATGTGCATAATAAGAAATCTCCAAAAAATAAAGGAGAGTATATAGAAGACATCGATCACGAAGGCCACAAGCCATCAAGATATTCGCTGGATTCTCCGACGGCGGCCGCACGGCATGCAGTGCATGCACCAGGCTGGTAGGCCATGCACAAACACGGTAAGTGAAAGCAGGGCTTCGTTCCAAATACGCGCAGGCATTGTTAAACGTTTGCAACGTTCGCCAAATACCCAGCTTGTAGGCGTATGCACAAGATCAAAGAGCACTGTAACCTGAGGCGAACGTTGCCAACGTTCGCAGGAGTGGAACGCAGCCCACGTGTACAAATTGTACACTGCTTTCGCCCGGGCCCGACGCATATGCTATGCAGTGTACGATAATAGCCGGCCGAGTCTCTCCATTACGCGCACCGCGATTGGTTATTTTTAATGCACATGGTGACTTGCGATTTTGATCTCACCGGCCAAAATAAAATATGCCAAACGTTTTATGTTTGATTGCTTTCGTATTGTACTGCCACTACATTGCATTTGTCATGCGTTTGGGTCCATCACGATTAAACTAAAAACGCAAAGGACAGTGACAAAGAAATAGACATTGTACTGGACCAGATGGACGGGGGTTTAGACCGAAACTGCAGCAATAATTGGACGGTTCATGGGGCATCTCCATTTTTGCAAAAAGAGTTTATAAATAAGAAAACCAGCTTCACGGTGGTTCTTGCCTGCACGGCCAGCGGCAAAAAACTGAAGCCGATGGTCATCAATGGGCGTCTTGAGCGGAGTATACCAAGGCTGTGCGAACGCTATGCCTTCTTTATTCCGAATTCGGTTATCTCAATAGATCATTCTATGTTGATTGCAACCGACATAAAGGGGCTTCATGGGGATTGGGTGATTGATATTAATATTTGTAATTCAGCGGAAAAAGATCGTCTTTTGCTTGGTACCGGGTATTCCCGATGATTTCTCGCATTTGCGTCCGCCCCATATTTTTGTGCACGACGCCGCTATAGTTCATTCACCCCCATTGTATCAATGGCGGTGAATGAACTATGGCGGCGTCGTGTTCCGAATTTACCTTTGACCTCGCCACGTGCATGCACCGCGCGCGAGATACCGAAAAGGCTTATTAAAATAGGGGACCGTTTGCCTGCCTTTGCCTAGCCTGCGGACGTACGTACACGTATGCCGCTTGGGCGAAATGGCTTTTGGGCGAAGGGGCTCAAGTTGGGCAAAGTGACTGTACATTGTTGGAAAAACATCGTTAATTAAAATTACTTGTAATGATTTTCCATCTAAAACACACATTTCCACAGACAATGACAAACACAGAACTCTTTGGATTTTAAAACAACGCCGACTAAAAGTAAAGAATTGAAGAAAACACGGAAGGAACAGACGCACCAAACGATTTGTTTGGCGTTGGACGAGTACTCACGACCGATGGCATGGTCCGATGGCGAACTGGTTGCCTGCACTTTCTTGTGCAGTGTCACATCGATGTATGGGTCACAACGAAGATCGGTACACTCTGCACCTGGGAAAATTGCACACCTTTTCGTGCGCGTGCGACGGCCTTCAACATCGTTTTTTTACCAAAAAAAATTCCCATAAAAGATTGATAGAATTATTTCAGAAACCACATTACATAATGTACATGAGCATATAATGATTTTTATCTTTAGAGCTCGGCGTATAAGCCGCCCGGTTTATAAGCCGCCGGGAACGTTTTTTTTGGCAAAATCAACGTATAAGCCGCGGCTTATATTCCGAAAATTACGGTAATCACTTTTTGAAATAGAGAGCATTTAAAGAATATGTCCTGAATTTACAAACTACAACATTTTACAAGATGTCAGATGTAACGGGGACAGAAAAATTGGACCCCAAATTTATAGAATGACCCATGTGCGGTTTTTACCCTTGTCCATGTGCGTCGATTGGTGCGTACATGTGCACGCATAGCAGGTGACACCCAGACTTTCCCAGATGTCGCATGTGACAGAAAGCAGATCTATTTGTCTGTTATGAAAGTGGTTCCACACTCTGGGAACCCAATCTCACTAGAGGCATTGCTTCGTTTGACGATGATTCGATGAAGAGATTTCCTTCATTCGACGAAGATTAGAAATGGAAGATTCGATGAAGATTAGAATAGCTTTATTCGACGAGGAGGTCGATTCATTCAATGAAGCAAATTTGTAATGTGAATGTCCCTTCGTTCGACGAAGCGATTTGGCGGGCCTGGTTGCACAAGCGCCTAGCAAGCATCGTTTTTGATGCACCACTCGAAAACCACACTGTGCGTATGACACTTGAAGCTCGATGCTTGACGCGCGACGCGCATACTGTGCAGCCAGGTGAGGCATAGTGGCCTCCCACAGCTTCATTTGATCTTTGTTAGCGCCTGCCTAATGTGAATGGTACCGCTCTTTATTCGATCTTCGTTAAAGGCCCAGTGTATCATTTGCAATGACCCCCAAAAGTAATCGACGAGTTTACAGGGGAAAAGTTCTGAAAGTAAAGATTGAATTAATAGCAACTACCCAATGAAAGGTATCCGCTCAAAATGATACAATTTTACCAGAAAATAATCCATAAAGATGAAATTATTTACTTATTTTTGGTTCGCATCTACGCGGTCCAAAATGCATGGGCGCTGTGTACTGCATGTGCATGTTCCAACGCGATGCATTTTGATGGATCGAGCGCGAACGCAGTATGCGATGTGCATGATGCAAGCCACATACCCCATCAACTGAGAACGAATATTCGAAACACCCCGCCAAGACCAGGAAAATGCATATGGATTTTCATGTTTTTTTTAAACGTGGTATATTTGACAAAGCTGAAATTTCTTTGGATGAGTTTGTTGATGTCTTTCTTTTGATTTAGAATGGTTTTATTTGCAGAATCGCTCAAAAACGGATCATCAACAGGCCTTTAAGTGAGATGTGAATGCGCGCTTCATTAACTAACGATGATTAACTAATCTTCGTCGAACGAAGCGATTTCTCAAGTAAGAACGGGGTCTGAATGTTCTTGACATGGAATCATTCTTTTTGTAGCCATACAGTTTGCCGCTGTATAAGGGCAAGCATCGAGACCTCCAGAGCATTACACCAGAGACTCTATGCCGAGTCTTGAGATCAGAGATTAAGGAGGTCAAGGAGTATTACATTCTGGATTGTCGCTACCCCTATGAATACGCTGGCGGACATATCAGGGTAAGAATACAAATGGGCTATTTCACAATAAGTGGTCATTTGAGAAAATTACAGTATAACCCATCCTGGATAACTTTATCAGTGCAAATACATGTTATGAGTGATTTTATATGATGGGTAATATAAAGGACAAGCTACAGAACTATTTTTACATAATTCTACGAGTTATTCGTTTTGAATTTCTCCATTTAGATGCACTTTTAATACCATTTTGGAGTCTCATTTCAAGTTTGACATTAGTTTTAAGTGGAATCATTTGTTGATGATGCATTATTGTGGTGAATTTGGTGATCAATCATGGATATACAGTGTTCAACAATATTGTGAAACTTGGGTTGGTGTAATTCGGTCGAAAAATGTTAATTTTATGAACATTTCAAAATAAAGTGGATTTCCCGTTAAATAAAATATGGTAATGTCCTCTCCAGGACAAGGTGTTCATTACAATGGAATAGTTTGGAAATATGTACTCACAAGTATGTTTGTATCATCAACAGGACACATTTGATGGAGTAAATATGACAATTTGATCGTGGGAGAGATTTGAGTAAATATTATCAAGATCATATTCAGGGTTGTGGAAAATCCGTTAAAAATTTGTCCTCTCCAGGACAGCAGTTAATTGTAATTAACATGTCAACCATGATTGAAATATTTTATGTTATGTTTGTAAAATTAACAGTACCATTCCTTCTAACAGGACATTGCATGGCATTACCATTTCAACATTTACCGGTAGTCTGGCCAATATATTGTGATATTCTGTGACTGTTTAACAAAATGTCCTCTCCAGACATTTTACGAATCATTATTTCATTGGAAAAAATAAACATGTTAATCATAATGCCACGCTCTGATATTTTAGGAATTATTAGTATACATCCTGTAGTTTTTAGATCAACAGAGTTTTTGTGAGTTGGACAAGTTTGAAATTCGACCCCCATTTGCCAGTGAGACTGAAAGTGTACACTTATTGTGAAATAGCCCAAATGTAGATAATGAAAGATTGTTTTGGAAGACATTGCTTCTGTTCATTTTTATCTAAAATAACGAACGCAATATCTGGTATGGGGGTCGAATTCACAAAGACGTGCGACGCGTCGTAAGTACCAAATCCATCGCAACCCGTCAAATCCTTTGTAAGTTTGCCACAAGTTCGGCAAAATGCGATGGATTTGGTACTCACGATGCATCGCAAATCTTTGTGAATTCAACCCATGGTGCCCAATCACCATTAGGGCCCTTTAAACTGTTCTCTCATCCCAAATTTGGTTGTTTCATTTCGGTGGTGATCAGGCACCATACCAGATATTGCGTTCGTTACTTTGCCCAGTTGCGCTACCATGCAACACCGAGAGAAAAATTGGGTTCATAGGGAAAACCTGAGAGAGCATACCACTGTGCCTTATAGCTCAGCTGGTAGAGCATCTGCTTGGTGAGTCAGAGGTCTCGTTTTCGAATCCCGATGGAGCCCTTACAATTTCTCTCATTTCCCAATTCAGTTATTTATTTATTTTATTTATTATACCATCTTTAATGAGGGTAGACCCGTCCAGCAGGCTGATCATTCGGGGCCCTCAGTTATATAACAATAAAAATACATATTTAAAAATCACAAATAAAAAATACAAGACAATAAACACAAGAACAATTTTACCAAAGAACCATTACAAATATGCCATGTGCAGCTCTACAAAATTTCAATATATTGTTAAACTTCTACGTTCAAGCCTTAGTTTCTTTCATCATCCGACGGAAGGAATAATAAGAACCTGAACGTTTGGCAAGAGGGATACTATTCAAAAAAACAGCGGCTCTATAACTAAAACTGTTTTTGAACATTTCACATTTTGGTTTGGGAATTATGAAGTTACCCTGTGTGATTGCTCTGGTTATCGGTCGGTCGCCGGGCTGGATCCTGCTAAGCTTCTGGCACAAATAGTCCGGGGCAACACCTGTGCTAGCCCTAATTGCTTGGCAGCCAAGTTGAAAATGAATACGCTGAGCGACAGTCATTGTATTAAGACTACTAAAAATGAGATTTGTAGGTGAAAGCGGTGGAAGCTTAAGAACAATACGGAGGGCTCTATTTTGAAGTTTTGGGATTTTAGAAACATGCGTAGATGTCGGCTTTGCACCCCACACCATACAGCAGTAGTCTATGTGTGGTAAAATCAAAGCATTATATAACGACAAAGCTATTGATTGATTAATAAATGTTCTTGTTCTGGAAAGCAAATAAACAGCGGAATTTATACATGTTTAAAATAAATAAAAGATAGCATTTTTTAACTTCATTTCTCATATTATACTTTTTTTTTATTCAAAGGGAGCAATGAATCTTTACACGAAGGAACTTGTGAAGAAGTTCTTTCTAGAAATGCCAAAAGAACCCTTGGACGGTCGCGTCATCATATTCCACTGTGAGTTTTCATCTAAACGGGGACCAGACTTATCGCGCTTCCTGCGCAATAAGGATCGGGAACTCAATCTGTACCCTGACTTGTACTACCCAGAGCTGTACATACTGCACGGAGGCTACAAGGCATTCTATGAGTTTGACAAGGTTTGTTAACAAATGTTGATATACCTGGAATAGTTACTAAAGTGTGATGTCAATTGACAGTGCAACTGGGTCCTAACACTCTCTGGTAATCTCCAAAGACCATTGCTAAAGTGCAGGGAAACAGTTTGCTGGTTTAAGTATAGACCCAGTAATCTTGGCAATATTCAAAGAATTATGTTGTTGCATTGAGAAGGAACCATCATTGTACAGATGAAGAAACAAATTCATTGCTTTTTATGGTATACTTGTAAAATAAAGAAATGCAAGTTTTTCTGTGAAGCCATATTCATTCACCTCGGCGGTCCCTGGATCATAATCCCTAAAAATAACCACTTATTCATACTTAATAATTGGAGCAAGCCGTGCACATCCTCTTGCAACAGTGCCCCTTTAACTCACTCCCTAACTCCTGCGTACAGTGGCCCTGTTGAAACAGGCCCCATTTCGCGGTGGGACAAGCGACAGAAATCTTGTCGCCTCTGCTGGACCAATCAGGACGCGTGGGCAGTGCATTGCAGCATGATTGCAGGCATTCAAATGTAACGCGCGCAGATTGTAAACATGCATGCATGCATGTGATACAATACTCGGTAATGCTGGCCGTTGTCCGCGTCGGCGATTGGCTGATATTTAAAGCATACTGGGGAATCCGTTCCATCACATTCGTCAGCATGCATCCCTGTTATTAATTTGAAAAACTGCGGAGTAAATTAAGATCGTCGTTTGAAAGTTTGGTAGGAATGGGACAGTCATAAGGAACGGAACCCAATACAATTTTTGGAAAGTATAGAAATCGTTTCTTTTCGGCATAACATGACCGAATTGATTAAATTACATCAAAATGACTCGGGCGTGAGTTGGCTCAAGACAACAGCCGGCTCGCTCCACAGATTTGCGTGTATTTCCTCAGGGTATTGTTACGTCGCTTTGCAGAGTGGAAATTCCCTGAGATCTCAGGATGGCCGTGCAGGACTTTGGGGCGTATCTGAATTGATCTCTGGGAGAGGTGGTTATTTCTCAGTAGGGCTTGCTAAGCTCATGTGATAGCCAATCCCAATAAGTGAGGAACAACTGCACTACCGTGATTCCAGACCACCAGTTGGCTTCATAGCTCAATTGGTAGGGCATCTGCACATTAAGCAGAAGGTCAGCAGTTCGAATCCCGGTGGAGCCAAGTTGCTTTTCACTGCATCCAGATTTCCCAAACTCATATGGACATTTGTCCACATTTGTATCCAAGCCATATTATGAATGGTTAAAAAAAGAACAAAAACTGCAAATCATACTCTGACTTAAAGGAGGAGGAATGCTTATAATACGTAGGCGTCGCTTATTATTGTCTTGTGGCAAGGCTGACTGAACCAGCCTCTGTAAGAGCCACTGAGGCAGCAGTGTTTTCCAAGTGCATAAAATAGCATGGTGGCCCGCCATGCTTAATTTTCGGAATCGGAAATCCCGCCATGCTTACAAAATCGCCGACATGCTTAAAAAGTCGGTGCCATGCTACAAAAAATCACTTAGTTTAATAAATGAAGCACAAACGCATCCGAAATGCTAAAGTTCAAAGCAATTTTTTTCCAGCTACCTTTTCCAAAAAGAAAGTTGTTAAAAAGACTTGAAATGTAATCGCAAGAGTTGAAAAATGCTTTGGAGTCCCCGCTTCTTCGTGAAACAATTTTATTGAATATTTTATACATTATTTTAACTATACTATTCTATATTTATTCTATACTATAAATTTTCTACATTATTGCACAGACATTTTTAAAAACAATTTTAACTTGAAAAGGCCATTTTTACAAATGCATCAAAATGTCACTTTGGCTCCTGTTTTTATGGAAATACCCGAGTACGCACAGACTGGTTCATCCCCTTTGAGTATTTGTTCATTCAGTCACTGCATAACACTATGCTTCTTTACATGTTATTTACTCCAACAGACAATGTGTCAACCGCAGACCTACACTCAAATGGACGATGAAAAATTCAGGAAAGAATGTCTACAATTCCGAGCCAAGTCCAAGTCATGGGCCGGCGAGCGCAGCCGACTCGGTCACCGAAAAACCTCCGTAAGCTGATAATCGCCCTCAGGGTAAAGAATTGCATTCTCATTGAATTATAAATTATATTTATCAAAAATTGTTCTCAAAAGAGCCAATCTTGGGAGAACAGAAATTTGGGAAAATTGGAGAAATAATCTGGGAAATTGACAACGCTGTGAACTGAACAGTTTACAGCGGCTGACAAACGGAGTTTATTAAACAGAGTGAAAGTGTGCTGTGCATACATAACAAGGAAACATTGCGTTACTTGAAACAGTGATTTGTAAAAAATAAATCTCAGGAAAAGAGTTTTTACACTTACCGGGAATAAATGATTGTTTCCTAAAAAAGGAAAGTTAAATTTGATTCACCATACATGTTTGCTTTATTAAAAGGACAATGTTCTCCCACACATCGGAAAGAATCAATTACTGAAATTAATTGTTACAAAGAGTTATACTCGTTTTACCAAAAGAACCTATTTTTACAACTGTTTGTGTAATGCTGAACAAAAACAAAGGAAAATACAGTAAACTCTCATTATAGCGCTCTTCAAGGGACCAAAATAATTTGAGCTTTATATCCAGAGAGCGCTATAACCAATGCATACACAATGCAGAGAATAATGGCCGGGACATAGAAAAGGGAAGTTTATATCGAAAAGAGCTTTATATCGGAGGGTGTTATAACAACAGGGTAGGGATTTCGTTACCGAAGGGGCACTGCCATTTTTGTGTCTAGAAAGGGCACTTCCATTGGAAAATCAAAAAGTCTAAGAGTATTGCAAAAGGGCACTCGTTAGAGTTTACTGTATACAAAACTCGCCTTTCTTTTTTTCAGAAAATGAGACGGTTGATTTTTTTTTCATAACAATGGCAACATAAATTGTGTGCTTGGACTTGGATCCATGTTTGGAGTTTTTTGCAATTAGGGATTAAAAGTGGGTTTGGTCAGTCTTAAACATATGTTTAAAACCAGCTAGGGGCCTGGGGTCGATTTCACAAAGACTTGCGACGCATCGCAAGTACCATACCCGCCGCAACTCACCGAACCCTTTGTAATTTTGCCATTGGTTTGGTGAGTTGCGATGGATTTGGTATTTGCGACGTGTCGTAAATCTTACTGAAATCGACCCCTGGATGCTTATAAAGGCCCGAGCCGCCAGGTGAGGAACATTATCAGCGTCCATGCCCCTTAGCTGGTTTTAAACGGATTGTTTAAGACTGGCCAAACCCACTTTTAATCCCATTCATAAATACCTGTTTGTGTAAATCGGTAAAACTCACTAAAATCAGTCTGTCGTTTTGCCATGTTTTGCATTTTTCCTTCATCGCGTTGTTCGTTCAAACTGCTTGCTGTGCGTCGAGTTGTTTGTTCGATCGCGCGCGTTATGTGTAACGCACGCACACGACCGGGTAGATTTTGTCACAGTGCACATTTTGCTTTCGGGAGCCTGCAGTTTCTGTGTCCGTGTGCGTGTTTCATATGCGCTGACTAGAGCGCGGCACAAACACGAGCCAGCCAGCCGGTTTTTATCACTGGTCTTTATCGTTCGTTTAAGACCAGCCACGTGATGTTCTCTCAGCCAATGAGGATGCGTAAACTGTCTAAGGTATTTATGAATGAGGAAATAAAACATGGCCGTAAGATACGAATGCTTCTCATCAGAGTGTGATCCTGGTGCTCACAGAATTGGATACCCCGGGTAGCTTCAAAACATTTTAGCATTCCATGGACAGCTGTAAAAATTGGGGTTTTTTTAGTAAATACTGGCACAACTCCTAATACCAAGGATCCATTTCAGTGTTTCTTTCCAATATGTGAGAGAACATTCTTATTTCAATACACGGTTAAAGGATTTTTTCCAGAAAATGGATTCCGTTCTAACCTAACGATCATAAAAAATACCTCCCCAAAATACTATTTATGGAAGGAAAACGGGAAATTTGCAATCTACAATTTGGATGCGGAAGCAAAAAGGTTGGTGTAATCTCTGCACTGCTTTATGGAACGGATAAATTATATTACAAAATATTGGGGTTTTTTTACGATATCTTTGAAAATACACTCAGCAAAAGAAGTTCTTGGACACTTGTAAAAGTTCAAATCATTTTTAAAAATAATTCATAAAAAGCACATTATTGTATATCAATATGACCACACAATAGTTCTCTACCAGCATGATATGGAGTTAATGCGTGAGCAATCATGCATGGCTGGTTACACGGATTAAACAATAGCAAGTACAGTAACAGAAAATTGCAAGAAATGGAGCATTCAGTTATTCAATTGTGAAACAGTTTATGTGGCATAATGATCCATTGAAAGAAAAAAGCAGTATGTTTCTTTGCTGGGGGTTCATTATTGAACAAATCCCGTGCACATTGTCAAGTCAAAATTAAATGCCATTTTGAAAAGAAGAGGAAATTATCCAACTTGGATGCATCATTATTCCACTGGAATTGTTAACAAAATTTAGGCCTGCAGGATGGACATGATTATTAGCATTTGAATGCTCCATTTCTTGCAATTTTCTGTTACTGTACTTGCTATTGTTCAATGCGTGTAACCAGCCATGCATGATTGCTCACGCGTTAACTCCATATCATGCTGGTAGAGAACTATTGTGTGGTCATATTGATATACAATAATGTGCTTTTTATGAATTATTTTTAAAAATTATTTGAACTTTTACCAGTGTCCAAGAACTTCTTTTGCCGAGTGTATATCGATTGTGAGTGCGAAATTTCTGAATGGTAATGAGAAAAATATGACAAATGATATGGTATCAAACACCCATGGAAAAAAAGGGGCTCAAAAATGTGATATGAACACGCTCCTTTAACTGGTGAAGCAAATGTAATAATTTTTACGAAAACAATCATTTGGCTTGGTAACTTTTTGGCTCACTGTTTATATATTTACAATATACCTGAATTTTTACAATATGCTGGTAAAATATCATGATGAGGTCAAATGGGCCCAAACCATGGTTACAAATTATACATTTCCACGCTTTTTCTTCAAGAAAATTAACATGAAAAAATGATTGTGTGTCATAATTAAAGGGTTATTTGCGGTTAGAGTGTCCTCATTGAAAATTGTTCAGTTCATTAAAATTACTATTTTTTTACTGTACTGAATGCACTTTCTGAAGACTTCCGGAAATGGAAAAGGAAATTGTCAGTAAACCAAAAGCAACTCACTGCAACTAAGTGCATGCCTCAAGTGGAAAATGATGTTGCCATATAAACTCCTCAAAAAAAGTTCGGAAAGTCAAGTTTGACTGACGATTTCTCTCTTGTTACTAAATCATTTCCCTTGAATTTGGTATCATTGGAAAGCCGGCCTGTTATTCCTCTTTACAGTAATGTGTCATTTGTTATGATTAATCAATTAGGGGATGTGCAGTATAGCGGAATACAGGGGTGGGTGGAAAGTGAAATGTCACAAAATTCACTGCTATTGTCATGCAGTGCATTCCCGATCCCCTTTTGCTTGGAGGATGGAAATGTGTCAATGCAGTTTTTGACAATAGCAATGCATTTTGTGACATTTCACTTTACACCCGCCCCCGTATTCAGCTGTGCTGCACATCCCCCAATTGCTTATTCATAACAAATGACACATCATCGTAAAGAGGAATAACAGGGCTTTCCAATGATATAAAATTCAAGGAAAATTATTTTGCAACAAGAGGGAAATCGTAAGTCAAACTTGACTTTCCGAACTTTTTTTGAGGAGTTTACTTGGGTGTCACGAACTGACACCCAAGTACTTCATGTGTAATCAAAAGTTTTTCGTTTTCACAAACTCCTATCATAAATTAACAAATTACATGTAGAGTGTTATTGGTTACATTTTTACCATAACCCCCAACAGTACAAATGTATGGTCAGAGTTACTCTTGTCAAGCATTTTTGAAGCCTTTTTTCCCCCAAATAAATTCACCGCATACTTGCGTGACAGTTCATAAAAACTGTAACAATTGCATTAAGAGTCGGTATACAAGTACATGTACAGTGTATGTGCGCATATCTGGATGTGTGTGGCTTCCACTGTGCACTCAAGTGTACTCAAAATGCACTTCGTGATGTCAATGACGAATTAAACTGCCTTAACCAGAGGCATTGAAATGCAAAGCACATATGGCAAACAAATTTTCACCACACATGAAAAGTACTTGACCAGAGTTCAAGTTCAATATTCCCAAATGCTCGGTATTTTTCTTCACTTCACATTTTTTGTTTGGAAACATGTTGGTTATCTGCAGCAGCCTTAGGCAATATTAAAGGCAGCTCGAGGTTTGTAAAATAGTGTGAGATGAAATTGAAGAATATACAAGTGTATCACAGTGACTTTTTAATTCAATATGTTTATAATTACGATTTGAAAAATCAGATAACTATGACAATGTGATATTAATATAGATAACTAAAGAGTGACGTCAATGACCAGGGTACATGTAACTGGGTTTAAACATTAGCTGGTAATCTGAAATGTCCATTGTATACTGGTTTTAGTGTATAGACCCAGTAACCTTTGCATCGCGCAACGGATGACTAGTACTCTATTACAATATTGGAGTGTTTGTGGTAATTGGGTGAAACTAATTCATGCTATTTTTCAGTAAAAACACAAAACAGTATTAGGCCAAAAAAAAGATGTTCTGTCTCTGGTCGGCACGCGCGTCGATTTCAAACATGCGCGTCAATTTTTTATTCTTCCTGCGGCAGCTAAAACAGCGCCCATTATTGCCGCACCGCCTCACATTTTCTAGATTGATCGCCAATCCTGTAGACTCGCGGTACATGTACGTAGGGAATGGGAACAAGTCTATGTATTTTTGACTATTTTTGCGGGCAGCTCGACCAAAAGATTCGGACGACGCTGATATCGAATGAGAACAAATGATAGCGAGTATGAGGTTGTTTAATCAACTGCAACAATAGACTACCAAAGTGAAAACGTCATCCTTTGTGTGTTGCCATGGTTTTTGGGTCTACACTAAAACCAGTGAACTGTTTCCCTGCGCTATACCAATGGACGTTTTAGATTACCAGCGAATGTTTAGACCCAAAAACCATGGCAACCGACGTCACACTTTAGTAGTCAATGGCGGCTGGTTCTCACGCGACACAAGGAAATGCAATTGTGAATTAGAGCTTGTCTGAGCTGAATACTGAAATATTCCACTTATTTCTGTGTCCATTGTTTGTGGAGTGAAAACTCTCAGAACATTCAGTGTTGTGACGGCTTTGCAAGTTTACTATAGGCCTTACTGTGTACGAATCTGTGTGCGAGGTGGGGGGAAAAAAACGCGTTGCCGCATCAATTCCTGAACTTCCGTCTGACCAGAGACGGAATACTTTTTGTTTTTTGACGTTATCTTGCAAAGGTTCCCTGAAAGGGTACAGTGTATATTCATGACAGCGAAGTACCCCCGAGATTAACCTCTGTCGGATAATTTTATGGCTCAGTTTTGTGTTGAGTTTTGGATCATGCTGGAAATACATCAGTTGACAGATATTCAAATTTTACTTCATCGAACTGAGGTGAATTATTTATATTTTTGTTGTGCATGTTTTGTAGCCTTGATGTGTTTTGGTGTTGCCTTTAAAAATAAAGGTTTTTGTCCCTCGTCTGAAAAAGGCACAAAACATTTAAAGTTTATGATAGAAGAGTAGGGAGTATCGCTGACTTTATTCTTGTATAATTGAAGGTACGTGTATTTCTTTCCCATTTTTAGCTGTAATGTTGCACTTACTGAAAATACCCACTGGTATTCACCAAAAAGAACATCCGCTGTTGGGGAAATTCATCCATGAAGTTAAATCTTAAATGCAGCTTGTATATGTATAGACGGGATTTGAAAACGAGCCAAAATATTTGTCATGTTTTGGCAGGTCTTGTACACTACAGTACTTGCAGCTGCATTTAAATTTCAGTAGAATCATGTTTTAAGACAAACCGCGAAGGAATAACCAAGTTCAAATTTTACGTTAAACATGGTAACCTCCATTTTTATTTTTTTGATGGAAATGGAATCTTGTTGTAAATTAACAGGATGTTTAAATTTGCCGAATTTGACTTGCAGATTTTACTGTACTCTCAAGTAAATTTTTGCTTTTAACTGGAAATTTAGTAGCGTTTCGACCCCAGCAGAGTCTTCGCCAAAGGCAGAGTGTCTAGGACTCGACATGATGCTGAGAAGAACACTGCTTGTCTTTGTGTAATTCCTCCCAGCATTGTGTTTTCAAGGACTTTTCTAGATTTTTCCAGAAAATGGATTTCGTTCTAACCTAACAATCATATAAAATACTATCCATGGGAAGAAAACAGAAAATTTGCAATCTCCAATTTGGATGTGCAAGCAAAAAGGTTGGTGTGATCACTGCACTGCTTTATGAAACGGAATTAGTTGGTTTTTTTGACGACATCCTTGAAAATATGCGGATTGAGAGCGCGAAATTTCAGAATGGTAATGAGAAAAATATGACAAATGATACGGTATCAAGATCTCGAAACCCATGGCAAAAATGGGGGGGGAATCAAAAAATGTGATCTGGACACGCTCCTTTAAAATCCTGTTTATAGAAACGTCATCTGCCTTTGATAAAGACTCTGCTAGGGTCGGAACGTGAGACCCCTGATTTGACAGTGTCATTCTACTACATGTCCTGCTTGTGGGTAAGCAGTTTGCAACAATTTGTATAATAATTTTAAAAATTTCTTGGCGAAGCCCAAAGACAGTTTACACAAGACAGTCTTGTAGATAGCACTAGGGTGGATTCTGTACCCGATATAGAAAAGGCAACTTGGGAGCAAAAATTTTAATTCTAAGAGAAGTATTTATTTGAAAATGAATGTGTAAACTAGCTTCTGGTAAATTGTTTGTGAATATCAGGAATAAACATTTGGTGCGTGAAATACATGCTTTGAGATTTTCCTTTTGTCGGCTAAATATGGAGCAAGAGAAGAAAATCATATGGTCCTCATCAGATTCAAACGAGAGACCTCTGACACATGGAACTGTGGTGTATGTACTGGAACCACGCCTGTAGTGGAGTCCACACTGCCTGAGTCCTTGAGTCCGAGTCCAGCATATATATCCGAGTCTTCAGCAGTCTGAGTCCCAGTCCATGTTTCAGTCTTAAGTGCATTACTGGCAAGCAGTGTTGTAGTACAATTTTAGTGACTCAGACTCTACTCGCATTGGAAAATGACTCTGACTCGAACATGGTGACTCGTGACTCACAAGTCATATATATTCCGGCACTTAATACAGGATTCTTGGGGGAAAACAGTACAACGCGTGAATATGTACACTGCCTCACCAGGCCAACATGTGGCGCACGAGCAATATTGTCATCATTTCACATTATGTGCACGAAACTGTAGCAGTTTCAGTTTTATTTTGGCGAACAAGTGACTCGTACTCGAAGAAAGTGACTCGTGACTCGGATTTCGAGGCTGATGACTTGAGACTTGGACTCTATATTGGTGACTCGACTACAACGCTGCTGTCGGGCTAGTCTATGCACTGTGAATGACCACAAGAGGGTCCTATTTCCCTCTTGTGGTCACTTTATAGTCCCTTCAGGGTGCATAGACGTGCACCAGTGACCTCATTGCCAGTCAATATGTGTATATTATAATACGCCTCTTTCTGATTATCAATCCCGACTGGCTGAAACGCAGTCATGTGAGATTCACTAATGTAGGCTAGTGCATGAAATTTGCGCCAGCGTGAACTAGACGTGCGTAATAAGATTTGTGTGCGCGCGGCATTCCCTGCTAGTGTTCCTGACCGAGCAACAGTCTCAAAAACTAGTGACCGGTTACTGAGCACTCTGGGGTTGCCAACTGGGTCAGTGAACAGCAACTCAAGCTAGGAATTGGCCAAAAGTTTAACTGCATGGCTCTTGTTGAGCTGCTTATTGTTCAAGTGTTTAATGTTCCAAATCCTGTTTTTCAAAACCTACATGGAAATGTCTATTGTTGGATTGCATTTATATTTTGGCCAGAGACGTGTTATAAAACACATGGACTGGCATAATTCGATCACCAGTGCACGTCTATGGGCCCCTCTGGACTGTGAGTGACCACAAGAGGGTTCTATTTCCCTTGGCCTGAGGAGGGGAATAGGACCCTCTTGTGGTCACTCACAGTCCCTCGGGCCCATAGACATGCACTAGTGACCTCATTGCCAGTCTATATGTGTATAATAGTTGTTGCTCAAACTTGATGTAACATGCATATTGTAACGGCCGTCCCGATCCGCCGCTGGGGGCGCCAGCACCGTTTCACGGTGGGTCTAACTGACGTGTTGGTGGCGCCATTGCGGCTGCCCACGGAGCCGGGTGGCGTGAGCCCCTGCCGGAGGATCGGGATACCCGTTCCGCGCGGGGACGCGATTCTCTGCGCCATCTTTGATCTTTGTGTTTGTTGAGGAAAGTTGATCCAAATAAACCTGCGGTACTTTCATGCTGAGAATTGTCTTTTGCCTTGTGTTCTTTTCGTGCCGAGTTCTATAACAAGCAGGGAATATTCTTGTTACACTGGCGGCAGCGGTGGGGCGGCACACTGAGAGAAATACAGGTGGAATTCGAGATTTTCAAGCAATGAATTCACGAGACCGGGGAGGTCTGGTATCAGACTCGCCGCGGAGCGGGGACATGCCAGAAAGTGACGAGTACCAGTACGGAGGCCAGACTGACAAGGCCCACAGTAGTACGTTCGTAACTGTAGATGAATTACTGTACTCGTTTGTTGGGGAAAACCCGAGAGAAAACTCCGGGTGGTGGGAGGATACTGGTAAAATGTTAGAGCCTGAGATTGTAGAGGGAAAAAGGCCGGTACGTACGGTACGGCCTGACCCTGCCAATCCGAGTAGTTTTTGCGGGGGGTTAGATCAAACCAGCGACCCATGGACAGACCTAAGTTCGACCCCGGTGCATTTTGAGCCGGGAAAGTTCCGGTGGGTTCCGGAGGATCCACCCCGCACCGCACACGACCATGTTGGACGGCTCCCATCGGAGACCCGCATGCCGCGTGACTACGGCGCGGAACCTCCGGACCGACTCCGCACCGCACACGACCATGTTGGACGGCTCCCATCGGAGACCCGCATGCCCCGTGACTACGGCGCGGAACCTCCGGACCGACTCCGCACCGCACACGACCATGTTGGACGGCTCCCCTCGGAGACCCGCATGCTACCAGACTACGGAGCGGAACCTCCGGATCAATTCCGCGCCGCACACGACCATGTTGGACGGCTCCCCTCGGAGACCCGCATGCCACGTGACTACGGCGCGGAACCTTCGGACCGACTCCGCACCGCACACGACCATGTTGGATGGCTCCCCTCGGAGACCCGCATGGCACGAGACTACAGCGCGGAACCTCCGGATCAATTCCGCGCCGCACACGACCATGTTGGACGGCTCCCACCGGAGACCCGCATGCCACGAGACTACGGAGCGGAACCTCCGGACCGACTCCGCGCCGCACACGACCATGTTGGATGGCTCCCATCGGAGACCCGCATGCCACGTGACTACGGCGCGGAACCTTCGGACCGACTCCGCACCGCACACGACCATGTTGGATGGCTCCCCTCGGAGACCCGCATGGCACGAGACTACAGCGCGGAACCTCCGGATCAATTCCGCGCCGCACACGACCATGTTGGACGGCTCCCACCGGAGACCCGCATGCCACGAGACTACGGAGCGGAACCTCCGGATCGACTCCGCGCCGCACTCGACCAGGGAGAACAGCTCCGCTTGGAGCCCCGCACGCTACCAGACTATGGCGCGGAATCCCCGGACCGACTCCGCGCCGCACACGACCATGTTGGATGGCTCCCATCGGAGACCCGCATGCCACGTGACTACGGCGCGGAACCTTCGGACCGACTCCGCACCGCACACGACCATGTTGGAAGGCTCCCCTCGGAGACCCGCATGCTACCAGACTACGGAGCGGAACCTCCGGATCGACTCCGCGCCGCACTTGACCAGGGAGAACAGCTCCGCTTGGAGCCCCGCACGCTACCAGACTACGGCGCGGAACCTTCGGACCGACTCCGCGCCGCACACGACCATGTTGGAAGGCTCCCCTCGGAGACCCGCATGCCACGAGACTATGGTGCGGAGCACGATAATTTGCTCCGCACTGCACAACCCTATGGTGCGGAGCACGATAATTTGCTCCGCACTGCACAACCCTATGGTGCGGAGCATCAGGATTCGCTCCGCACTGCACAACTACATGGCGGGAGGCTCCCCTCGGAGAACCGCACTGCACAACCCTATGGTGCGGAGCATCAGGATTCGCTCCGCACTGCACAACTACATGGCGGGAGGCTCCCCTCGGAGAACCGCACTGCACGACTGTATGGCGGAGGGCTCCCCTCGGAGCTCCGCACTGCACAACTACATGGCGGGAGGCTCCCCTCGGAGAACCGCACTGCACAACTATATGGCGGGAGGCTCCCCTCGGAGAACCGCACTACACAACCCTATGGGGCGCCACCGCGGAGCGGGAACCCGGATGCAGACACTCCAGCCACCCAGCCAGCCACGGGGTCCGGTCCATCACCGGCACAACCGCCGACCGCGGGGCCCCCCGGAGGAGGTCGACGACCGATGATGCTTCCAGATAAGTTTGACGGGGTTTCCTCGTGGTCGGATTACCTGGTCCATTTTGAGAGCGTGGCCAGAGTCAACCAGTGGAGCGAGTCCGAGAAGGCAATGTTTCTGGGCGCCCATCTGAAGGGCTCGGCACGGGAAGCTCTGGCTGATATGGCACCGGAGGCTCGGACGGAGTACCTCCGTATCCTAGAGTACTTCGAACAGCGTTTCGGAGTCACGGCCCAAGTTCCACTGCATCGGGCCCAGCTGTCGATGTGCACCAGACGTCGGGACGAATCTATCAGTGGCCTGGGGCAGTCGATCAGGCGGTTGGTTTCCAAGAGCTACCCGAACCTCCCCACGCAAGCTCGGGAGGACCTGGCTGTGGATGCTTTCCGGAATGCATTAGGTGACGAGCAGCTGCAACGCCACGTTTTTTCGAGAAAGGCGACGACCCTGACCGAAGCAATCACCCTGGCAACGGAGATGGAGGCTTTCCTGGAGTCCCAGGTACAGAACAGGAAGGGAAGACAAGGAACCAGGGAAGTGAGGTCGGTAGTGGAGCTAGCGCAACCCACACCATACAGGAACACGGAGAGCACAGGCTACGCGCGTAGACCGCTCGACCGGTCGATGGTGGAGTGCTTTGGGTGCCACGAATTCGGGCACTTCCGGCGCGATTGTCCACATAGGAAGCCGAGCCAGCGGACAGCCGGGGGAAGACCACCAGGACGGAACCAGACGACACCGAATGTGCCGCTGGGGGAAAACTACATTGCGGGGAAAGTTGTGTCGACGCCTGTCTGCTTCTTGCTGGACACGGGAGCTTCGGTGAGCCTAATTTCCGAACGCATCTATGACGAACTTTACGGACCCGGGAAGCCAAACCTCCAGCCTCTGCCGGAGACTCTGAGGCAAGCGGATGGGAGCCCCATGCAGGTCCGGGGGAGGGCTACTTTTGAACTCCAGATCGGAGATCAGGTCTTGAGCCATGCCTGCATTGTAGCTAAAATTGAGCCGGATGTCATCCTGGGGATAGACTTCCTGTCGACATACCGTTGCCAGTGGCGGTGGGGGGACAACACAGTGTTGATCAATGGAAAGCCCGCGGCTTTAAGAGGCTACGAACAGCACCCATCGGTGGCAAGAGTTCATGTTGGACACAAGGTGATAATTCGAGGAGCGGTGAAGGAACTACAATGGATAGGGGTTGGGACGGTGTACCTAGACGCAGCGGCTCCCCGCGAAGAGGAGGCCACCGGGACGGAGAGAGACCTACTGAACCAGGAGACGCGGCCGGCCGGAGAGGGCCCGGGAGATAAAGTGAAAACTGAGGACCTGGCGACGCGGCCGCCGCCGGGAAACCCCGAGGAGGACGCGGAAGCAGGAGACCGGGAGGCGCCCCGCCACGAGGCCGCGCCCCCACAGCTGAGGGCGGTTCGAAACCTGCCCCTGGTAAGGACGCGGAAGCAGGAGACCGGAGGCGCCCCGACAGCAGGGCGCACCACAAACGGCGGAGAGCGGGCCGGAACCCGCCCCCTTATAAGGATGAGCAACGCCCAGTGCAGCCACTGCGACCGGCGGTTCACCCGCCTGTCGAACCTGAGGAGGCACCACCGAACAGCGTGCCCGGCGCTACACCCGACGATGCCGTTCGAGTGCCCCCTCGGATGCGGGAGATCCTTCTACAGGGATGACGTTAGGCATCGCCACCTCCAGTATTGTCCCCGGCGACCAGAGAGGGTGGCGACCGTGACAGTGGGCGACCAATTGGACGTGCACGCCAGCGACGACGGGATGGACGGCGAAGACAGGGAGCGGAGGGGGCTTGGCGGCCATTCGGAGCCGCCCCCTCGCGCTGAGGTGTCCCAGCTCGGAACCACCCTGTCGGAGCCGCCCGCTCGTAGGGGGAATCGCACCCCACCGGAGCAACCCCCGGTCGCCGCGGCACCCCAGCCGGACGCCCAGAGAGCCTCGACACCACCCCCATCGGAGCGGCCCCCGAGCGCTACAACGCCATCGCGGACAGAGAGCGGCACCCAGACGGAGACGCAGCGGGGACCACCACCCCCTAGCTAATCAGACACTTTGTTGCCATGTTGTGTTTCTTTTTCTAACAGTTGTTCTTTGTTTTTTTGTTCTGCAGTTGCAGTTGCCATGTATTGCAGGGAATCGTCTTCCCGGCGGAACTGGGCGTCGCCGCCTGCTTTGGGGACAAGCAGGGTCCTCGAAGGGGGCGGTGTAACGGCCGTCCCGATCCGCCGCTGGGGGCGCCAGCACCGTTTCACGGTGGGTCTAACTGACGTGTTGGTGGCGCCATTGCGGCTGCCCACGGAGCCGGGTGGCGTGAGCCCCTGCCGGAGGATCGGGATACCCGTTCCGCGCGGGGACGCGATTCTCTGCGCCATCTTTGATCTTTGTGTTTGTTGAGGAAAGTTGATCCAAATAAACCTGCGGTACTTTCATGCTGAGAATTGTCTTTTGCCTTGTGTTCTTTTCGTGCCGAGTTCTATAACAAGCAGGGAATATTCTTGTTACAATATACTATGGTGCCTTGGTCACATGATTCCAAAGGACGTTGCCTAGCAGACTACTAAATGTTGCCCCAATCTGATAAAAAATATGGACAGTCCTAAGACCACAGTTGATAGCTAAACTCGAAGAGTTGGGACTCAAAATTCCCCTTGAAAAATCATGTATTACATAGACCGTATCAAATAGCTGCCATCTTGTAGGGCAGTTTCTTTGTTCCCCGAGGACATGCATGTTGACCAGTTTAAATGTTAAAAGCCATTCATGCATTTCAACTGTTCAATCATGTCCCCTGAATCAGTTCTGTAGAATGCAAACGGCAGATTGGGAAGGTGCCAATTACGTATTCGTTCCAAGCCTCGACCTGAAGACGAGGCTTGTCTGGAATGCATAAGTAGTCGGGCACATTTCCTTCAATAGAAGTGATTCATGAGGCCTGATCAACCAAGGTGCTCATCTCAGAGGGACTGGTTTTTATTTCTTTTTTTTAATTACAAAAAAACTGAGCTAATGTAATCCTCGGTCGAAAAGCCTAGTTTCAGATTCTGCAGTCGCCTTTAATGTTGACTTCAGCCCCTAGTCTGGCCGACCCTTTGAATCTGGGCCACGTACAGGCCAAGCCCCCATATGTTTGTGTACAAACGTATGTCCTTTAATGTTAACCATAGTGAGTAATGCAATACTCTGTGTGTAAATACACCCATGTTACCGCTCCTCCAGTGACAGAAGAGATGTTTCCAATCAATGACCTTGCAGAGGATTAACCCCAGGGGGTTGGCTGGGGCGCTAAATAAGAATAATAGAAACTGCCTCTCAGATGAGCTTAGTGCTTCCGTGTTATTTTATGGGCGTGGGGCCTCGGAGGGTTAAACCGTTCAAACGTGTGAATTATTGGGTTTCACAACTATCATATCTGCCATTAATGTGTCCATACTATGGCACGCCCAAGTGGAAATAATTCAACACTGATAATTTTGCCATCAACCCTAAAAAACAAGTCTCAACATTTTTAAAAACTTGCCAACAAAAGCACGGTATGCCAAACAGTCTATCAACATTTAAAAGTCATGCCAACCTTTTTTTTCTTGCGCAACATTTGCGAAAATATGCGTCAACATTGAATTATTTTTCGATTTGGCGTGCCATAGTATGGACACAGTAATGGCGGATAGCAATCGTTGTCAAGCCAAGTAAAACCCAAGAATGGGGTCTATTTGATACAGTCTATATCTTGTGCAGAAAGACCACCTGCTTAATGCCACTAGTGACCAATGATGTTATCTTCCATTGCCCATCTAACACTGAATAGTGGCCAAATTCTTCTGTAACACTATTTCACACCCGTGTGCAAAATGCCATAATTGGCCATGGCAACGATCAAAAGTGGTGTTTGTGAGCTTTTGATAGCGCCACAAATTAACTAGGGCCAAAAAGTCAAAGCGGCCACCATGAACCCGTCTAGAAAGAGTGGTCTTAATTATACACGGATTTGATTGTATCAAGTTTAGGTTTTGCTATGAATTTCAAAGAAGATACTTTACAGAGTACCTTGTTATAACAGGAACCTTGTATTAAACGAGATGCAAACAATGAACTTGGAATTCATCAACTCAAAACAACTAAATAAAGTGACATGTTTTCATATATGACTTTATATTTTAATGTAAGTTGCAAAATACATGTACATGTCATACACTTTAAAAACTGCTCGAAAAGGCAATATTTAGTATGGCTCCTAATCACCACGGACATGAAAAAATGGAATGAGAAAAAAAAAACCATATATCCCCATCAAGATTAAAATAAATTCTTTTCCAGAACTGTTTTGCAAGATAATTTTTTCTGAGAATGTTGTTATATGAAATAAAATTGTATTTAGGAATTATATTTTAGGCCAAACAAAATAAATGGTGTGTTTACGGTAACCCGACCTACCTGGAATTTCTAAGGCCAAATTGCCGACCTCAAAACCTTTTATTGCCAATTTTTAAGTTGATAATTTTAAATGAGCACTATTTGCAATAATTTCCAACGAACATAACATTTTCTACACTTGTACATGAACATGTTTAATATTGTTAATAGTCAGTTTCAAAGATTGCAAAACCACATGCAAATGCATGAACTGAAGTGTAAAAAAAAAAATTATTTTCATACCTACCTGGATTTTTGTTAGGTCGTTACCGTAAACGCACCATTAATTTTGTTTGGCCTTATTGTATTTCATGAATCTTCAAACAAACAAAATGGTCTGATGCTAATCACCAAAGAACTAAATAATGCAAGCGTAACTTTTGAGCCTAAGTTTTGAGGCTATAAAATATTTTCCCGTCATGACTGCAAATATTAAACACAGACAATAAATAAAGTAGATCCCTTGGAAATGGGGATAACTACGCCGTTACAGATTCTTGAACAGGCGACTCTGTCTTGGTGTTCAAAAACACTAATGTATTGCTAGCTTCAGCCAAGTCGCTGATAGACACTCGGCCTCGCTGCTGCATAAACTTGGCTACTCCTTCTAGTTCATCTTGTGAGATAAAGATGAATTTGCCACGATCGTCGATTACTCCAGTAAGGAGTCCCTGCTCCTGAAGGTCCTGTACCCTCTGAATGGCATCCTGAAGAAAATCAAATAGTAACATATTACCCTATTTATTTGCTCTCTTGTTTATAGGAATATTCTGTTGTATTGTTGCTTGTGTTGGCCGAATAAATAATAATAATAATAATAATTACTTCCATGGTCTGCTTGAACACGCATTCCTGTCAGTTCTCCATTAGGCCAAACAAAAAAGATGTTCTTGTCTCTGGGTGCACCCAAGTAAATAGGCAGAGATCTGTGCGCCGAGCTCATGAATATTTTGTATGCCCTAAAATTCTTCTTTATTAGGGAGAGTTGCGAGCTGAACGAGTGTGGTCTTGTGTAGAGTGTGGTCTTGGGTAGAATATGACCGTCGTCGCGATGTGGGGTATTTTTTCTTCCAACTATAAACATTTTAGACACTGTAGCTCCTAAAAGTGGCCCTAGGTTTGCCCAGTAGCGTATGTGCCTTTGTTCCAAAATGGATGCTGGTCTGATTAGCAAGTTTCACTGTTGTATGGGTAGTTTTGTTTCAAGTGGAAATTAGGGAATAAAAGTGACGGATTACCCCCATACAATTGAAAAAGAATTGAAAAGATGAGAAATCAGTGAGTATTCTGGTTGTTGTCCTGAGAAGCTAAGAGAGTTGTGAGTATTTTTAAATGATTTTTGAAAATTGGGCATTTAGCATTGGTTCCTATGGGAGCCCTATTTACTGGTGTGCAACCCTCTGGTCGGCGATCGCGTCGATTTCAAACATGCTCGTCAATCTTCTTCTTTTTCTGCGGCAGCTAAAACAGCACCCTCTATTGCCGCACTGCCTCACATTTTTTTGACTGATCGCCATCCTGTAGACTACGTAGGGAATGGGAACAAGTCTATATGTATTTTCCCGGGCAGCTCGACCTCATACTCAGGGGAATAGATTCGGACGATGCTGATATCGAATGAGAACAAATGATAGTGAGTACGAGGTTGTTTAATCAGCTGATTAACAACTTCGATCAAGCGACTATAGTCGACTAGAGTCCCTCAAACAACGGGTCATTTCTGTTGTTCGAGAGACTCTAGTCGACTATAGTTGATCGAACTTGCTCAATGGCGGCTAGTTCCCATGCGACACAACAAGGACAATTAAGGAATTGTGATTGTGAATTAGAGCGTGTCTGAGCTGAGCTGAACACTGAAATATGCCACTTATTTCCATGTCCATTGTTTGTGGAGTGAAAAATCTCAGACCGTTGGGTGTTGTGTCATGTGACGACTCTGTAAGTTTACTAAAAAGCAAAATAGTAAAAAACACCTGGTCTGTACAATCCAAGCTTGGGGAAGAGGGAGGGGGAAAAAACACAACTAGCCCCCCAAAAAACCCCAAACCCCACCCCACCCCCCCAAAAAAAGCATCGCCGCATTAATTCCGTAACTTCGGTCTGACCAGAGACAGACATTGCTTGTTTACTGGCGTGTGTTTTTGGCCAATGACAACTCGTAACTACTTTCATCAGTTTCCAAAATTAGTTAGCTGTCCCATGCCTACATAATGTATGACATTTTCCACAACATGTTTTGGCAGAAACTTGCTGCATTATGCTATAATTTAAAGCCATTTTCTACACAAATATAGAAAATTTTACAAATTTAAAAGTAGAACGCATGATTGGTATCTCGAAAATCAGAAATGTTCACAGATTTACACATAACTTACACATTATAAATATGATGGTAGAAAAGTGCCAAATTCTTTGAGAAATTTTGTCCCATGAGACGAAAATTTACTTCGCCCTGGACCACTTTAGGGGATGGGAAATTACGGTTAATTCAGAAACCGGTTTGCAATTCTTTCAAGTGTCAGTTAACCGTTCCGCTGACACTGAAGATTGTTGCTGGTATTTACAGATGCATATACACAATATCTCTAGACCCCAAAAATAATCGTTGAACCTTTATATGGTAAAGATTTTACTACGACCCCATATAAATTTATTTCAAATAACCCTCTGAAAACTATTGTAAATTCTTTAAAATTGGGTTTCGTTTAAACGTTTGGCAAAACCGGTTTTTCATCTTTTTTCGTTTAAACAGTTAACCGGTTAAACGTCCCATCCTTAGACCACTTCGCTCAAATGCCACTTCGCCTCAAAACCACTTCGTACACAGGCCGTGGTTCAGGGCGAAGTGGTATTAGAGCGAAGTGACTGGAAAGCTTTTTTTGACTGTTTTCTCAAAAGTTAGACGAAGTACGGAGCTGACTTTTACTCAGGTTGGTTTTAATCATGTATATCTTTAATTACACAGGGAGATAAAACTATTTGTAACGGTTTACTAATCATGTGTTCTACCTTTAAGGTGATCAATCACGTCCACTTCTTTATGGAATTTTCCACCTACATGACAAATTACTGCATTAAAACTCTGCAGCAGTAGCCTGTGTTACTCTACCTGTGTCTTTATGTTGAAGTGTGCACCAAGATCCTCTAGAAGAACCACTTTCTCATTCTTAATGTAACTGATGAATTCCTGTAGTAAATTCTGGGACTGTAGGTGAACACACAAGAAAAACATGTATAGTAAACTACGATTGACGTCGTGGTAGAGACATATTGAAGCACTTTGCGAAATTGCACCGATCTGTTTCGAACAGAATGCTCTGTTCTTCATCAGGATGACTTACTAATCATTCTGTTTGAAAAGTCGAGAAACATACAGGCTCATTACAGAGCCACACTTAGTGCTAAAACCGAATGGACGAACCAATTAAGATTTTGCCGAAAATGGCACTTCCGAACCAAACAGGACCGAAATTAACATTTCCTTCAGTTTGGCAGTGGTTCGGAATGATCACTCTTATGCGCTCTACACATTTTTCTGCAAAATACATGGCTGTATTTCTTCACTGAGGAAGCAGGCACTTCCGTGTCATATCTGTTTATATCCACGAGTCTATTTTGTAAGACACAACATGATATCTATGGTTAGACCCGAGAGTCAAATTTGCATATGGGGCAGAGCCTATTGCCACATTTGGTATTTCACACATGTGAAATGCCGAACCGAACCGAACCTGCCGTATTTTTTACAGCACTAGCCACAATTGTCCAAAAGAGATGGTTCGGATATGGTGCCACTATAAACCTATTACTTAATATTTTATTCACGATGCAAGCTCTGAAACCTTATCCATCCTGAAGAAATTTCAATGCTTCAGAAAACCTTCAAAATCCATGCACAGGTTTTGTGTTAAGCCTAGCGTACATCGACCTTGCAACTGAAAGCAACTCAACTGATCGGTTCCTGTCGATGTGTGCGTAGCGCGCACATCGACAGCAACTGATCAGTTGCACAACTAGTGGCAACTGGGAGCATCCAGCCAGAGCTCTCACATCGACACGGCAACTCGGTAAAGCCTAGCGTACATTGTGCTGTTGATGTGCGCCGACGTGATCAGACACACTTGTGCAACTGACCGCAACTGGGTACAACTAGTTGCCAGAAAGTAGAACATGAGCAACTCGCGGCAACTGGGATTTTTCCAGTTGCTAGTAGTTGCAAGTGCGTGTACATGTAAATCGGTCTTTTTAAGCAACTGATCAGTCGCCCCCAGTTGCCGCTACATGTAGCGGTGTGCCAAATGAATCAAATATTCAAATATTTGATCTTCCATCGAATGTTCAAATAGCATTTAACCGAATCGAATATTCAGTATGACCTTTTGTTTTTTCATGTGCAAACCAGCCCAGACCAAACCAAACATTTCATCCAGTTCGGAAGTGTTTTAGAATGAATATCCTGTGAGTGAATTACAAGATGTTTTTATTGAATAATGCAGCCCTTTTCATTGCCGAGACGACCACTTTCTTTGATGTCACATTTTGAGTCCAACCACAGTCCAGTGTACAAGTTACAACATGGTTTGTGCAGGGCGGAGCCAACATTAATTTATGCAAAAAGGCAAAAAGTGTACCGCCCCCAACCATAGACTTCACATTTTAATTTGCGTAAAGGCTCCCGCCAATTCAGTTTTTCCCGTAAAGTAATCCCAGCTCAAACCATAGCTTCAATGTTGTTTATTTTATTTATTTATTTATTTATTCACCACATCCAACAGCGGAAGAACCGCCAATTACAGGAATGGGATCAACTAACACAGATATTCGAATAACTATCAACTTCTAAGTTGAATTAGAAACGGCCAGAGACACCGGGGAATCCCTTCCCTTGCTCTTCACGAAGAACACTCTGGGATCTTTAAATTGCGTTACCGAAACCTAACACACTGGACCAAAGACTTTACATTCTTTCCGAAGGAGGGAACAAGTGTAATTAAGTGCCTTGCTCAAGAGCACAAGTGCCACAACCCGTCACGGCCCGGAATCGAACCCACATTTTAGTACTGGCACAGGAACTTGAGTTTGACGCACTAGACCGCTCGGCAATAACACCCCTGTAACTTGTACACTGGACTCTGTCTAGAAGCCAATCGAGCACGCGCAACGAGGCGGCTGATTCGGCATCGAAGAAGGCTGCTGAAAGAATCAAAAACATCCTGCATAGCACACACGCGGTGCGGGAAGTACACTCCGAACAATTTTAAGTTGGGATAACACTGCAAAAAATTGGGCGGAAATTTTAGAGAAAAAAAAAATCACATATCAAATTTCAAAATTCATCGAATTTCGAATAGTCAATTATTTGAAAATGTACAGGCCTAGTTGCCGCAAGTTGCTTCCAGTTGCAAGGTTGATGTACGCTAGACTTTAAGCATCCTCTTGCAACAGTGCCCCTTTAACGCACTCCCTAACTCCTGCGTACAGTGGCGCTGTTGAAAAAGGCCCCATTTCGCGGTGGGACTAGCGACAGAAATCTTGTCGCCTCTGCTGGACCAATCAGGACGCTTGGCAGTGCATTGTAGCATGATTGCAGGCATTCAAATGTAACGCGCGCAGATTGTAAACACCGTGCATGCATGTGATACATGTACTCGGTAATGCTGGCCACTGTCCGCGTCGACGATTGGCTGCTATTTAAAGCATACTGGGGAATCCGTTCCATTACATTTGTCAGCATGCATCCCTGTTATTAATTTTAAAAACTGCGGAGTAAATTAAGATCGTCGTTTGAAAGTTTGGTAGGAATGGGACAGTCATAAGGAACGGAACCCAATACAATTTCTAGAAAGTATAGAAATCGTTTTTCGGCATAACATGACCGAATTTATTAAATTACATCAAAATGACTCGGGCGTGAGTTGGCTCAAGACAACAGCCGCCTCACTCCACAGATTTGCGTGTGTTTCCTCAGGGTATTGTTACGTCGCTTTGCAGAGTGGAAATTCCCTGATATCTCAGGATGGGCTTTAAGGGACAGAAATAAACTAGGACAGAAATAGACGGATGTTGTGTTTGTTACTAATGCTATCAACACTGAGTACATTTACCCAAGAAGACATCGCAAATGATGTAATGGGCCTTTAAACTGCCAAGTCCATTACGGGATTATAAATAAGGAAGATTTCTCCTACCTCTGTCTCTGTGAGTACTTCCTCAAATCCTTCCTCCTGAACCTCGAAACACCCCTTGAGTAGCTGATAAGCCTCCTCCTCCTGCCTCTCAAGCTCAGCCTTCTGTTTTTCTTCCTCTTCTTCCTGAAATATATCCAAAGTTAAGTTTAGGTGTACTCCTGAATCGTTTCAATACCGATAGCCTTCCTCATGCCGACTTGCAAATCTCTTGTGCCACAACGAAAGTTGGGTAAGTTGCTCCATGAGCCTAGTGGCTCTTATGGCCGGTACTCATCCATGTTTTTTGTGGCATGGAGTAACTAGGCTACACCCCCTGGATGGGATGCCAGCCTATCGTAGGTTTACCCCTAGCCATTAGTTGGATTTCCCAACAGGTTGTTAGTTTCCATGGCATTGAGTGACAAGGAGCATTGCTACTCCCCCTGGATGGGATGTCAGTCCATTTAGGTTTACCCCCAGCAGTTAGTTGGGTTCCCCCAACAGGTTGTTAGTTTCCATGGCATGGAGTGACAAGGAGCATTGCTACTCCCCCTGGATGGGATGCCAGTCCATCGCAGGTTTACCTCCAGCAGTTAGTTGGGTTTCCCCAACAGGTTGTTAGTTTCCATGGCATGGAGTGACAAGGAGCATTGCTACTCCCCCTGGATGGGATGTCAGTCCATTTAGGTTTACCCCCAGCAGTTATTAGTTGGGTTCCCCCAACAGGTTGTTAGTTTCCCTGGCATGGAGTGACAAGGAGCATTGCTACTCCCCCTGGATGGGATGCCAGTCCATAGCAGGTTTATCCCCAGCAGTTAGTTGGGTTTCCCCAACAGGTTGTTAGTTTCCATGGCATGAAGTGACAAGGAGCATTGCTACTCCCCCTGGATGGGATGCTAGTCCATAGCAGGTTTATCCCCAGCAGTTAGTTGGGTTTCCCCAACAGGTTGTTAGTTTCCATGGCATGGAGTGACAAGGAGCATTGCTACTCCCCCTGGATGGGATGCTAGTCCATAGCAGGTTTATCCCCAGCAGTTAGTTGGGTTTCCCCAACAGGTTGTTAGTTTCCATGGCATGGAGTGACAAGGAGCATTGCTACTCCCCCTGGATGGGATGCTAGTCCATAGCAGGTTTATCCCCAGCAGTTAGTTGGGTTTCCCCAACAGGTTGTTAGTTTCCATGGCATGAAGTGACAAGGAGCATTGCTACACCCCCTGGATGGGATGCCAGTCCATCGCAGGTTTACCCCCAGCAGTTAGTTGGGTTTCCCCAACAGGTTGTTAGTTTCCATGGCATGGAGTGACAAGGAGCATTGCTACTCCCCCTGGATGGGATGCTAGTCCATAGCAGGTTTATCCCCAGCAGTTAGTTGGGTTTCCCCAACAGGTTGTTAGTTTCCATGGCATGAAGTGACAAGGAGCATTGCTACACCCCCTGGATGGGATGCCAGTCCATCGCAGGTTTACCCCCAGCAGTTAGTTGGGTTTCCCCAACAGGTTGTTAGTTTCCATGGCATGGAGTGACAAGGAGCATTGCTACTCCCCCTGGATGGGATGCCAGTCCATAGCAGGTTTACCCCCAGCAGTTAGTTGGGTTTCCCCAACAGGTTGTTAGTTTCCATGGCATGGAGTGACAAGGAGCATTGCTACTCCCCCTGGATGGGATGCCAGTCCATTGCAGGTTTATCCCCAGGAGTTAGTTGGGTTTCCCCAACAGGTTGTTAGTTTCCATTGCATGGAGTGACAAGGAGCATTGCTACTCCCCCTGGATGGGATGCCAGTCCATAGCAGGTTTACCCCCAGCAGTTAGTTGGGTTTCCCCAACAGGTTTTTAGTTTCCATGGCATGGAGTGACAAGGAGCATTGCTACTCCCCCTGGATGGGATGCCAGTCCATTGCAGGTTTATCCCCAGGAGTTAGTTGGGTTTCCCCAACAGGTTGTTAGTTTCCATTGCATGGAGTGACAAGGAGCATTGCTACTCCCCCTGGATGGGATGCCAGTCCATAGCAGGTTTACCCCCAGCAGTTAGTTGGGTTTCCCCAACAGGTTTTTAGTTTCCATGGCATGGAGTGACAAGGAGCATTGCTACTCCCCCTGGATGGGATGCCAGTCCATTGCAGGTATATCCCCAGCAGTTAGTTGGGTTTCCCCAACAGGTTGTTAGTTTCCATGGCATGGAGTGACAAGGAGCATTGCTACACCCCCTGGATGGGATGCCAGTCCATAGCAGGTTTACCCCAAGCAGTTAGTTGGGTTTCCCCAACAGGTTGTTAGTTTCCATGGCATGGAGTGACAAGGAGCATTGCTACTCCCCCTGGATGGGATGCCAGTCCATCGCAGGTTTACCTCCAGCCGTTAGTTGGGTTCCCCAACAGGTTGTTAGTTTCCATGGCATGGAGTGACAAGGAGCATTGCTACACCCCCTGGATGGGATGCCAGTCCATAGCAGGTTTACCCCCAGCAGTTAGTTGGGTTTCCCCAACAGGTTGTTAGTTTCCATGGCATGGAGTGACAAGGAGCATTGCTACTCCCCCTGGATGGGATGCCAGTCCATCGCAGGTTTACCTCCAGCCGTTAGTTGGGTTCCCCAACAGGTTGTTAGTTTCCATGGCATGGAGTGACAAGGAGCATTGCTACACCCCCTGGATGGGATGCCAGTCCATAGCAGGTTTACCCCCAGCAGTTAGTTGGGTTTCCCCAACAGGTTGTTAGTTTCCATGGCATGGAGTGACAAGGAGCATTGCTACTCCCCCTGGATGGGATGCCAGTCCATCGCAGGTTTACCTCCAGCCGTTAGTTGGGTTCCCCAACAGGTTGTTAGTTTCCATGGCATGGAGTGACAAGGAGCATTGCTACTCCCCCTGGATGGGATGCCAGTCCATCGCAGGTTTACCTCCAGCCGTTAGTTGGGTTCCCCAACAGGTTGTTAGTTTCCATGGCATGGAGTGACAAGGAGCATTGCTACTCCCCCAGGATGGGATGCCAGTCCATCGCAGGTTTACCCCCAGCAGTTAGTTGGGTTCCCCAACAGGTTGTTAGTTTCCATGGCATGAAGTGACAAGGAGCATTGCTACTCCCCCTGGATGGGATGCCAGTCCATCGCAGGTTTACCTCCAGCAGTTAGTTGGGTTTCCCCAACAGGTTGTTAGTTTCCATGGCATGGAGTGACAAGGAGCATTGCTACTCCCCCTGGATGGGATGCCAGTCCATCGCAGGTTTATCCCTAGCAGTTAGTTGGGTTTCCCCAACAGGTTGTTAGTTTCCATGGCATGGAGTGACAAGGAGCATTGCTACTCCCCCTGGATGGGATGCCAGTCCATTGCAGGTTTACCCCCAGCAGTTAGTTGGGTTTCCCCAACAGGTTGTTAGTTTCCATGGCATGGAGTGACAAGGAGCATTGCTACTCCCCCTGGATGGGATGCCAGTCCATCGCAGGTTTACCTCCAGCAGTTAGTTGGGTTTCCCCAACAGGTTGTTAGTTTCCATGGCATGGAGTGACAAGGAGCATTGCTACTCCCCCTGGATGGGATGCTAGTCCATAGCAGGTTTATCCCCAGCAGTTAGTTGGGTTTCCCCAACAGGTTGTTAGTTTCCATGGCATGGAGTGACAAGGAGCATTGCTACTCCCCCTGGATGGGATGCCAGTCCATAGCAGGTTTACCCCCAGCAGTTAGTTGGGTTTCCCCAACAGGTTGTTAGTTTCCATGGCATGGAGTGACAAGGAGCATTGCTACTCCCCCTGGATGGGATGCCAGTCCATTGCAGGTTTATCCCCAGGAGTTAGTTGGGTTTCCCCAACAGGTTGTTAGTTTCCATTGCATGGAGTGACAAGGAGCATTGCTACTCCCCCTGGATGGGATGCCAGTCCATAGCAGGTTTACCCCCAGCAGTTAGTTGGGTTTCCCCAACAGGTTGTTAGTTTCCATGGCATGGAGTGACAAGGAGCATTGCTACTCCCCCTGGATGGGATGCCAGTCCATCGCAGGTTTACCTCCAGCCGTTAGTTGGGTTCCCCAACAGGTTGTTAGTTTCCATGGCATGGAGTGACAAGGAGCATTGCTACACCCCCTGGATGGGATGCCAGTCCATAGCAGGTTTACCCCCAGCAGTTAGTTGGGTTTCCCCAACAGGTTGTTAGTTTCCATGGCATGGAGTGACAAGGAGCATTGCTACTCCCCCTGGATGGGATGCCAGTCCATCGCAGGTTTACCTCCAGCCGTTAGTTGGGTTCCCCCAACAGGTTGTTAGTTTCGATGGCATGGAGTGACTAGGAGCATTGCTATTTCCCTGGATGGGATGCCGTTCCATCACTGGTTTATCCCCAGCCGTTAGTTGAGTTTCCCCAACAGGTTGTTAGTTTCCATGGCATGGAGTGACTAGGAGCATTGCTACTCCCCCTGGATGGGATGCCAGTCCATCGCAGGTTTACCCTCAGCAGTTAGTTGAGTTTCCTCAACAGATTGTTAGTTTCGCTGGCAATCAGCCCATCGCAGGTTTACTCCAGTAGTTAGGGCCTTTGCAAACAGTCATTCGTGGCGGTTTGCTCTGCACGTACATTGTAGCTCACTGGTACAACAAAATACATGTAACAGCAAAATCGTCTGCCTTTTTGCTACCCTCCCACGTGTTTGCAATGTTGCAAAAAGAATTTTCCTAAAAGTAATAATCACTACCTTTGTGCATATGGGTCATTCTATAAATTTGGGGTCCAATTTTTCTGTCCCCTGTTACGTCTGACATCTTGTAAAATGTTGTAGTTTGTAAATTCAGGACATATTCTTTAAATGCCTTCTATTTCAAGGAGTGATTACATAAAGTACAATTCATAAAAATATGTTTTGAAGGCATTTTTAATAATACTTGTTTGGCAAATAGCAGTATGTCAGGTGTAACAGGGACAGGAAAATGTCACACGTTGGACCCCAAATTTATAGAATGACCCATATGGACGAATCTAGTAACTAAGGACTCGTTCCCTCCATAACTGGGGGCCATCAAGTGCCACAAAGTGTGCATTCTGTGTTGTTGTTAAATCGAACAGCACACAATGCGCCCCTTTGTGTAATACACAATCTTCACAGGCTTTTTTAAAAAAGTTTATTATCAACCAGGGATGCCAGTGGCTCTTACCTTCAGGGCCGGAAAAAAATCCACTATGCGTGTACGTATACATACGTACGTACGTACGTACGTACGTACGTGTGCACACAGCCTTGCCAGCACATGTACAGTGTGCAATGTCACCGGCACCACTGATGTATGGATACAGCGCCCTCTATAGTCTATGTACATGTACATGTACTTCTGATCAATAGTCTGGTTTTGTGGTATTTTAGCCGTGAATGATTATGGCCGGGATACAGACATACTGCATGTGTGCAAATCATGTACATAGGCTGTACATACATGTAGTAAACATGACATAGGGCATATCCGGACATCGTTGATCAGTAGAGAGACAATTTTCCACTTTTATTTGGACTTGAAGAGTTAAAAATAATATTTCCGGCCGTTTATTTTTCCGGCCTGGAAAAAAGGCTTTGCCGGATTTATTTTACTAAAATAAGAAAAAGCCGGAATTCCGGCAATAGCCGGAAGACTGGCATCCCTGATCAACATAAAACTAGATGGCCCTCAGTTATGGCGGACGTACAGGGAAGTAGTCCTCATTTCTCAGATTGGTGTATACAATGCAGCTGAAGTGCTTTTCTAGTTTGTGGCAAAAAAACTTACTTTCTGCTTCTCTTCTTGTTCTTCCTTTTCAGCCTCCTGTCGTCGACGTTCGTCCTGCACTTCCTGACGTTCCCTTCGATCTTCTCTCTCAGCAAGCTCTTGCTGCGGATGTCAAGTTGGAAAAAAAATAAAAGCCAAAATTTGTAAGCCTGAGTTGGGTGTTTGTGCTACATTCAGGTCCAATTCGCAAGTACCATGGCCAGAGTGGTTTGTCTCATTGAGCATGTCTTTACTGAGCATGATTACCCAGTGTTGTAGGACTTAAGTCCGACTCGAGTTACATTTTTCGTGACTCGGACTCAACTCGAGTCACATTGGGAAATGACTCGGACTCTGACATGACCATGATGACTCGTAACTCGAGTCACATATATTTTGTTTTCTTTTTTGGAAAAATGTAACACTTAATACAGGATTCTTGGGGGAAAAGCACAGTACGACGCGTGAATATGTACATTACCTCCACCAAGCCGGCAAGAAGCGCACGAGCACGTCATCCTTTCACACATTGGGGCTGCGTTCGGGCGTGTACTCGTGTTAACACGAGCATACTCCTGCGCGCGCGAACGGCAAGATTAACGACACTTGTGTGAATTTGCTCAACGTGTCAACTGGATAACTGAAACAACAACTCACCAAGGTTTGTTTTACACGGCATCAAAGGTTCTCACGACTTACGGTCTGTATTTTCTTCAATTTCTTGTGAGCAGTGGAACGGCGTTTTTTGTGTAGTCATGGCAAGAGACGGCCATCTTGACTGATGGTCATTCGCGCATGCGGACTGCAGACTTGCCGTTCGCGTAATGTGACCCGAGTCCAATGCGCACGCATTACTCCGGAGTAGCGAGAACTGCACGCCCGAACGCAGCCTGAGAGTACGAAACTATAGCAGATTCAGTTTCATTTTGTGACTCGTGACTCGTGACTCGAACTCGTACTCAAGGCTAATGACTCGAGACTCTGACTTGAGGCTAATGACTCGAGACTCGTACTCGATATTGGTGACTCGCCTAAAACACTGATTACCGTTTCCAAAATGTTTCGGTACTGTTATTCTTCTATTAAAAATTTCGAGTCAGTCAAGTCATTCGTGTGAGTGACTCGAGTCCAAGTAAAGCTATTGCCACAGTGACTCGAGTCATTACAACACTGTGCTCAGTCATGCTATAAGTTTGCTGACGTGGACAGGTCTGACAATGTGAATGCTAGGCTGACATCGCAGAAAATACCACGACTGGCACAAGTCGCATGCCTGACATGGTCGCAGCTAATCGCACCTTAAATGTGACTAGGACATTACCTCTCTCCTAGCCTGTTTTTCAGCTTTCATTTCCAACTTTCGTGCTTTCTTGGCTCCAACTTTCTTCGTCTTTCCTGCGTCATCCTCAAATTCCTCTTGAATTTGCTCCACCTCTTCTGCAGAATGTAAGAGAAGAAAACATCACACATCTCATTGTAACATAGGATGGCAGCTAACTACACATGCGTGTTTGACCTGCACGCGAATCTCAGAAAAAAATACCCACCCGCATGTGATGGTTAATGGACCAGTCGGAATAGGGCTCTTTATGAATATGTATAACAGGGGTGAGATTGGAGGAAAACAACAATTCCGGAAGAAAAAAAGTCAGAAGGGGCGTGGCTTCCTTGAAGGAGGGGGCGGGGGAGAGACCTAGAGACCACAGAGACTTCAATTTTAACCAGGTATCACAAGAACCAGTTTTGTTTTAAATATTTACCGGTTCGTTGCCCACGTTTCCTTGCCGCATCCGCCAGCCGCGCACTGCACACGTGCACGCATCACACACCACAAGCAACGCCCGACCGTTGCCAGTTTACGATGCAGGCAAGGATGGCGCTTGCGTAGGGATTAGACTTGAACACGTCTGCTTCGCTACTCGTTGCAGTCTCAGTCTGCTCGCCGAGCGGCACAGTAAATACATGTACATGGTACAGCGCTCTATGTTAGGGCACTTGCGTGGCGACTAGACTTGCACAAGTTTGCTTCGCAAGATTACTTAATCAATTGAGGGCGCTCGTTAAAAAAAATATGGCCCGCTGGAAGGGCAAAAAAGCGGAAAATAAAATGAGGATCGCGGAGTACACAACAAAAAAGCGGAAATCCGCTTAAAATCTGAGATTTCACAATGAAAAACAGAAAACTCTCAAATCCGGACGTGTCCGTAAAATTCCGGGAAAATCCAGACAAATCTCACCCCTGGTATGAGGTTCAGTAATCCACATGTTATAGTTTTCTGCAACTAGCACACCAATACCTTAGTTTAAACCAAAGTTTTATACCTTCGGATTCTTCCTGCCTGGCTGCTTGCTGAACCATGCGGTTTCTGGCACCTCTCGCTCTACGAGCTGGTGCTCTGGCAAGAACTGGTCCCTCGTCATCCCGGATCCCGATAGGGGCTGGACGTCTTGGTCTGCCTGCATCTTGGGGGCCTTCAATTAGATAACAAATACGAGATATTGCTTATTCTGTTGGTCAGTGTCAAGTCAGGATTGCAGGGAAAACAAAGCGTGTGACCCTGGTGACAAGTGATAGGTATGTTTTTTTTAAAAATTCAAAATCACCCGAGTTTAATATAAATGATATGATCTGAAAGAGCACAAAAAAAAAGAAATAAAACGGTGCAAGAAACATCTTGATACATGTATGTTAAATATTTATGAAATTATGAGCGTTTGAAGTTGCAAAATCGGTACCAAAAAATGGTCAAAGAGACATGCGTGTGCTAATGGGTTTCAGGATCTACATTTTTTACCGTTAGGAAAAGTGTCACGGAGTTGAATAGCTTACGGCGGTTCAACAGCATAGGTCCGGACACCAAGTGCTTTACGTAGATGCAATTACAAGCAGTGGCTTACGTTTATTCCATCACGACCGCAAGAGGGCGAGTATTAAATATGATAATGCCCACTGAATATTCACGCTAGACATACTGCATGCACAATATTAGTGTTTAGTGTGCTAGATCGGAAATGTAGCATGCATTGGCGGTTCACTCATACTTGTAGCACTAGTTTTGTAAACAGTCCAACTACAAAATTTTCGTTTCATCATGAAAGCCTCACATTAATTTGACTTGATAGAAATGCTTACAAAAATGTACATGTATCCGTTTCGGACATGTACGTAGTTTTCTTCGTGTCTGCACCGTTACCAATTCTACAGTATAGCCCCTTTCGTTTGTTGCAACCTTTTCACTTATTTTCATGAAACCCCAAAAAGTTTTTTAAAAAACCGGGGGTTCATTACCGTGCACGGACACCCAGGGTTTTCCTCGTTAGGACATATAAACTATGTAAAAATTTTAGTTCGATGATAAAAATGCAAAATTGGGAGGGAAAGGTGTCATGAATTTACTAATGAAAAAATGTTTGAGAGTTGTGCCATATGTTTAGTGTATGGTGTCGCAGTGGGTGTCCGTGCATGGTAAACTTAAGAATAAAAAAACATATCAAACATATTGACCAACATGTCCCGAAACAGAAATGTTGCAAATGTGAGAAATCATCGGGGATTGTGCATGTCATGGCGGGAAAGAGTCCGTGTACGCCAAATTCAACCAGTACCGTGCCTATACGGCGCGAGTTGCATTGCGCATACCGAGCTGCGAGCACGGTACTTATACTTTCCCAATACGAGGGGCATCCATGATGATTTCTCACATTTGCAACATTTCTGTTTTGGGACACGTTGGTCAGTATGTTTGATGTTTTTCAAAGAAAAAAATGCTGAAAGATTGAGGGCTTCTTTCCATATGTCTGTTTTTCATCCTTTTCGTGCGTGCGTTGCATTTGCTTCTAAATCGCTCCACAGACCAATAGAGACAGAGTGACAAGCGCAGCACAAACACAACATAAGCAAGACTTTTGGGTGGACAAAACTGTCAGTTGACCTCCACCTCGTCATACTGTCGTAGCAGGTTTACGCACTCTTCAATAGTTGGCAATGTTTGTCATACAATCCCATGATGCATTGAGAACATTAATAATTTATTCATTCAATCATTGTTCACAAACGAATGCTAGACAACTCATACCCGAGACAACTCGAACCCGGGACACTTCGTACCTGAGACAACTCGAACCCGAGACAACTCGTACCCCTTTTTGTTATTATTTTCTTCTAACATCAATTTTTTTCTTCTCTTCTCAACGACCTGACAAACGTACCCATAAACGTCCCACCAAAAGTCAGCAAAGACGCGACAAAGTCCTGGCAAAAGTCCTGGCAAAAGTCTTGGGAAATGTCCCGGCAAAATTGTGCAAAAGTGCCAGGAAGAGACGCGGCAGAAATTGCGGCTGACGTTGGGTCAAAAGTCTGTAAAAGTGCCAGTAAAAAGGAGACAAAAGTCGCGTCAAACATCGCACCAAAACCCCCCGGCAGAAAATAAATAAGAGAAACGGCTTTATAAAAGTGGCACACATGTACATGATGGAAAGAGTAAAAGTCGTCCCGAGGGGTGCAGGTCAACTCGGTCCCAGGTAAACTCGGTCCCGAGTCAACTCGGTCCCAATGAACTAACCCCCAGGACAACTCGACCGTCATTGGCAAATAAATGTAGGTTACGTAGGGAAAAGCTTGAAAATCATAGTCGGCGTAGTCGCCAATAGAAGTAACGCCGCACGACATCGGGCCCCAAAAAATATCAAGGTTTATTTGCGGCATGGTTCACGAGAGTGCCGGTACAACCTAACATTTTTATACCTTAATGCAATCCGCCCCACCAAAACTGTGAAGGAGCGAGCGCACATTTCCGCATTCCCGCAATGTGCAACCGACTTGCTTGCGCCAATCCATTTCAGACACAAACCTTATTAAACGTAAATCTGATATCAAACAATTTGCGGTGAACATTCGCCTATTTAGTTGAACTTAAAGGTACACACCGGCCTAATGTTTACATGATTTAGAGATGTAGCAGCATTGACAATACTTGTTTGATGGTCGTTGTGAAAAAAATATCATCAAAATATCCCGTAATTTACTAAAGAAGTGCAAAATTAACAAAAACAGTCAAAAGACGGGTTATACGCTTAACCAGCCGTTGCAACTACGCGCGAGCCCCACGACTTTGTCACAAACGATTCGCTCTTCTCCTACTCAGGATATCTCCAATTTTCTGCTCATGATTTCACTGGACAGCCCGGACGACCGAATAGGAATTTCCGTTTTCTTTTGCCGGGAGTTGGCATCATGTTTTGTCTTCACAAACGTACACCGAAGCAGCACACCCGACCGTGTGTGGACTCGGGCTATTTGCCGTGCTGCGCGGGGCAAATATCCTACACTCCACGGTAGCCTGCCATAGCACGCGCTCGCTCCCGTTCTCCAGGCTCTCGAAACAAAATTGTTTGAATTTTCATACATATGTTCGACTTTGTTTCATACCTGTATAAATAGTCTCTCTTTTGTCAATATCTTATAAATATTGGAGGTAAATCAGAGTTGAATTTGGTGCAGTTCTGCAGTAGAAAACATTCATGCGGCTGGACACAAAACTAACTCGCAAGACCATGTGACTTTTCGGAACCAGAAATATTGTACATTTTTCAAGTGCGGTCGAGTTGTCGTGTGGGCCTTAGTTCGTTGGGACCGAGTTGACTTGGGACCGAGTTGACTCGAAACTGTCCCGAGTACAAGCTGTCCCAGGTAAGAGTTGTCTCGGGTACGACATGTACGATCGTCCCGGGTACGAGTTGACCAGGGTGTCTCTTTTTGGGTTCGAGTTGTCCCGAGTTCGAGTTGTCATGGGGCTTTTCCAAATCTCGGCTTCGTCTCCGTCTCCGTCTCCATAAGGTTTACATGGAGCCGGAGCCTGAGCCCAAGTCGAGATTTGGAAAAAGGCCATGGACATGGTCATGATGGTTGTCCCGGGTCCGGGTGGGTTCGAGTTGTCCCGTTTCTTTCACACACCATCATCATGATCATCACTGATCTGCCTGACTAAATAAATGGCAGATGCAACAACAACAACAAGTGCAACAAGGATGGCTGGTAGAAGAAGTTCAAACTTCACTGGAACGTCCAAATTGAATGGTTCTTCGTCATCCATAACTTCGTGGATTTTCGCCAATATGGTTTACAAAAAATCAACAAGACATCCAACATCGTCCACATGCAAGCAACTTGTAGTGCGCCCTCGTTTGACTGCGTTCTGTTAAAGGCTAGACTCGTTAATAGTCTCTTCATTATCTTCCGACTTTCTTCGGAACTGTTTTTCAATTTAATTTGGGTTTTGTTCAAAAAGAAAGTCCATTTTACCTAATATACACATTTTCAAGTTAAAGGAGTGTGACCAGATCACTTTTTTTACCCATAACATCCGTTATATTTTTCTGATTACGAAACTGAAACTCTCGCGCTTCTAGGCCGCATATTTCCGAGGATATCGTCGAAAATCCACCGATTATTTGTAAACTAATTTTCCAGTATCAACGTTTATCCGCTGAAAGCATACTCGATAGTTTTGTTCAATTTTTTACTGGAAATTGCGAATGTTTTCGGGTTTTTGGTACATGGGAGGTGTGTATGGGAGTTACTTGATAATATTGGTAAGTTACATCGAAAACTATTTTCCAGAAACTCTGGTCACGCTCCTTTAATGAAGCAAACTGTTTCATTTTACAAGCCTTGGTTCACCGCCGGCTAAATCGGGGAGCCGATAAGAAAGACGATGACTGCGTTCAAGGGACATCGTATATTCACAGATAATTAATTATGCAGATATCTGAGTTTGCAAATTTTGCGATGTCGCATTTTTTTTTTTCCGGAATTATTGTTATGAATATTTGTGATGTCCACATTTCGTGGCGCCTCGGGAGAAAAATGACGTCAGCACGTAGGCCTAATTTTCGTTTTTACGAACTGACGAAGTGACACCCAAGTACTGGAGTCACGTGTGTTCCGAACATTTTTCGTAATTAGTGTATTGTAAATTAAATTAACAAAAGAGAGTATTTTTGGTTACATTTTGGTTACCCTTTTCTTTAATAAAGATACCGACAACTTGCGCGTCACTTCGTCTTTTATGAGTCAGTGAGTGAAAATGCGTGTCAAACAAACCCCGCCCCCCTCCCCCTCCCCCACCCCCACCCCCACCCCCACCCCCAATGTCAGCAGTGCCGGTGTTACAGCCGTTACCGCAATATACCTGCTAGGCCTAGGGAACATCCGATAAGACCCAAATCATGATGGTGTTAGTTCGTGGTGCGGGCGACAATTTTGTCGCATACTGTTGTAACCGATGAGAGGGGGATTGCAAAAGGAGCAGTAATATGAAAGCACAAATCTCCCCTCACAGGTAATGGACGCCACAGTAGGATAATTTAATGTGATTTTTTATTAGTCACCCAAAATATATGTACACACAAAAGTGAATTATTTTATCTAAGTTATTAAAGTTATGTTAAAGGACGAAAACTACTCGTACCTCAAAAGAGTGCATTTTTATCAAGTCTTAATTAATTATTTGAATAAATCAGGAGTATTTATATTGCCTGTATATTTAATTTGGCAATTTAGTACACACTTTATTTCTAAACATACGTCTTGCTATAGTGCAACCTTAACTCCTTATTAATAATTCTGTGAACTTCACAGCAAGGGGTAATTGTATTGCACGTATATTTAAATTGGCAAATTTGTATGAGTAATATAACTAAGTGTATATCTTGAAAGTGCAACCTTAACTCCTTAATTATAGTTCCTTAAGTTCGATGATGAAGTAATACTTCCGTAATTTATGTGTACAAAATAATTTAATTTTACTACGGTTCAGAATAATCAAACCATTAGAATTGGCAAACTTGGCCAAAACCGTACAAAACGTACAAAACCGTACAAAACGTACGAACCGTACAAAACCGTACAAAACGTACAAAACGACAGTCAATTCTGCATCTTAATTATAAATGAAGATGGAGTTCAAGGTAGAACTTCCCATCACAAGAAACCAGCCCATTTGGTGTAGTGTAGTGTAGTGCAGTGTCTGCGACCCGTGCCAGGACCGCAACGACGTCGACGGCATGATGACAACGCTCAGCATGGAATGCCCTGAATAAGCCGGACGCACAAGCCCCAAGCAAGATATGCTGCACACAGACACTGGTCGTACAAGATGAAATCCCAAGGCTTAAACAGTACAGTGTTCGTGTAACCGCCAAACGTACGTCAGCGACGCCCTCTATCTGGCATGTACGTACAAGACCCAAGTTTCACAAGTATTGTGCAGGATAGGAGGAAACAAACGCTGTAATATGCGAACACACAGCAGTGATGAATGACACTCAGTTTGATGCACCAGTCCTTGCAATTGATGAAGTGTGGCACATGTACAAGATGAAGTACACCAAATGATTGTACAGTGCAGGTCTATGCCACGCCACACAGGAACAGTCTCATAGGAGGACAGACAGACAGAATGACTCACCACACACAACCACAGGGTGTTTTATAGAAATGTTCTACTTGATTGATTATGTTCAACAAAGCAACTTGGAATGTCCTTCTAATAAAGGAATTCCAACCAGCTCTGTTTTGTAAAAGACTCTATAGCCAAAAAATGATTGACCTATGTCAAAGAATCTGGTGGTTTTATTGAACAAAGAATAGTGAACAATACAAGGCAGGAGTTACACACGAGAGTAAAGAACAAGTGGAATGCAAGGAATTCCTGAACCAGTGCCAGCAAACCAACTAGTCACAATGAATGAAAGATAAAAATACCAAACATTCCTAGTGGACAGGTGACAAAAGGTCGACTGGTCACACTCAAGGCTGGATTTTTTTTTTTTTTAAAGACTGGGTTATGCAAAAACCCCAAACTATACAGTTTGTCATTGCTAATGGAATAGCAACTCTTGGTCATCATTAAACCTCCTCCCAATATATCATTGGAGAAAGAAAGCCACAATTTCTACAAGAGTTTATATATAATTACCTTCAGCATAAACAGATCTATTCAGACTCACCACTAGTCTATCACTAGAGAAAAAGAGGTTAACTCAATTGAGTCAAGATCCCACTAATATGCATGAAGTTGAAAATAGCCATTGTTCCTGCAACAGACAATAGTATAATTATTGGTTAAATTCGCAATAACCTATATGTTATGGAAATCTGGTAATTGCTAATGTCAAAAAGAAGTATCTTTTATGTAATAGAATTTAAATTTCAATTGTCATTCGTCATGCCAAAAGTAATGTGCACCATTCCAAATTCACATAAAAGTTGTTCGCCAAAATAGACACAGTTTCGGTAAAACCCAAAGATAAATATATGCTACAAATAGTAGGAGCAATATACCGATCAGCCAAATTACATGTTTCCAGTGGAGGGAAGGTCCAAACTGAACCATCAGGCAAGTTAGAGCTACAACAGAATTTAATACAATCAATACCTCAAAGAGATGATGATGTTGATAGTCAACGGCAATATGCTGTCGAGACAAAGCAGAACGAGGTTCTTTGAACGGATTAGTATGTCGACCTCGGGTGGTCCTCTTTGACCGCCTCAGAGTTACAGGTGGAACAGTAGGAAGGAGACGTCTCCTAGCTGGGGTTGGTGAGTAGGCTGGAAGAACAACTCCTATATCCATATCCGATGACTCCGATTCAGAACTCGAGGGTGAAACTTGCAAGACATCTGGAGCTGACGCAGTCTGTTTAGGATGAGCAAAATCTGAAGGGACCATCTTCAGTTGGGAAGAATTAACTGTTTTAGTAGGTCCCGACCCATCTGCTAGTTGTACAACATAAACGAACGAGTCATCACCAAGTTGTTTGCAAATTTTGTACACCTCCGGAAAGAAATAATCCTGTATTTTGCAACGTCCCCTACTATGCTTCCGCAGCAAAACAAAATCTCCTGGTTGAAACCGATTGGGATTAGTCTTCCGATCGTACAAAATTTTACTTTTGGCTAATTCCTTGTCCAATTTTACCTTGGCAAGATGATGAGCTTGTTTCAGTCGTTGACGATGAAGTGTAACCCAATCATCGTGTGAAGTTATCTCAGTCTCACCAAAAAGTAAGATATCTATGGGAAGTAACGACTGTCGGCCAAACATCAGGTAAAAAGGGGAAAATCCAGTGGACGCATGTTCGGTTGAATTATAGGCAAAGACAAGTTCTTGCAGATACCTAGGCCAAGAAGACTTCTTTTTGTCAGACAGAGTGCGAAGGAGATCATGCATAGTTCGATTAAACCGTTCGCACTGAGCGTTCCCAGCCGGATGGTACGGAGTAGTTCTAGATTTCATAATGTTATACATCAAACACAATTCCCCGATTAAAGCCGATTCGAACTGCCTACCCTGGTCTGAATGGATCCGCTGCGGGACGCCATACTTGAAGAACCATTCCCGCACAAGAACACCGGCAGTAGTTTTGGCAGTCTGATCGCTGGTAGGAACTGCAACTGTAAACTTGGAGAAGATGTCAGTTATAACAAGTACATTTTCGATGTGGCTAGTCGATGGCTCAAGTACCGTAAAGTCTATGGCAATTACTTCCAACGGTCTAGATGCACACAAATGACCTAATGGATTTCTGATAGGTCTGGATAACTTGGAAACGGTACAACGTTCACAATTCTGTATCCAGTTTCTCACATCTTGATACATGTATGGCCAAAAGCAACGCTGTCGGACGAGAGATAAAGTTCTGTCTTCGCCTTGATGACCAAAATCATCATGAAGAAAAGTAAGAACCTTCTCTTTCAAAGCAGTAGGTGTGACAAACTGGTGAAGAATTCCTAACTTAGGGTTTTGTATATTCCTATACAGAACCCCATCATCCAATGAAAGATGTTTAGACTGTCTCAACAAAACCTTTACTGCATTCGACTCAAATTTATATCTAGGTGGAGCTACCTTATCAAGATGGAAATCCAAATACCGCGATATGTCTAGATCCGCTCGCTGTAACTTCCGAAGTTCTTCTTTGGAATAGCTTGGAAATGCAGATATGCTGGAACAATAAGAAGCAACTACTCTGGGTGCACCCATGTCGCAAGATGTCTCAGATGCTTGAACTTGTAACTCTGCTGGTAAGGTCGAAGAAGATACATCAGAAATATTAGTACAAGTTATTGAGTGCGATGTAACTGTCTCCCTTGGATCAACTTCAAACTGACGTGAAAGTCCATCAGCATTACGGTTAATGCGTCCAGGCCGATAAAAAATGTCAAAATTATACGAGGCCAGGCTAGAAACCCATCGTTGTTCAACAGCACCAAGTTTAGCAGTGGAGAAATGGCATAAAGGATTATTATCTGTACGTACTGTAAAAGTAGAACCGTACAGATAATCTTTGAATTTCTCTGTAATGGCCCACTTCAATCCCAAAAGCTCCAATTTCATTGAACTATAATTCTGCATAGTTCGCTCCTTTAGACGCAAAGAACGGCTGGCATAAGCAATGACTCTTTCTTGTCCGTCTTGTATTTGTGACAGAACCGCTCCTAAACCAGACAAACTAGCATCTATATCTAATATGAAAGGTTTGTCGAAGTCTGCATAGGACAAAATAGGTGTAGACACAAATTTGGACTTTAATTCATCCATTGCGCTCCGACAAGAATCGTTCCATCTGCTCTGAAAATATTTAGGCGAATGACCCTGGCACTCTGCTAAAGCGTGTAGAGGACGAGCTATTTTTGCAAATCCGAGTACATAACGACGATAATAACTGGCGAAACCTAGAAATGATCGAAGTTGTTTGACAGTACGAGGCACAGGCCAATCCAATACTGCCTTCGTTTTGTCAGAATCAGTTGCAATTCCATTAGCTGACAGTACATGACCTATGTAGTGAACTTCTTTTCGGAAGAGATGGCATTTAGAAGGTTTTAGTTTGAGATTATGTTGTTCAAGCCGGGTAAAGACAAGATCAAGGTGTGCTATATGCTCTTCAAACGACTTTGAGTATACACAAATGTCATCCAAATAAACGAATAACATTTGGTACGTCAAATCACCTACGCACTTCTGCATCAAACGTTGGAATGTAGCAGGTGCCCCACAAAGACCAAATGGCATCCTTATGTATTCATACAAACCCATAGGCGTTATGAATGCTGTTTTCTCTCTATCAGCCTCGTTGATTCGAACTTGATGATATCCACTCGCTAAATCTAGAGAAGAGAAAAACTTGGCACCGACTGGAGCATCTATCAACTCTGAAATGCGAGGTAAAGGAAAAGCATCATGTTTAGTTACAGAATTTAGACGACGATAGTCTATGCACATACGCAGTGTACCATCTTTCTTTCTAGCAATAACTATGGGAGCAGCGTAAGGACTGTAACTTTCCACAATAATTCTATTATCAAGAAGCTTGTGAATATGCTCTTTAACTTCATTATACTGGTTAGGTGGTACACGCCTGTAAGTTTGAGAAATTGGGTTTTTATTGGTAGTGTTGATGTTATGTTTTACCGTATCCGTGTCACCCAAATCAAATTCGTGTGTTGCAAAAACATCCTTATGTTTATGCAAAGGTTGATGGATCTGTGCTAGTTGATCATCAGTCCCAGTAAAGTCACTCAAGTCTACAGAAACAGGCACTGAAACATCAGAATCTTTAAGTGATGTCTTCGAAGTAATCAATGTCTCACTAACATGTATCTCATGTACTGAAACAGAAAGATTGACATGACGAGAATTATCAACAACCGAATCCACTCCTGTCAGAATTCCAATACGAGTATGAGGTTTTAAAGTAACACCTGAAGATGTCAAATTATCAACTCGTACCTGAAATTCTTTTCCAGTCTCAACCAAGGTAGAAGCCATTAAAATTCCTACTGGGAGATGGTCGCTGTTGCGTATAGGCTCAACAACTGCAAGTTCATACGGAACAGTTTTTGATGCACAAGCTGTCACCACAACAAAGCTTTCTGGAGGAACAAAAACGGATGTCGACGCCGTTCTGACCGCAGCAACCGCTGTACTCTCCTCGGCGTCAGCACTAGCTTGCAAGGTTAAGAGACTCTTCAAGGATGACAAAGCAAAACTGGTTAATTGGACTCCATCTGGAAGTAAATCTATTAATGGACGCAATACATTCATACCAAGTAAACCAGGTACCTGTCGCTTCATCTTCTTATTTTCTTGATCATGCGAGTCCTTAACAACTAGAAAACCCATCTTTGGCAATTTGTAGCTGGATATTTCAACATCCAACTCAAGATATCCTATATAAGGTATTTCCAGTCCATTAGATGTCGTTATCCTTAAAGAAAGACTATCGGACTTTAGTTCAGTTCCTGCAGGTTGAAAGTACTTTAAGAAAAATTCTTCAGTAACAGTTGAAATCATCGAACCTGTATCAACTAAACAATTTACGTCAATATCGGCTAACCTTGCTGTCAAAGTAGGACACCCAGACACTAAATTCGTTAAAGAATTTTCATAAGCTGTCTCAACAGTAAGGCCCCTAGTTTCCCTCTCGCTTAAGGGACCAGACTCAACGAGAGGTACTAGTTTCCCTTTTTAGGAGTCGATTGGCGCTTCAACTCTTCGATAGTGTCTTCGGCTTTCTTTAACTTCCACAAATAGCAGTTATCTTGTACGTGTCCAGATTTTTTACAAAAGGAACAAGGTGATTTCTCTGGTTTGTTTCGAAATCTGTAAGTTGGAGGTTTAGACTCGGCAACAGAAAGAAGATCTTTAACATTCTTTGTTAACTCGTCAATTTGTTTCTGTTGTTTCTGCAGAATCTCTAGAATCATTGATTCTCCTACTACTGCTTGTGAAGTCTCAACAATGGCTTCATACTTACTCTTCCTCAGAAGAGACTCTTCAGCCCACTCCAAAGCCTCTGCTCTCAAGGAGAAAAAGTCGATATCTGGATGTTCACGGAGGCATGCCTTCAGATGCTTATGGAGAAGAACGTCGGCAACACCTTCTACAAACTGATCGTTAAGAAGTTGTTCTTTACAATCAACAAGGTATGGACTCTTTCTTCGAGCACGTTCAAACAGATCTAAAATAGCATGAGAATAAGACCTTAGACTTTCACCTTCTCTTTGCTTACGCTCAAAAAGAGAACGTTGTAATTGAACCGAGGTTCCCTGATCTCCGAATGCATCTCGAAGAACCTCAAAAATGCTTTCAACTGCATCTTTGCCCCTATATTTAACTTCATCTCGGGCCGGACCACTAAGATGTTGAAAGATGAAATCTATCTTTTCCACCTTAGATAATGGACGGGACTCTATGGCTAAATTCATGTCCATAATCCAGTCATCTAATTTGTTCTCATCAAGACCCGAAAAAGTAGGCAATTTCTTTTGGCTAGGCATAAGCAAAAACGTTGGTTTAGTAACTGCATTCGCTTCAACTCGTTGCTTAAGATGATCAATCTCCTCCATTAAACTTTCAAAATGCAAATGTCCGTCTCCCCCAGTGGCCATGATGAAACAACTTAAACCTACTGTCCACAACAGAACACTATACTACACAGACCTGTATAATTCCGTAGTCTCAGTACAACATACCACTACTCGGCACCTATGCGCAACAGCACTGATGAAGTCAACACAGAACGTCGAGCGGTCCCGAGCACAGGTACGCAGTCCACTGTATACACAAAAAACTAATAACAAAAGTTATTTAATGTACCATTACATATACAAATACAACTAGTAAACATACGACTTGTTATTAAACATGTAAACCGATACAGTTTTACTTAAATCAACTCCGCAGCTTAAGTCACAAAGAGATTCCTATTATGATCCCAAACTAAACTTACAATGGACAAACTCAGTCACACATCAATTTAAGTTTACAAAACATGCACCTTACATAAACCCAAAATTACACAAATTCACAATATTTAATTATAATTATTTCAACTACATTAATTTATACTTAAAATTTGTCTTATCTTCTGTCCTTCAGATGTTTTCGATATTGTTGAAGCTCACGTCAAAGTTCACACGACTATCCCGCAAGTAGTATGATCTTTAATCGTCTGGTTCAATGTGCAGACTAAGTCTATGTATTGACTGTCGTTTATACCTATTTACTTACTTATTTACTTATTTATTTATTTTTTATTTTTTTATTTTTATTTTTTTATTTTTTTGTAAAATTATCACAACTGTGACAATCCCATCCTCGTTGCCAAACTGTAACCGATGAGAGGGGGATTGCAAAAGGAGCAGTAATATGAAAGCACAAATCTCCCCTCACAGGTAATGGACGCCACAGTAGGATAATTTAATGTGATTTTTTATTAGTCACCCAAAATATATGTACACACAAAAGTGAATTATTTTATCTAAGTTATTAAAGTTATGTTAAAGGACGAAAACTACTCGTACCTCAAAAGAGTGCATTTTTATCAAGTCTTAATTAATTATTTGAATAAATCAGGAGTATTTATATTGCCTGTATATTTAATTTGGCAATTTAGTACACACTTTATTTCTAAACATACGTCTTGCTATAGTGCAACCTTAACTCCTTATTAATAATTCTGTGAACTTCACAGCAAGGGGTAATTGTATTGCACGTATATTTAAATTGGCAAATTTGTATGAGTAATATAACTAAGTGTATATCTTGAAAGTGCAACCTTAACTCCTTAATTATAGTTCCTTAAGTTCGATGATGAAGTAATACTTCCGTAATTTATGTGTACAAAATAATTTAATTTTACTACGGTTCAGAATAATCAAACCATTAGAATTGGCAAACTTGGCCAAAACCGTACAAAACGTACAAAACCGTACAAAACGTACGAACCGTACAAAACCGTACAAAACCGTACAAAACGACAGTCAATTCTGCATCTTAATTATAAATGAAGATGGAGTTCAAGGTAGAACTTCCCATCACAAGAAACCAGCCCATTTGGTGTAGTGTAGTGTAGTGCAGTGTCTGCGACCCGTGCCAGGACCGCAACGACGTCGACGGCATGATGACAACGCTCAGCATGGAATGCCCTGAATAAGCCGGACGCACAAGCCCCAAGCAAGATATGCTGCACACAGACACTGGTCGTACAAGATGAAATCCCAAGGCTTAAACAGTACAGTGTTCGTGTAACCGCCAAACGTACGTCAGCGACGCCCTCTATCTGGCATGTACGTACAAGACCCAAGTTTCACAAGTATTGTGCAGGATAGGAGGAAACAAACGCTGTAATATGCGAACACACAGCAGTGATGAATGACACTCAGTTTGATGCACCAGTCCTTGCAATTGATGAAGTGTGGCACATGTACAAGATGAAGTACACCAAATGATTGTACAGTGCAGGTCTATGCCACGCCACACAGGAACAGTCTCATAGGAGGACAGACAGACAGAATGACTCACCACACACAACCACAGGGTGTTTTATAGAAATGTTCTACTTGATTGATTATGTTCAACAAAGCAACTTGGAATGTCCTTCTAATAAAGGAATTCCAACCAGCTCTGTTTTGTAAAAGACTCTATAGCCAAAAAATGATTGACCTATGTCAAAGAATCTGGTGGTTTTATTGAACAAAGAATAGTGAACAATACAAGGCAGGAGTTACACACGAGAGTAAAGAACAAGTGGAATGCAAGGAATTCCTGAACCAGTGCCAGCAAACCAACTAGTCACAATGAATGAAAGATAAAAATACCAAACATTCCTAGTGGACAGGTGACAAAAGGTCGACTGGTCACACTGTGATGTGTTGCATAGTCGCAAAAAAGTGCAACATACCAAATTTGCAAAGTGATATTTTCGGGGGCGGGGGAGGGGGGGGGGGGGGGGGTTGTGCACCATCGCAAATTTTTTTGCGGGGGAAAAGGGGGACATCCACTTTAAAAAATGGAAAGTTGAAGAAAAATGTGCCACATCACAACGAATTGCAAAAGTATTTGCAAAACATCTGCGACATCGCATTATTTTCAAAGATATCTGCGACATGCGCGCCGAGCATGTCAAGTGTGCAAAGAATGCGAAAACGTGCGAGATTATTTGAGAATATACATGTACAACGCTGTACGAGTTCGCAAACAAAATGCTAATATTATTTGCAAGGAAATGTACATCGCAAAAATATATAAAGATATTTGCGACAATTGCAATTATTTGCAAAGATATTTGGCGAAAACAGTACGGAATCGCAAATGTAAAGATATTTGCGAAAACAAATATCTGTGACATGCGATGTTCCTTGTACAGCACCATACAAAAACAATGCATGGATTTTGAAGGTGTATGTATTAAATTAACGATATAGGGTGAAAATTGCAACTAACCCCATTTTTGTTTTCTTTTTTTCTTTGTTTGCACCCAAATATCGGATAGAAACTACATAATATTGTTTTCTTCTTAATTGGTCCTGGAAGACAAACACGTGAGAGTAATAGACTACTTTAGTATGACACTAGTTGCCAAGGTAGGCCTACCTGATGGTTTTAAACGTTCGCTGGCAAACTGAAGCGTAGATTGGTTCCCGATCCCTATAGATTTGTTCGCTTATTACGAAAATATAGGGATCGGTAAAGGGCAGCCATGACGGGCAGAATTCTGCCCGTCACGTGGTTATTATTATTTATTTTTTTAGTAAGTGCGCAGATTTTGCATTGACATTTGTAACTTGGCCGTGCGTGTCGAACATATCCAATTATGTAAATAAAGTACATTGCATAAATCAAAGGGCTTGGCAAATTTTTAAATATAAAAAACACAATGCGCACGCGCAAAGACGACCAATTACAGATCAAGATGAAGCGCCCTTTATCTGTCCTTATATTCTCCTGTGTGGAATATGTGGACGGGAACCAGTCTAACTGAAGCGTTCCCTGCTAAAGCGAGGGATGCAGTTCACTGGTTTTAGTGTAGACCCACAGTAACCTTGCTAACACACAATGGATGATGTTTTCACTTTAGTAGTTTTCCAACACATAATTTATTGAATAGCAGTCATGTATATTACATGATCTATATTACAAAATTTAAAAATTTAAGAAATTTAAACATTCATTATACTCAATTAGCTTTCTGCGTTGAAGTTATCAACAGAGACTTACAGCAACCCCGCCTGAGGTCACGGCATCCATTTGCACCAGAGGCACAGAGTTTGATTCAACATGCACAAACTAGGGAGACATCTGCCAACTGGATTAGCAATGCATGGTGTCGACGATGGCAGTCGTCATCCTCACCCTTGAAGAACTATGTCCATGAAACATCTAAAAGTAGCCCTGGCTCGGATTTGCCACGCCATGCGTGGGTGAAATTTAACCGCTTGCGTACAGGTGTGGGCCGCTTCAAGGCCAGCATGCATAGATGGGGCCTCGCCCAGAGTCCAGCTTGTGAGTGTGGAGAGGATGAGCAAACGGCAGATCATATCATCAATGTATGTCATCTCCATCGTCCCCCATGTGGAGCTCTGGGTCTGTCTGAAGTTGATGTTCCTACACGTGACTGGCTGCTCAATAGCAGACTTGAGATCTGACCCTGCCTTCGTTTGGAGCATTCGAAAGAAGAAGAAGCTTTCTGCGTGTAACAAATCGCACTATGGCTGGTTCGCTCGTATACTCACCATCTTACAGAGCGCTGGGATGGGCTAATCTGTTTGCGTCCCCATTGGCCACATTTTATATGACAAGTGACCACGAGGTCACGTCTTTTTCTTGTAAATGGACGTAACTTAAACAATTTTTCTATAGCAGGCAAGGCAGGTTTTAAACAAAGTACAGTAAACTCTCATTATAGCGCTCTTCAAGGGACCGAACTAATTAGAGCTTCATATCAAGAGAGCACGATAACCAATGCATGCATAATGTACACGGAATAACAGCGGGGACTTAGAAAAAGGAGCTTTATATCAGGAAGAGCTTTATGGGCGTTATAACGAGTTTCCTGTACACCCATTTCATTTGTAAATTTAATTTTTGCACTGGACATATAAGCATTAAAGGAGCATGACCAGAGTTTCTGGAAAATAGTTTTCGATGTAACTTTACCAATATTATCAAGTAACTCCCATACACACCTCCCATGTCCCAAAAACCCGAAAACATTCGCGATTTCCAGTAAAAAATTGAACAAAACTATCGAGTCGGCTTTCAGTGGATAAACGTTACGGACCGCTGTTCGTTCCGTGACAAACACCGGTCGCAATGCACCAGTGTTTCCTTCAAAAGACTCGACTTCATTGTGAGCCACAATTTTACGATTTTTTTCACAAAAAAGGTAATAGTAGATTATTGTCGTTTTACATCAGGTGTTTTCACGTTTGTATTTTGAATTACAGGGACAGAACAGGCATGATGAACATACACTTCGTATATTTTCCATTCAATACTGCACAGGCCGTTTTGTGTGTTTCTCAGGATGACGCATCGCCCCTGTTTGTAAACAAACCAAGTGACCTCGAGCGTTTCAGAATTCCGGGTGAGGAGGGTCGGAACTGAATTGCGTTTTAAACAAATACTGTCGGTTATTGGCGGAAAACACGTTGTAATCGCGTTGTAGAAACATAAACCTCCATGATAAACAGGAAAACTAAAAAAATGTGGATGGGGATTCTAGCTGTTTAAACCACACGTGCATGTTCACCCCGGCGGTGACATTACATAGCAACAAAAATGTGTCTGGTCATCTGGATACTAAGTCAAGTGTGCTTTTAAAAGGAAGTACACGTCACTACATCAAACGCTATTCATGTGAAACAGCTAGGTAAAAGAAGTTCTCACCGTAAGAAAAAAATACCCAATATACCAGTTGGGTGATAGATTTACATAAATACTAGACTCCCGCCTTCACGCTATGGCGCTCGCATGCGAGTGAGTCAAGCACCAGACTATATACCTAGCAAATCGGGCCATTTCCAGGGGGTGCAAGCTGGTCCATAGTAATCGGCGCGAAAGTCTGTGCGGTACCTGGAATATCTCGCATATAGGCCTACTCTATATGCATTTTTAAGCTGGACCATCCGAAAATACATGTTGAAATGAACATGTTGAAACATGTATAGTCATCGTGAATTGTGGTCAAAATAACGAAATAATGAAATAAATGTCAACTTCAAAAGCCGGAACGTTTCCAAACTGCAATGATACATTTAAGAAAGTAGAGAAACGATTTTGGGTTATGTGACAGGTTTGAAGTTGCTGATCAACATGTTCAGTCAACATGTTCCAGCTTAGAAATACATAGAGTAATGTGCGAGGTATATTCCAGGTACCGCACGGTTACCATGTGCCAGCGTGCACCACATGGAAACGGGGCCGATTTGCCAGATATTGACCCCTTTCGAACACGTGCGAATATGCCATTTTGGGAGTCAAATAATGCTGAGTCATTGTGGAAGCAATGTGCGTGCGCGTTGTGTGTGTCTCTGGTGGGCGTAACGCGGTTTAGTTCACCAATGGGAGCCTCAGCATAGCGCGTTACGCGCGCTGTGGACACACGCAACGCGCACTCACATTGCTTCCACAACGACGCGGCATTGTTTTACTCCCAAAATGACGTCATTGGCACGAGCTCAATAGTATGGTGCTTGAGTCACTCGTGCACGAGCGCCATAGCGCGAAGGCGGGAATCCAGCATGTATGTAAATATAAGGCGTGACTTCAGGACTTATGCAAATCTATCACGCAACTGGTCTATTACAACGCATCCAGAAAATATTAACAGTCGATTTTTGTATTTTTATTCTCGACCTCAAGGTAGTTTGCATTAACGGTCCATTAAATTCTACCGCCAAAGGCCTTGGCAGCAATCAATATTTCATCATAAGACCGCTTGATATAAATGATCATATGTAGTCCATTAGGCCTAAAAGCTGATCAAACCAGCTTACGAGCGCCTTGAATGTCACTCTTTGAGCTATACTGCCAAGGGTTGTATTCTGTTGCCATCTCGCTTCAAGAATAACACGAGAACAATGTCAGATACGACTGCTAGACTCCCGCTAGTAGTGGCTCTTTTGCTGAACGGTAAGTTTATGTTTTTACAATTTTAAAATAGTGTAATTAATTCCTTCCTGAAATTACTTTTGATCTTGGGAGTGTAAGATGGGAATGCTTAAAAGGCCCATGATTTGGGATTTTTATCAATGAAATCTAGTCTATAAAACCACTCTACTCAGTTACAATCATAAACATCCTATTTGGAGCTTGTTTTGAGGGTTAAAACAAAGGTTTTTAGTATTTATGCTAATGCAAATATGCATAGGCCTATTCATGACTAAGATCATGATGTCACAAGAGGCAAACACAGGAAAATCACATTCAACTGTGCACAAAAGATTCCACCTTTTTTTCTCAAACTTCCTGGAACTTTTGTAATCCATGGCTCGAACGAGTTTGTTTTAAATGTTGCCTGTTGTAAGCCATGACAAAACTGGTGGAGAAAACTGCAGCAATTTGCCACAAGTCAAACCTGAAGTCTTGTGTTTTTTCTTTACTTTTCCCTTCTGTCTTCCTTACGTGATGCACTCCGAACAGCGCCCTATGTCTGTGGTTCATTGCAATGAAATCTTCAAAGTAGAAAAAGGCTACCTTTTATTGATTTTTCATCCAAACAATAGTATATTTTGCTGAACAAGTAATCCGTCATATGAAGCAAAGATTAGGCATAAAGTTGTCATGGCCCTTTAATGACACCTACAATGTACATTGTTCTGGCATCAGCTCCTTCACTTGTACATTTTAGCAGCAATGTAACTTTACACAGAGCAGCGATTTTGGTCGGCTTTTTTTATATCCTCCAAGTGTTTGACGTGCGTTGCCATGGTAATTAGCTCTCTAAACTATCATAGCCGTCGGAAAATGTACCATTGCGAAAACACAGGGACACGGTTCAGTGATTAGTTTAGTTTATAGCCAATTGCCTATACAACCAACAAAAGATGACGTATTAACGTCGGCAGTCTATTGAGCTGGTTCTGCACCAAATGTGATTTTTATTTTCTCCGAAAGAATTTTTAAAGCATTTAATTTATTTTAACAGTTTATTGATCTGAACAGTTTATTGATTTCAGTAAACTTGTGGATAGCAAGGCACTGACCGACCAATCACGTTCGTCCACGCCCAAGTGGATTTGTTTGAACAAAATGATTCCCACAGCATTGGAATTTCCGGTTTCTGGAAGGTTTTGCTATAGTTAAGCCCAGTACGACATTTGCAGTGACTCGAAATTATTTTGACTTCACGAGTTGACGAGAAAAACCCGACTTAAAGGCACAGACTCGTCGTGCCACGAAATATATACGCAGCTAGCTCGATGCCTTTGCTATGGAGCTACGTATTTCGTGGCACGAATTTGGCCTCACGCGCGCAGTGACGAGCCTTTGGCTTTAAAGTGTTGATAGCAATGGTAACAGACACCACATTTTTTTTTCGTGTAAAATAGTAGGCTACCTTTGTGGGAGAAATTGATAACTGAAGGTGTTTTTTATATATAAAAGGTGTCGCTGCAGACGTTTTTTAACCATTTATTCAACACAAAAACCATGGATGGACTTGTTAAGGTTTTCTGAAGTATTACTGCATCTATGTGGCTGAAATTTATACAAGGCAGTACTCATTCAGGGCTCCATGAAAATCTTTTTTGTTGGGCCGGTTTCAACTAGTGCTGGGAGTTGCCGTTTATTTTTCTAAACGTTTAAACGTCAATTTGACGTTCGTTTAAACGTTTAAACGAATAGTAAACAGAACAAAAAGTAAAACTTATTACCGCGCTCGCAATATAAAGTTCTTTGACCTGGTATCATGTGCGTTCGTGCGGCACCACTGACACTTTATTGAATTGGAGCATACATGACCAGGGGTGGATTGCAATAAAACGCACTAACCAGTTAGTGCACTAAAATTACGTCACGCGACTTCAAACGCGTCACCCCAAGTACGTTTTGATTAGTGCACTTAGTTTGACGGTTTCAATAAAGAAAAGTACACTAAAACATAGCACACTAACACCACTTTCTCTTAGTCTACTACAAACCTGTCTAACCAATGCTTTCCTATTACGTTTTGTGGTGGGAGGCGGGGGAACGACCGTGTCGTCTGTTGCACTTGAAAAATGCACGGACAACTACGCTATGTTTGTATTTTTTTCTAGAGCATGTGTAGGCTATCTTTTTCACGAAATCATGGATGTGTCATGGAAAAGAAATGATTCTTATTTCGAATGTATGATAGACACAAACTACATTGGAAAAAAATATGCCTACCATTTATCGCACATATCCGCCAAAATGTTTTCAAGACACCTTTTGGATATTGACTGTTTATTTATTTACTTGCATGAGGTATCATTCTGTAATGTATTACTTTACTCGCAAACGCGCGCGCGTAAAAAATAAATTGATACATTTTGTGGCATAGGTAGCTCGTGGCCGGTGTGTGTGCATGTAGGAGCTATAGGCCGGCAGCAGTTGCCCAACATTTGTTTTGGCCGTTTATACCACTGTGGTTTAGACATACTTTTTGTAACTTGCTACGTCTACTGAAAAATCCTGGATGTACATACATGTACGTACGTGTACATTTGTTTTGAACACATTTCAAGAATTAGAAACTGACAGTAAACATCGATAATGTGCACCGGTTTGAAGAAGGCCAAGGTTGAGGTAGGATGACACATTTCGTCTGCAAGTTTTTTTTTTCTGTGTCTTGCATGTCAGTCATGATTTTTTTTTCAACGGCACCCGCGCGCACGCTCGCTATATCGCATATGAGCTGAGTGCGATTGCTCCGGTTTGGGACCGAAATCGGAAGCCATTCAACACATCCACAGTGGATTAACATTAAACTGCCCATCAAAATAGCGACGTATTCGACGTAATACACATCTTACAAGCCTGAATCGCCAGATAAATCTTCCTATTTCCGCTAATTTTGCGATTGAAAACGATTTTATCGCTGTTAATGACCGCCATTTTGACAGCAGCAAAAAGTACACTTACGTTAGTGAACTTGAAAATCTGTATTGAAACTGGCTAGTGACTTTTCGTAAGTAGACTAATGCTAGTTCGTTTTCTTAGTGCACTTTGGCCATAGTGCACTAACTGGTAAGTGCGTTTTATTGCAATCCACCCCAGGCCACGAAAGTTCAGCTATATAGGCTTTGCTGTAATTGGATACTTTCGAGATAAGTCACTCAATCCCATTTTTATTGATTAAATGAAAATACAAAAGGTAGCCTAGTTCAGGGTGTATACAATTCACAAAGACTCGGTGAATAGCTTTGACTTCAACTCGCAAGTTGCAACCATGGAAAGTCAATAAAAGCTCCAACACAACCATGAAGGAAGGGAACAACTACAATCGTCGGCTCCACAATAGTTACCGCCCTGCTTTGAATTCAACTTGCAAGATGAAATTGCTTCCGCCCGCAAACGCAACTGTTGTGCATGGTCGGCCTGAAACCACAAAGGCTACCGACCGTTAGGCTCACCACAGCGGTATGCCTGATTCTTTCAGAAAATAACTGACACTTTAGATTTTCCGGCGGCGCAAAACTGCCATTAGATCTTTGAAAAAGGAGGATCGTTTTTTCACAAATTGGTTTCGGATATATCCGTTTAGCATTTTTCTAAACGGATAGTTACATTTCGGTAGTTTAAACTTGTAAACGTTTACAAGGTCCCAGCATTAGTTTCAACCCTTACTAAACCTGCGTGGGATGAGCTGACCTAGAGCAGTGTCTCAAAACAGCTCTAGTAGTGCAAGCTGCAGGATGTACACATGCACGTAACTGAGCCTCCTCAATCTTTCAGTCAGTGTATAAGAGCATCTTTATGCGATTAAATTTTGTCTTTTTTTGTGATCAGTCTGCTTGAGGTGGCTGTGCGTAGGAGGCACCCCATGCTACCTTGGCCAAGAATCGGACCCGCATCGGCCCGGGGAGTACCGATGGGTTCTTCAGGTGAGCCCCGAGCACCGTTGCTCCTGCACGAGCCTAAAGCCCGGTGGCTATATGACCTTACTCAGACCAGACGGGGAGGAGCCGTTTTACTTCGAAGAGCCGCTTTTCACTGACAATCATGATCAAATTCTTCGTCTGTTCGAATGCGCAGGTAAGAAAGTACATGCACATTGTCAAACGTCTTTACTGCAATACAAAAATATCGAACAATTCTGCTCATGTTTTATTTGTCGACAATTAATTAATGCTCGTGGCTCAAGGTAGTTTTATTCAGATCTTATCTAAAGATTAGTGGTTTAGACGCGATCTGGCTCCAATTTCTTAAAGCTGCTAAGTACTAAAATTGGCCGAGGACAAATGTAGGCCTATATGCTTTGCAAAAAATGGGTTACCAACCAAAATGTTATGTGATTGGTACGATTAACTTACAAATCATAAATCATGGCAAAACAGTGCTCCTTATGCTACGTTTACACCATGTCGCCGGCAGTCCCGGCGCCCCGGTAGAGGAGAACCGTGGAGGCACCGGGATGGACGTCGGGGAGCGTAGGGGACCGGGGTGGCGAAACGTGAATTACCGTAGCTTACCCTTGCGACCGGCCGGTGACCGGCCAGTGAGCAGCTCTGTCAAAAATTTTGGCCCGGCAGTCCCGGCATTAATGAGAATCGTCCTGGGCCGCAGTGGGACGGGGCTTCCGTCACAGGGCGTGACGGACAGCAGTGTGCCTTGACTCACCGGGGTGTGGCACGGTGGGGTGCCGGGGACCTCTGATCGCGGCCGGTGCCTCACGATGATGACGATGATGACGATGAGGATGATGTTGCTGCGGCAGCGCTCCAGGACGAAGTGAAAATGTTGTTGTTGTTGTTGTTGTATATTTTATGGCATCTTCGGCAACTAAGGCCCTTTATGCCATCAACTATACGGTTTTAGCTTTAACTATACTATATTATCAACTTGAGATGACGAAGAAGGAGTTGCAGTTTTATAAGTGGGAGGAAAACCCCCAGAGAAATGCCCCAGGGGAAAACCCACGCGGTCAAGTAGGGAATGCAAACCCAATCCACATACACGCCCCGGATTCGAACCCGGGACGCCAGAGGTGAAAAGCGGGGAAAGAACCCGTACGCCAACCCGACCGCCCCCCAGACACCGTCGGGAACGTATGCGAGGACGTGAGGCACCGCATCAGAACTTAGCAGGCTTCGGCCTGGGACGTAAACCCATCCGTATAGTGGAACGGCGCTTAAAACGTAGCGCGCCGTCCCGGTTCCGGGACGCGCCGTCCGCCTCGCGGCCCGGAACCGGCACGGCGCGCCACGCTTTCCGTACCGGGACGTAACGCACCGTGGTAGAACGCAACACACCGGCCCAACTTGGGCCGAGTCCAGCCAAAGTAATAAAAGACAATAACAGTTCCACGGCACGCCACGTTTTGGCCAAACCGGGGCGCCGGGACTGCCGGGGACATGGTGTAAACGTAGCATTAGGGGGGTGTGAAGAAATCATGAAAAAACATGATGAAAATAATGGTATTTTGCCAATTTCATTACTGTTCCACCACGAACAGATCAGTGTTAAAATATTTTAACACCAAATGTTGGTGTTAACTTACACCATGGGTGTTAAATTTAACACCAGAGGTTTTGCAGTGCGTGTTTATTTTTAAAGTGGTTCTCCCATTTTACACCAATTGGTGTCGGCTTCTAATTCTGTAAGAATAAATCAACTGTAGGTGTTACTATTTAATTCCACATTCAGGTGTCAATTAACACAAACATTCTTGCCCAAAATAAACACCAAGAAGTATACGTTGACACCGGATGGGGGTGTTGAAATTTAACACTCTTCTTGGTGTTAACAAATATTGATTCCCAAATTGGTGTTACTTAACACCCAAATCCTTGCCCAAAATGGATACCAACAAAGAATCAAATCTTACACCAGTCGTGTAGATTTTAACACCCCATTTTTTGCAGTGTGAGTGAGTTTCCCTCAGTTTTGTCCAAGAGGGTGAGATTTAATGGCGATACGGGGAAAAGGTCAGTTTTCGAATTCGCCACTTTCGACTTCGCCTCCTTCATCAATGTCAGTACATCGCTGGAGACGGTGGTGGAATGTGTGCTGCAGCCGAAAGCTTATGAAGAAAGGCAGGATCACTTCAAATGTTATTGCAAACCATCTCGATCGCTTCGAGCATTTCATCAGGGGGTGCAAAGGGATCTTGGATATACTAGACAGTTTACTTGAAAATGGCGGATGCCAAGTCGAAAGTGGCAACTTCTGAAATTTAGTTGGTTTTTTCCGTTTTTCGTATGGCCATTTAATCTCACCCTCTTGGACAAAACCGATGAAACTCACTCAGTTAAATTTGTCAGGTCTTGTTTACATGATGTGAAATGTTGGTTTAAATCCGTTGGAAAATGACAAGGTTATTCAAGATTAAAAGTATAGGACAGGTTTTTTTACACGTAGTACAGTACAGCAGAATGCCCTTTAAGGACGTTTGATTATTGAGAAAGTGTCCTTTGCAATAGTAATGAGGTTGATTTCAAATCATCTAGAGGGGAAGGTTCATTATAGGATATTGAGTAGTTGGTATAAATATTGAAACGTTCACTGTGCGCATTAATTAAACCGGCATAGGCCTTATATATGGAGTTGACCTATACCACCGGAGTGTTTCAGAAAGGCGCAAGGCCGGTTAGCTGAAATTGTATTAATCGGTTTCCGATGTAAAATTGGTTGATCAATATTATTATACAGTATTAACTTGGGCCAACCAGCTACTGTGACGTCAATTGACAGCCGAAGTGTGACGTGGTTGCCATGGCAATTGGCTCTAAACATCATGGCCGTCGGAAAAAGTACTATTGCAAAGGCACTGCAGGGACATGGTTTAGTGTGGAGCCAATTGCCTATAGGCAACCAACAAAAGATGACGTATTCACTTCGGCAGTCTATTGGTCTGGTTATAAAGTTTTATTGTCCGTGGTCCTCAGCAAATGTGATCTTTATTTTCTTCGAACGAATTTTTAATGCATTTTACTTTATTTTAACGACAAAACATCAAACCTTGTATTTTAGACATCGGCAACCCTGTGAAAAACGCCGTTTTTATACGGTCGTTTTGGCGCCTTGCCTATATACAGTAGATTCGCCGGCTCAGGTATGACTAGATTTGCCCAGGGGCGGATTGCAATATGCGGTCTAAGACCGGTCTATAGGCTTAGCCGGTTAACGCGGCGTCCACTAAGACCGGTCTATAATTATAGCCCGCTTGCAATATCGTTGTCTTAAAGTTAGACCAGTCTTAAAATTTAAGCCCGCGGCGAGCAGGCTATAATTTTTGGAAACCACGCTACATCTCCTAATCTTGCATGAAAAAAAGACGAACAAAATGCACATTGTGCCCACTAGAGCCTTTATAGTGCTATTTGATTACTTTCGCGGTCAGTTTCTCTGCAAAAACTGCACTATACACACGCGTCATCAAGTGGCTTCGTGAGGACGTTTGTTTGGCTTGAAATCACGCAAAAAGTGGCAACAACCTGACTTGGTCCAAGTCAGCCAGGGTTCGGCTCGACTCAAAACCCAGACTTACTGTACACGAACAGACTTTTTGCCAATGGAATATAATTGTAATAATCATAGTTCCTTCAAAAGTATTAGAAAACACTTATTGGTCATGGCTTCTTTCCTTGTGTACAAAATATACAGACAGACTGAATTTTGTTTTCACATATTCCTCACTTTTTTGCAAAAAAACGGAGGAAATCCGACTCAAACTACTCCCAAGCAAAGTTTCTGTTTCAGTTGCGCGGTCAGTGTTGTGCAGCTAGCTTCGCAAAATGTATCACAGAATGCAGTATTTATATACCAACCGTACAGCATATCATCGCTACCCCTGCACCCAGTGGGTACCTGCGAAAACCGTTTGTTGCAGGTCGAGTTCGGGCGGTCTGTTCTTTAACACGGGTAACTCTTTCTCGACGGATAGATGATGTGTGATCCTGTTCCAAGTGCAGTGTTCTCGGGTCGCGTTCCCGCCGTTCGGGCGCGAGAACACTGTTTGCGTGTCAATAACAGATCGACCGCCCGAATTCGACATACGGTATTTGTGACCTCGTTTCCAGATCGTATCTGCAAGGCCTTTGTACATGGAACTCGGGTTGTATATTTTTGCCGTGGTCACGAGGTTGGACCGATCGATTCCATTTGTTCTGGCGCGCATTCGCATGCAGATTTTTGTGTCTTTTGCAGTTTTGTGTGGATTTTTCCCGCTATAGAATATGTTTTCCCTGGCGGTTTATCATGAAGACAGGTGTGTGGTTAAATAGAAAATTGTGGACATCGGGGATGTGAGCGATTCATATGTTTGTATTCAACTTTTCGACGAACTGAAGGCCGGTTTGGTCGATGGCATTGACGAAGCAACGGAGTGGTTTCGCAATCGGAACTGTGCATTGGTTGACACTATACAGAAAGAGTGACAGCAGCGTCCACGGATTTTGGAACACGCGCATCTAGAGAAGGTTTGCGAGACCCCTTGTAGCACGTACTGTTGTCTGAACAATTACTGGCGCTCCTCCCCCCTTAACCCCATGCATTTTCTTATTAATTCCTTTTTGTTCAGCACTCTCAGTCTCTCATCGCTCTTCTTTGCAACCATATTCACTCTTTGAAATTCTGGGTCCAATAAGTTCTATGACAATCGATAAGATAGTATCGATTCTGACGAGCTGAGCTGAGCATGCGCATATGGCACAAAGGGCACACGGATTGCCATAAGTGCCATTAAACGTACAACAACAACAACAACTTTTTATGATTATGGGTAGGAACTGTACCGATCTTATGGAATGCACACCCTCTTTGGGGGCCGTAAAGGCCTGCCATATTAAAACGTATTGCTCTTTCAAAACTCCTTTGTCATTTCCCATGACTTTTGCCATCTCAAGTTCTTCCTTCAAACACAAGCTACATGTATAACTCCATGGAACTGATACTGGCACTAACTTTCTGGGCGACAGTACTTTTAGAGCCTAAATCAGTTTCAAAATAGCAGTTAGTATATGTATAACGGGTTGCATTTTTCATTGATAAGAAATAATGAATAATGAATAATGAAAAAAAAAACTCATCAAAATTTGAAAAGTGGTTGACGAGAAACTAGTAATCTAATTTCATTGGCCTAACCGATGCTTGATGAGTCATTTGAAAGAAAACAAATATGATCAACTTTTTAACCCTTCATCGTGTGTTTTGCACACACGGTCTGAAGACATGGTCAATTATTCAGTTCTTTCCCAAGAGGGGAAGTCAAATGACTAGGAGGACGAGTTGTCCGTAGCGGGTACGAGTTCTGTTTGGCTTTCCAAACTGTGAAAAAGAAATGAAATCTCACGTTCTGCCCAAACACCATTTGAACTACTTGCTACTCTATCTCCACCAAAATATATGAAATAGATTAACCTCTAAAATTTAGTGTTTTTCTTACTCTAACACGTTCGCTTTTAAGAAAATAATGAATCTCCAAAACGTCGCTGGTAGCGGTTGGTAGTAGCGGAAGCACGGTTCAGTGTAGGCCGCATGGACAGCACGCACAGCCCGCGAAGCGGACATGATGACGGCTGCATGTGGGCAATTCCCGGACTTTTTGGAATCCCGTTTTCGTGCACTCGCTAGGTGCTGTCACGGACCTTGCTTTCCCCTTAAACCTTTCTGTAAACGTGGGATCCCTCTTCAGTTTCTCTCTATCGTTGATGGAGTCTTGGGTGAAGTCCTGGGTGAAGTGTGCCGAAGAAATTTTGTAAGTTTTGCTGAGCAAAAATTCCGCTCGGGTGTTGTTGACCGAAAAGACATATCGCACATTCTTTCTTTGGAGATCGCAGATTTTCGCAGTGCTACCACCAACAAGGCACGAAGCTAGCATTTTATTGATATCCAAAATGAATTCAGTGTAACAACCACTGGGAAAATACACCGAAAACTTGTGAAAAGAAAACGACTACGAGTGTGTTTGTGCATGCAGAAAGCATGCAACTTGCTTTGCAACTCGTGACTGTCTCATACGTATGACGTGCGGGGTCAATGCATATCATTATGACGTCATCACCCCGTTTTCATTTTGGCCTGTTGCCGGTTGACGAACACGGTCTAGTTTTTCATTTTTCTCTCTAACATAAAGTCAGCAATGAAGATAAGAAAAACGCAACTTTATTAAATAACATCTGTTTTATAAAATAACTTTCTTCCTCGCCAAATAGCTCCAAGCTTGCCATCCCACTTTAAGGTTTGTGTGTTTTCGGCTGGCGCAGCCGTACTTCAGTTAGACTGGTTTATTGCAATGGGCTAAAGAAGTGTCTAAGCTGAGACCAGCTAAGTCGGATAGTCGGCTATAAAACATCGGTCTTAGACCATTGGCTAAGTCGATTTTATTGCAATCCGCCCCAGGTGTTCGGTCTAGGCTATAGGGCGACTCCAGCATTTTTGAAATCGACTCCGACTCCAAAAAAATAATCGCGATTCCATTCGGAATCGATTCTATTTTCACGGGGGGTTGGGGGGAGGGGGTGGGGGGGGGGGGGGGGGGGAACATAACTACTTAGCGCGTTCATATATATTATTATTATTATTACTTTAGGCTCGAAATAGACAAATATATGATTCTGAATTCCGTTTTTTAGCTTTATTTTTGTAATCAAGGCCACGCAGAAAAGCACGTATATACACAAACACTCAGTTACACGTACCGTACAATATTGTAACTAGTGCACGCGTGCTGGCGACTTGACACGAATAGCCTCGGTTTCAATGCGGAAGTGCATAGTCATTCGTACCAAACAGACCAGCGTCCAATTAAAAACAATGTGGGGGTGCACAGGGATATATGTCTAGTGGGGTGCACCTCATATGCACCAATTCGTGAAACCGTCGTTTTTTCCTTTTCCCTGCTAGAGGAGTTTTCCATCATTAACAAGCCAGCTGAGATGAGCTCTACCTACCGTTCCCGTACGGCAGCTCGGTCCGTGGACGGTATCGTGGCCACCACAAATAATGGCGACTGCACACACAGCGGAGGGCCAGGTACATGTAACTCAATAAATCATTATTGCAATCTGCTCGGAATTGGGCGCTTCGGGGCGATACAAAAACCGCGCCCCTGAAACTGGGGTAAGAATAGCAGAAATAGAAAGACTTGGAGGACGCGTCTCCATCCACTTTACACACGCGGGGCTAACGAGACTAATATAAGGCTGTGTCCGAAACGGGCTTCCAGAGCTATGGCTAGGTCTATATTGTCTTCGTGTCTCCGCGTACTTTCAATGGAGCAAAGACCTAGACCTAACTCTAGACAATATGGATTCGGATGCAGCCTTACGCCCCGTGGCAAAATCCCTTACTGAACAACGCGCTGCCGTGGTTCGTGCGCACTACATGCAACCAACCAACAGCGCGTACGTACGTACGTACGTGCATGCATCAGGCTGTTTTGTGTTCTTCTCAGGATGACGTCAAACCCTGTTTGTAAACAAACCAAGCGACATCGAGCGTTTTAGAATTTCGGGTGAAGAGGGTCGGGACTTATTGCGTTTTAAATAAAAGACTTTTAGGCGGAAAACACGTTGTGATCGTGTTGTGGAAACATACACCCCAATGATTAACAGGGGGGAAATGTGAATGGGGGGAAATGTGAATGGGGGGAGGTTATTATAGCTGTTTAAGTACATATATGCATGTGAATGGAAGTATGTCTGGTAGACCTACATCAAACGCTATTCATGCGAAACTAAGGGCTAATTTATATTTCGTGTGCTCCATTTCGCAGGGGCAAAATCCGAGTACGACCCGTGGTGGAGAGTGGATCTACAGGGCAATCATTGCATCAAAAAGGTTACCATTCTGAACAGAGGCTTTTGCTGCAGTAAGTTAAACTGTTTTCTCGTGCTGTCCATTAAACCAAAATGGGAATCGCCATTCGCCAAATGTACCGTGGGCCACTGTACCACGGTTTGCGAAATCAGAGCAAAACCTCGCTATCCCCTGCACCCCGGGGTATGTTGACGTGATATGGGTCATTCCATGAGGTTGGGTACAAAAAGTGTGACAAAGATGTTAACATTTGAAACTTTCTGAATTTCAATAAAACATGCACTTAAAGTAATGCCTATAGGCTACATATTGCACTGAAAAATGAGAAAGAGTTTTTCCACCAGGCCATTTTTACATGCCATTACTGTCTCATCTTGGGCGGCATTTTTATGAACCAGAGGCCTCTGGTATGTTGTTTTGGTGTTTGTTTTGATGCATCATAATGTCAGCTTTGCAAACACGGGAGAATTCGTCGGAGGCAGGCTATTTTTAAACAAGGTGGTGCCAGTTCATGGATTAATGTTTTTATGTCACACATTTTTTTGCAAATAATCTAAAGACACCACAACAAAATGTTACGAAACTAAAGAACCATTTATTCAATTATAATTGTAATTTCACTACATAAACACATTGTGCTGTAGTTTTCGTCTTTTCATTTCATTCTTTTCCAGTAAAAAAGGTGGCTTTTAGTATGAACATGTGCATGAAAATCAATATGTAACACCTCATATAATGACCCATATATCTTCGGTTGGGAATCTTCTGCTTCTTCTGAGGCCAGGAAATGACATGAGATAAACAAATATCTTGTTAAAAGTTAAATATACTGAACTCTACGTGTTTGTTTGTTTTATGTATGCATCGTAGTTTACTTGGTTCATTACTTGATTTCCATAACCGGAAAATCAAACGGCCTTTGCACACGCTTAATAAAATCCCACTTCGATAATTGGCTGGGCCCTAGTGTAATATCCCTGGAAGGTCATGTCACTTAGACAACTATAGAAAACCAAGACGGAAGCATAGCCCTTCATGTAGCTGTGTCTAATTTAGTCAAATATTAATGGAGTTGCCACTGTGCACTTAACCGAGTTAATTGAAATAAAAAATTGGTTCCGCGCGTGCAATTTTGAAACGGTAAAATAATATAGCAACTGACCTACAGTCGATTTCACGAAACATTGCGCAGCTTGCGCAACTTTTGACAAATGGCGCAAGCCCCATAGCTTGCGTGTTATCTTCAGAAGAATGTTGCGCAACTTACGCAATAAAATGTTGCGCAAGTGGGCTTACGCAACTGCGTAAGTTTCGTGAAATCGGCTGCCCGATGTGTGCGATGCCCTGAGTTATCTACATGTGTGATTAAGGATGTGTAGAGCGTAATCCAAAACTGGTAAACACTGGATGATGATTTCAAAATTGCTTAAATTAATCAAAATAATACCTCGATCTGTAAAGAAATGTCCATATTAGAGAATAAATAATTTTCAAGAAATACATGTAGTTGAAAAAATCGCCCTTTTGGTCAATTTGATTGATTATCTGTCCCTCACGCATAAAAACAACCTCCGCATAAAACTAAAAGTCAATTTCAACATGTGATAAACTAGGTGTGTGTATTAACATCAGTAGAAGGTAAACAAACAGGTTCACTTTAGTTTTCATTTGTTGTTGACTAAGAAAAGGCATTCGTCTCTTGAGGGACGGAATTGGATCACGCTCTATATGATAAAAACCGACCTGTGTGTACGTCAGCTGAGTACCTTATCCACCACGTTCATTTTAGTAGGTTTTCCGATCGTAAAAATTATGGTGTTGCTAATCCTGTATACAGGCTTATATTTTTCTGTCATTTCTCTTTTTAAATCTTCGCAGGTACCCGCACAACACACGCTGTGGTCAGGGCAGGACCGAGCACCAACGTCACAACCAACCCAACCTGCGGCGATCCCGTTACTGCCGAGCAGGCAGCGATTCTTGGCGGTGAGATCGAGATGACATGCGACCCACCGCTGAGGGCGCGCTATGTCAGTGTCAATATACCGGTCGTAACCATTCTCAACTTCTGCGAGGTTTTCGTGAAAGAACTGCCAATGATTGCATGCAATTAGCTTTTGGCGTGTTTCACATGAATAGTGTCTGATGCCCTGACGTAATTCCCTTCACATGCACACTTAGTATCCAGATGACCAGACTAAATTGTTGTTCTTATGTGATGCACGAGACAGGTGTAGAATCAATACCGTGTTGAATGTAGGAGAGAATGGCAGTATTAAAAGCAATTAGTCTGTTGTTTGCTTGGTATTGGCGTGCACCACGTACCTACAAAAACTTAGTTTGTGGACCTTCTAAACAGCATCTCCATTTAAATGTGAAGAATTGGGGGCGCCAGGCAAAGTGCAAAGGTTACACGCAAAAGGCTAATTGACCAACAGTGGGTTTTTTCCCGCTAAATTTTAAAGCTGGGAGGAAATCTCCCTTCACTTTCATGGTTTTCAACAGTATTCCTTTCTTTATATAGACATTTATGTATATACTAAGAACATTTTATTCAGAATTTCATACTGGAAAAGTCAGAAAGTTTCAGTCTTTTTCCGAGACTCTTTTCACGCGAAACTGAAAACGAAATGTCACGTCAATCAACTCGAGCTATGTGTGTGACGTCATAGCGAGGAGACACAAGAGCTGCTTCCTGACTGTGGTCGTGTACCTAGCTCCTCGCAGCAAACACGTACACGTTGTATGCACGCACGGAACCGCGGATTTTCCACAGAGTTGCAAGTGTTACCACGAACAAGGCACGAAGCTGGCATTTTATTGATATCAAAAATGAATTCAGTGTAACAACCACTGAGAAAATACACCGAAAACTTTGAACACTTTTACAGAAAAATAACGACTGGTGGTTTATGCTATGCGGAAACATGCTTTGCAAAATAGTGACTGTCTCCTCGCTAGACGTACGGGGTAAATGCATATCATTATGACGTCATCACCCCGTTTTTTGGCCTGTTGCCGGTTGACGAACACGGTCTAGTTTTTCATTTTTCTCTCTAATATAAAGTCAGCAATAAAGATAAGAAAAACGCAACTTTATCAAGTAACATCCGTTTTATAAAATAACTTTCCTCCTCGCCAAGTAGCTTCAAGCTTTCAGCCCGGCTTTTTAAGCATAAAAAACACATTATTGTTTTCCAACTAAGTATGCATTTGTTAAAGATAAGCACACCTTTAGGCCGAAACAGAAATCACGAACAAAGTGTAGTTTTTTGTTCTTTTCAAAATGTGATTTTATTTCTTAAGATGTTTCTATTTTTACACTCACGTAATATGTTCCTCATCCGTTTCAGGTCAACGTGATCCGCCGCAAATCCAAATGAACATTTGAAAATTATACAAATGCAACCATAAAAAAACGATGTTTTTCCCAAGTTACCATATTGTTAAAAACAAACCTTTTTAATATTAATATTCTTATGTTCAAGATAGTTCAATCATATTCGCAATGCCCGCCTGAAACGGAAAAGTTGGAACGATCACTACCGTAATATTTCTTATGGTGGTGTTCATTGGAGCAACTATATCGACAAAGTAATGCTATTTCGGGCATATATAACAATTCCCACAACTTTTCTACTTTCCCTCTGTCCTCCGAGACATAAACATACGAACTTGAGTTTTTAACCGTTCAGCTTTCAAATTCTGAAATTCTAGCCGACTTAGACAAAATCCTTGGCATTTGAACATTGACCAACGACAAGACTTCAATATCAAACCTGCTCCAAAAGTACAAGTGTGATGGAGAAGAAAATGTGCTTTAGTTATGTAAACATTATTTCCCTTTTCTTATATAGGAGTTCCTCCCCCTTGTGTACTTTGTTTATAGTCCTCCTGTTTTCTCTGGTCTGTGTCCCATCTTATTGTGCATAACTTGTCCTTTGTGTAGTGTTTCCCCTTTTATGTAAATTAGTTTGTGGTTTTGAGAGGGTCACTGGCCTGTGACTGCATGTTGACACATGGTCAGTGTAGCAGACCTGGCAGCAAGGAGTGAAGACGTCTAAATTTATCCTCTCTTCTCAACTGTGTTTCAAAGCTATTCCTGCCAGAATATTTCTTATCTTCGTGTCTGTACCCCTGCTGGTTTCCCTGATTGTTCCTCTAGGTTTTTTTTACTTGACACTTTGTTGGTTTTAGTTGCTCTCAAATTTAGTTTACAAATTTTAGTTGGTTACTTTATTAGTTGTTTTCAAAGTTATTTTTAGTTGGTTTCAGGTTTAAGATTTTAGTTTAGTTATTAATTTTAGTTGATTATTTGGTCTGTTTCATTTTGGTGTTCTTTTTCATTAAACCTTTCTTTAAAAACAGTTCGCGACTGGTCCTTAGGTCCCCGGTTTAATTGTTATTGAGTTTTATTGAGCTATCCCCATAGTGTGTCATTTTTCTCGGTTACACAAGCAAGTTTGTTCTGACAAACGAGGTCGCATATCAGTTGCAGTTCATGATGATGTCGATGTGGGGGATACAAGGCCTATAAAACAGGTATCCTACCGGCTCAACCCGGACAAGTTGTCAAAGGTTCGGGAAGAAATTAAGTTTATTTTGTTAGAGAATGACACAGAACCAAGTCAGTCTTCTTGGAGTTCTCCATCCTGAGATCTCAGGGAATTTCCACTCTGCGAAGCGACGCACGATCGGGGAGTGCGTTAAAGGGGCACTGTTTTAAGAGGATGGGAGTTCTCCCATTGTCATGGTACCAAAACCTGACGGGACTCTTAGATTCTTCATCGATTACCGAAAGGTCAATGCAGATAGATTGGAAGACTGTATTGATCGAGTGCGAAACTCTGCATTTGTCAGTAATGGCCCGGTCACACATAGACGACGCACGGCCCGCGCACTGAAAATTCAGCAAAAAATGGAAAATAGGATCAGTGCGTCGTTGTGCGCCCAACTTTTGTCAGGATTTGGGAGAGGCTAGCGAGCTGACACCGAATGCATAGCGTGTTGCTGACGCGCTGCGCGTATACTGGGCGCATACAAAGCGCATACAGACCGTATACAGAGCGCACATGTCAAAACCCCCAACGAATGCATTACGTGTTGCTAGCGTGTGGGACGAATGGCCAGCGCATGCACCGCGCGCTCAACGCACAGCCCGCGAACGGCAGCGGTCACGTGACTGTGCCTATAAAAAGCGTCGGCTCGTAGATCGTATTTCATCTTCTGAGGTGGTTCTTCTAGACACGATCAGTAGGAACCTCCGTCATCACCCATGAGGGTCGAAGGAGAAGTGATAAGGAGGTGGTGCGGGACCCGCTTATTTACCCTATGACTACACGCTACGTACACGCTACGTACACGCTACGTACACGCCATGTATACGCTAGGAACACGCAAGAAGAACGTTGGGTGCGTTAGAGACCCGTTCAGCACACTCATATTCGCCGCATGTTCGCTGGGCATGCGTTTGAAGCACGCTAGGTGTGCGCTAGGTGTGCACTAGGCGTTCGCTAGACCTCAGCCGCCGAACTTACAACGAATACACAGCGTGCGCTCCGCGTATGTCTGGCGTTGGTCTAGCGCGCTCTGCGCGTGTCTGGCGTCCTTTTGACGTGTACATTCATGCGTCGAGCTCCGCGCACATTTTTGTGCATGCACAAGAAATCCCGACGCACACAGCGAATGACGTCGAATGCATAACGTTGGACCAACGCGCTCGACGAACGAGTAAAGGGGCGTTCACACTATCGCGGAAAAATCACACTTTCGCGCTGCGCTCACCGCATTGCATGAGCTCCCAATCGCCGATTATTCCAAAATAGAAAATTCCACTCTGGTAACTAGGGGCTTCTCTGATACCTCATTGGCTGCGCGTTGGAAAGGTCAGCGCACCGCGGTCAAAGTTCAACAAATTTGAACTTTGACCCAGCTGAAAACGTTTTGCGCATCGCGATAGGCCGCGCACAAGCGGCAAACCAGTTTGTGTACAAACCAATGGAACAGTGTGATTTTTTCGCGATAGTGTGAACGCCCCTTAACGCATAATGACGCACACCTAGCGAACGACAACGCACTGGCCAAAATTGCAAATTTTCAATGCGCGGGCCGTGCGTCGTCTATGTGTGACCGGGCCATAAAATAGACATGTTAAAAGGTTATTGGCAAGTGCCCTTGACTAACCAAGCCAAAGAAATGTCAGTGTTTGTGACACCCGATGGTCTGTACCAATGCAAAACGATGCCGTTTGGATGAAAAACGCCCCGGCTACTTTTCAGCGAATGAGTAAAGTCATTTCTGCATTTCTGTGTTGTCTGCATTGATGACATTTTGGTGTACGGCGATAGCTGGGAAGACCACCTGAAACACTTGGGTGCCCTATTTGTAAATACTATACGAAATGGAAAAAAATAACAATATTCATGAAGGTTAATAATACATGGAGGAACAATGGAAACCAGGGTGCCCGGGCTCCGCCAATGAAATAAAGCATTTATTGGACCACAAAAATACAAAGTCAACTTGAGAATGTGCACTGTTTAGCTAAAATGAATGCATGAAAGGATTGGTGCATGCATTTAAATTAAATCACAGTACAAACTTCGCGAGTTTCGTATATAATCAAACAATAAAACTCAGAGAGAAAATAATTAAGGAAGCCGAACTACGATATTTTGTTTTAAAATAATATAATAAGCATTTAAATTACAGCTAGTATGTCTATATGACACTAACATTTATTGAACTTGAGGGAAAGGGATTATGCTGCAGCATGAAACTTAATTACAAAATATTCAATCCCGAAAGCGCATGAGCTTTCCATCATCATGATGACCTTTCAGTCATATTCGTATGAAGCAATGACGGTGGCGCATTTTTTTCACAGATATCTTTTCAACATGCAAGTATGTTGCAACCAACTTGGCAACATACAAGTGTGTGGCAAAACGTATGACATCGCAAACATTTGCAAAGATATTTGTGAAAAAAAGTGCGACGTCTCAAATACACACACGTAATTGAAAATGTATCTGTGAAATGCATTGTCCTAGACCTTGAATACGCAGCCATACACGACAGTCAATCATTTTGTGTCCAAACCCGACACGACTTTCGCATGAAAACATAGGCATAAAATGGCGCTGGTAAACCACGTGCTCATAAAAAAAATGGCACTGCATCGGCTCTGAGCTATGAACGGTACAGACTTTTTGAGGTGTGTTCGTCTACCTTTCCTGGGTTGGGCCCCTATTCAGCTCCATGCAGGACGTTCGATTAGGCATAGCACGCGTCATTCCTGTGGCTCTTTCTTGCATAAAAGGATTGTGCGATTCGCGAACATTCGGAAAACTATACAAATGTACAAAATCCCAAAATTATTCATACCCTTTGAAAAATCTAACATTTTTCAAATTTCCTCACTCCCAAAAACTATTGTGAAGGAACTTTCACTGTATCCTAGGACAGTTAGTTGCCTTGCACAAGACCACATGTTTTGGCTCAGCATTTTTTGCATAACAATAGTAATGTCCAGATTTGCTTCTTTTGTTTTGCCTTAACCCTTCGCGAACGTTAGGTAGCGCACTGCCCTTGTCTGGTTCCCAGACCTAAAGATTCCACTAATTCGGTCGCCGCGATTAACTCGACCGTTTACCATTACCAACTCGACTCGATCCAACTCGACTGCTATGTGTACTCAATGCACAACGGTCGAGTTGGTAAATGGTTGGGTTGGCACAATGGTCGAGTTGCTTCAACGGCGAGTTGTATGGGATACGGGAACCTGTCTAATACGCGCCATGCGCCAGTGCACTCTACTTCATGAACGTGCAAAGCAGATCTTTTCAAGATTTAGTCGAGATCGGACGTTTTGTGCGTAAAATGTCGGTATTTTTTTCGTATACATTGAACAAAGATTTTAAGGAAATTACCTCCTGGAATCAACACATAATGTAATTTTAAGATATACTTCCCACTTGCACTTTTGTCGCAAATGTTGCTTTTCTGTAGAAAAATCACGTTTTCTTCTTCAAAAATTGCCTTCAGTTAGTGCACAAGATAACCATTCACACGCGCGCGCAGCGCCCTCTGTTGTCGCGCTTACGCACAGACCGCTCGCCGCGTCATTTTGTGCATTACTTTATGCAGTAATTTTATCATTTATTTATCTCAGAAATGCAACATTTGCGACGGAAGTGTCAGTGGGAAGTATATCTTAGAATTGAATAAGCTATCGATTCCAATATATAAATTTACCCAAATCCGTGTTCAATGTATATGAACAAATACCAAATAGGGTGAGTAGCACGCATTTTAAGAAGAAATATGCATTCGAAAATTTCTAGGTGTGATGTACCGTAGCTACACATAGCAACAACAGCGCAGTACGTAACTTTCTAAAGTGCACCTCCATTTTGAAAGTAAATAATTCGGGGCGCCAGCCATTATGCAAATTGTTACACGGAAAAGGCCAATTTAGTTTTTCCAGCAAAATTTCGTGACGATCGCAACGTTTGAACTTTGACCTTTTCTCGTGTGAGTGTCGTGAGAGGGCGAATTTGCATTCGGGAGCCTATAGCTCTGGTGGTTTGTCCAAGAGCATCGTGAAAATCCGGTTAAGCTAATAAATATAAAAAAAGATATTTCTAAAAAAATCTACGAAGTTTTGCATAGCCTTTTGTAAAAAATATTAAATACTTAAAATGAAATGTCTACAGGCATCAAAGACAAAAACGGTAAATCGCAGGTATAATTTCCTTTTGGGCAAGCCAGGGCTATATACAAGAAGGCAAAATACAAAGAGGTATTTTTTTTGGTAATATAATATAAAAAATTATTTCACTGAGAGATGAATGTGTTGTAGATCAATCGTGCATATAGTTGCCGATACTATCTTCTTTTATAGTAGTATGCAATGTACGATGATGTGACGTCACAGTGAGATTTAATCGTCCATTCTGTCGGTGACTGAAACAAAACAAAACAAGTCAACTGGTGGTACAGCAGAAGGATTGAATTTAAAATTTACAAAATCCTTTTTGTAATAGCGGCGTTTTAAAATAACATGAAATATCTGCCAACCAGAATTTAAAAATTTCGAATGACTTGAAATAACCATATATCTATAGATTTTGAACTTTACTTTTCCTCCCAGGGTCATAAATTGTTTCAGTTGATCGCTTGATATGTATCAAAGCGACATGCCGGGTCATTCCATGAAAACGGGACACAGTGTCCTCCTTACGTCGTGACACTTTTGGAGTTGATTTTTTTATAATTAACGGACTTCAGAGAACGATCAAACTCGGCATATAAAGCATATATGACCTCATAAATTGAACAGCACCTTTATCTGATACCCAAAACATAACGAGAACGATTCAATGAACTATTGCGATCTTTTAAGTGCAAGTGTAACATTTTTAAACTTTCGCTCAAAATGTGACAAATTTTGCTCATAATGTAATTTGAATCGACAAAGTCCAGGTTCTACAGCTGGGTAAAATCAGCAACTACCTTTTCCAGAAAGAAAGTGCATGGTCAAAAAGACTTGAAATGTAATCACAAGAGTTAAAAATGCATTGCAGTGCCCCCTTACTTCTTGAAACTATTTTCTTGAATATTAATACCAAGTCATGTGTAACCGTTTGTAAATTACTTTAAATATTCTACATTTTTTAAAAATTGCACAGAAATTTCTTAAAAAAAAAAAAAAAAGCACACTTTGGCTCCTGTTTTTATGAAAAGACCCAAAACAGCCATTCGAGAATGAAATTTGTGGGTGCTTGGCAATGCCTTACACACAAGACATTTCAAGAAACAAATGAAATATCTGACAGTTAGTACTGAGCAGCCTGTTACAGGACACGGATTTGAAATTTCATGCTATTATATGAAACACCCAAAACAAATGATCAGAAACAGTTTACGGTAAACGTGTATTAATACAAAATACAAAAACAATTAGGGCCTACGTCATTTAGAAAGTCTTTGATCCAAAACAGACCCTTTTAACGTTATGAAGTTTGTAGTTTCAGCCAATATGTATCTTTAAAACAAAATGGCAGACTTTTAAAACACGTGGTAGCTGCAAAGAAACCCATCCTTTTATCCTGTTACGTTTGAGTTAAAGTGCGCATGCTCAATATTGCGCAAAAATGGAAAATGACCATGTTGTTTTCTGCCACCAAGTATCTAAAATGTGTCCCATTGTTATCGACAGCAAAGCAACAAAAAAAAGATAATAAAATATTCTACACAAGACCAAAGCACTTTTAAAAAAACAACCGACTAGCGTGTATGCTATGACTGAACAATTGATGTGGTCTACGTATACTCACCGTATTCGCAATGTCCAATTATGACAGACGAACCACCGTAGTACAAGTCACATTCAATCAGGTTATTCTCGTAATCAGACTCAGCTACCTTGTTGTTGGGATTGATGTGTATCTTTGCACAAAAAAAACGATAAGAAGACAGTTTTCTCGAAATTAGCTATGTTAAAAAGAATTCGCGACTGTGTCACTCAACAGCACATGAACACCCTTATGTTAAGCTTAGTCATGCCTAGTCTAGATTATTGTTGCACAGTATGGGGTGACCGTTACGCATCTCATAACAATGTCTTGAACAAATGCCTCAAACGTGCAGCCAGAATAATACTGAAATGCGATTTCCTAACGCCATCAGCTGACATGTTTAAAAAGCTCGACTGATGGCTTGCCTATCCAGAAAGAGTTAAATACAAGAAAGCTATATTTGTCTTTAAAAGCATCAATTCCTTGGCCTCGCAGTATATGGCAAGTCTATTTACACCTTACGTACAAACTCGAGAAACTCGTCAATCTGCCGAAAAGACACTGAAAATTCCCTTTGCACGAAAGGGGTCTTACGCCTCGAGTTTTGCTGTAACTGGCGCCGCAATTTGGAACAGCCTTAGTGCACACCTTAGAACTATGTCTTCTTTGAGCTCATTCAAATCGGCACTTCGCCAAACATACACATAATATTCACATGATCAACTTCAAGTGAGAAATGCTAATTTACGGAGTCGTATGACTTGGTTGCCATAAAATCAAACTTTAATTTTGGAGCCGGAGGGGAATTTTCCCATTTTTAAAATATTTTTTTCTCTTAAAAAGAGTTTTTGCGGGTTTTTCGCCCTTCCCGTAATTAGCGTAAATTTTAGTGTCACAATGCATGTATAATAATTACTTGTGATGTTGTGCTTCTGTAACCATTATTTTTTTGATGTTGTAGTTGTTGTACAAATGTATCTTATTCCAGTTTGTTAGTAATTATGAAGTTGTTCAATTTAGTATATTGTTCTATGTGTGTTTGCAGGGCCCCAATGGAAACCAGTTTTTGTAAACTGTTTGGGCACACCCTGGGTAAATAAATGGAATAAATTAATTAATTAATTCACCAGAAGTCAGAACTTTTAACTTTCAAATGGAGCCTATGGAGGTGCAGTTTAGAAAGTCCCCACTGTATGTTATCGTTGCTACGTGGTGCACGCCATTGCCTATTAACATGGGCTTAGGCTGGTTTGGTCCAGAGGGGTGCGATTTTCATCAAAGCGGAACTCCAATGCCCGACATCTGAACCGACGTCGCTCAGCAGAAGGGTGGGGTGCCCTCTCCTTCAATATGGCATATGTAATATTTGAATCAGAGCATCATGTTTGACAACAGCGGAGACTAACGGAACTCCCTTGGGGGAGAGTTCGTTCGCATCCCCGCCCCTAACCTGTACCCTGAATAATATGCATATCTTTCAATAATATCTCACCCTGAGTTTGTACAAGTCTGCTCTGATTCCAGTGATATCCACCCATTGACAATCGATGTTGCTGGCGTAGATATCGATGCAATTGACCGATATACCCTGATCGGTATTGCATGCGAATTGAGGCGTGACCCCGCCGTCGCAATGGCCGTCTTCTAGACAGAAACTGGCCTTGTGTCCCTCGGCCACTCGCTCGCCCTTCTGGTTGATGAGATCGTAGTGGCTGAACACCTCCATGCTGTGGTAATGCCTGCATGTAAACATCCAAAACAATGGCCGTGTTTTTGTGACCATGACTGTACAAACAGGTTTCTGATGTAATCATTAAACATATTTTGTCCGTGGTTCTCAGTGATTTATTTTTCTCCGAACAATTTTTGAAAGCATCTACTTTATTTTAACGAAAAAACATTGTATTTTAGACATCGGCAACCCTTTAAAAAACGCCGTTTTTATACGGCCGTTTTTGGCCTGTCAAATCTTTTTTCTTCTGCCTCGGAAGACTTTCTGAGAAAAAAGGAACAATATTATACAGGCCACCAGCCCAGAGGGCGCGCTGTACGCTGCGCATTTCAGACCAAACTCGGGGACTCGGACTTGGGCGTCTCAACATCGGTACCTTGTGGAGACATGGTTTCTATGGCGCACAAAGGGTTATAAAGGTCTCCACAGGGTAATTCTAAAGGTCTCCACAAGGATGGCTCTGGTTAGTCTTGTGTGTTTTAGGGAAAATTGAGGGCTTTCTAAATTATTCTGGTCGAGCCCGTCGCTAGATTATGAATTTTGGCAATTAGGGACGAAATTTGGGCTCCGAAAAAAATGTCTGCTTCGTACGGGAGGCGCCTGTCGAAATTTTTTAGCAAATTCTAGCCTTGCGTTGGGGGAACAAAGCCATGTCTCCACAGGGATGTGGAAACGAGAAAGCGGCAAGTCGTAGTTGAATTATTGGCGGACCGCCAAGGTCATCTTCGACTATGAAGGACAAAAATCACTAAAACATGTGGGCCTACTCTAGTCTAGTGAAATAACCAGTCTATAGTCAATGCATTGCATTGAGTGTAGCAGGATGGCGGATGGTGGCTTCAATTAAGGAGTGGCTTACTGAGCCCATATAGGTCAGTGGGGTAGACATGTGCGCCAAGAATCCGCACAGAATATTCAGACATTCATTTGTACAAAGCTTACCTGTGGCAACTATGCCATATCCAGCTGTATCGAGACAAGAAGGGCCTGAACTGTTCCATTCCCCTGTTCATGATGGCACTAGTGAACCGTAGTAGACGGCGCATCCCCCAGTTATTGGGAGCATCAGAAAGACACCCCTCCTCCCGAGCACACGTCATTACCGTCTCGGGCCAATCCTGGACGCGCACCGAAGATTGTAAAATGTGAAGATCCATTAGGACGTCCGAGAGTGCTGGGAAAAAAATAAGAGTAAGTGAGAATATTGCCGAACCATATGGGACCCACATCAAAAGAGTATAGTAATATTAAAAAATCAACTAGATTATTAAACCGACGAGCAGCCCGATTTGTGTTGCATGATTATGCCAGAACATCCAGCGTCTATGAGATGTTGAAACAACCTAAAAGAGAGCTCTTGGAATCAAGGGAAACCAAAGCTCGCCTATGCACCGTTTATAAAGAAACAAATCAACTATTTCTTAGTAATACAGTGTATAGCTTATCTCCTTCAAACACAAGAAATGTCCGTGTGTTGGCTCTTTTTGATGTGCAGTGTGATTCTGTGCCGTATTTTATCGTACCCTGTATTTTAATGGCTTCATGTATATTTTATGTGTCTATTTATAAACTTGCCAATGAAAGCCGGTATTATTTGCATTTTTAATGTGAACGTAATAAACTGAATTGAGGAAAGAAATGAAATGCACTTATTACCATTTTTAACAGCTGACAAACTCTTAAGCTTATAGTATCGATGTTAGAATACCATTAAAAGGTATTTTTGATAGAAGCTTACTGTCAACGCAGACGACTCCGGCTCGGAACCCTCTGTCGCAGACGTTTTTACTTGACAGGCGTTTGAATTTGCACTCCCTGATGGTTCGTTCGTTGCCCGAACATTGCACGTTCAGCATGACGAACTTTCTCTTGGGCGCTGCGCCGTAGCCAAGTGTACTCTACGGTCGATAAAGATTGATCCAGTGGTAAGCTGGCGGCTGCACTATGAAAATGCCGCATTTTATTACTGTGGGAATCACTTTGTTCAAACAGGATCTCTTAGACATGAAGTAAAACAGTCTTGAAAGTGATTCCAAAATGAACGGTCGGTTAATGCCTTGGTATATCCACAAGTTCTGATCAAAATTCGAAATGTTTTAACGTATACTTGTATCAATGTCTTAAAATGGGAAAACACGTATATTCATCAGAAAAACATGGAGAGCCTTTTTTAACTTTGACCTCCCGATTCAGGCTTCAGACAAAACTCACATCTGATGCATAGCGAGCGTGTCCCAAGTCAAGTTGCCTGCAAACCACCCTAGCGGCCAAAAGGTTCCACTCATTGCCGCAAATATTGCCCCATTCACCGTTGACGAACACCGCTACACGCCCCTCGCGGGCATACGTTCCACCTTCCAGTTGAACCTGAACCAACATTGAAATGTTAGTGATAAAGACATTCTTAACAATAACTATAGTATAAAATGGATTACCTTAACCGATTAAGAATGTATTTACTGTGCACAGTGCCCTTATCCTTTAAGACTGGATTTACACTGAGTCTTTTTGCGTGTAAGGCCGAAAATCCATGTACAACAGGGGCTGTGTCAACCTACAAATTAGAAGAAGGTATTTGCGCTTGGTCATGTGCTTCAAAATGCGAAATCTCTTCAAAAATTTACTCCTGCTGTTAGAATTGGAAGAAATGACCATAGTGAAAAGCTCAATATTCCATTTGCTAGAACTGACTGCTGCAAGTACTCTTACTTCGTCCAAACTGCTAACGAGTGGAACGGCCTGCCCGAGAGCATTGTTCAGAGCTCATCTCTAAAGTGTTCAAAAAGACCCTTTTAGATTTTGTAACTGTTTAGTTAGTTTATAATTTTGGTTTACGTTTTATCGGTGTGAATTATTTATAATTGTACATATTCTTGTATGTTTCCTATAATTTATAATTCCTTTAAATTTGTATTGCTTTTGTCTTGTATCCTTTTGCCTTTTGTTGCCTGTGATTGCTTTCATTTTTTTCGTTAGGTCCGTGAATTTTATTGTTAATTTGCTTGACGGAGTGTTTTAATCCTGCTTTATTTTCGTATAATATATTTTGTTTGTCCCAGAACATCCCCCTTTTTGTGGATTTTATAATAATAATTAACTTTTTATCAAGTTTTTGTGATACTTACTTTTTAAAGTTTTTATGGATTGTATAATCTTTACCACGACCCTTGACAATGGTCAGAAATATATAATAAAACAAAACAGGGAATATTTTCAAAGTGAATTATTTTACTTTACCCTTTTTCCCAAAAATGTGGCAAATTTAAATCTCGCCAGTTGTGACCGGAAAAAAACGCTTTTTTTCCGAAGCGTGCTGGATTTTCATCTTAAAATCTACTTTTTTTCTTCACTTTAATCTTATTTTGACTACTGCTGCATATTTTATTTTCCTTAACCCCATAGCAAAATAACTATTGACCGCTTAGCCAAGCTGTACTGGATGGGAACAGATACTGCCCAAAAGGTGCAATCTGTCTATATTCGGAGAGGAAAATGTTTAATTATTACATAGAACTAAACAGACAAGACATCTGCATGGGATTTCTTTTAATATGTCGCTTTTATACTGTGTCTGACGCGCGTCGCTTTCAGAAAAAGCGATGTGGATAAAATTTGGCGTGAAACGACGCACTGAAAATCTCAGAATCACATAAAGGAGAGTTCACACTATCGCGGAAAAAATCACACTGTGCCATTGGTTTGTGAACAAACTGGTTTGCCACTTGTGCGCGGCATATCGCGACGCGCAAAACGTTTTGAGCTGGGTCAAAGTTCAAATTTGTTGAACTTTGACCGCGGTGCGCTAACCTTTCCAACGCGCAGCCAATGAGGTATCAGAGAAGCCCCAAGTTACCGAAGTGGAATTTTCTATTTTGGAACGATCGACGATTGGGGGCTCATGCAATGCGGTGAGCGCAGCGCGGCAGCGTGATTTTTTTCCGCGATAGTGTGAACTCACAGGGCTTTTCCGCACGTAATTTTGACGCGCGTCATTTTCAGAAAAAATAACAAGTGGCGTGGAGGGAATTTTGAGTAAAACGACGTACTGAAAATCACAGAAACGCTGTCCGCTCATGTCAATTTTGTGGTTTTCAGTGTGTCGTTCCACACCAAATTCCCCCCACACGGCATTTTTCCAAAGCATTGCGCGCAAAATGTTTACTCGTTAACGCGTGAAAAGGCTCAGTGTGACTCTAGTCCAAATTTGTTGCGCGCGTCGGAATTTTCTGCGAACCAACGCTAGGGCACACTCAGACAATTTATCGTTAGTAAACCTTTGCGGCATCGGTGGCAGTTTTTCAATTATTTGTATCATTAGTGAATGGTTCATCGTTTTTCTGGAATTAAGGGATATAATTAGGTGATCGGGCCAACAGCCCGATCACCTATTACTCTTTTTCCACTCAAACGTTTCCAGAGCTTTTCTTCAAAACGGTTCAAGCTATCAATTTGAAACTTGGTAGGAACATCAACCCCAATGTGAAGGTGTGCATACAAGTGTGACGTCACTGTGACGTCATCGGGTATCAAATTACAACCCAAAAATGACCAAAATATGCATGTTTTAAAATGCTTCCGTCTGGAAAACCACGTGACCCATGATCTTCGTATTTGACAGGCTTATATATCAGATCATGGCCTACAATTTTCTTCGTGTGGGCATTTTCATCTGACCCTTCCTTCTGGGGTCAATCTGAGGTCAAAGTTCAACGAAAACGAAAATCTAAATTTTTGCACTTATTGAGCAACAATGCCCATCAAACCAAGCTGAATCTTTAAGAAACTAAGTACAGGCATAGGTCCTATAGCAGACTTTCACCAGCGTGTTTAATATTATGATGGCATCAAGCGTGACGTCATCGTGACGTCATCAAGTATCAAATTACACAACCCAAAAAACCAAAATATGTATATTTTAAAATGCTTCCGTCTTGAAAACCACGTGACCCAGGATCTTCGTATTTGGCAGGTTTATAGATGACATTCTGTTCTACAATTTTCTTTGTGTGGGCATTGTCATCTGACCCTTCCTTCTGGGGTCAATTGGAGGTCAAAGTTCAACGAAAACGGAAATCTCAGTTTTTACACTTACCAGTAACAATGCCCATCAAACCAAGCTGAATCGTTAGTGAATTAGATACAGACATAGGCCCTACGGCAGACTTTCACCAGCATGTATAGTATCATGATGGCATCAAGTGTGACGTAATCATGACGTCATCAGGTGTCAAATTACAAAAATTCAAAGGTTATTATTTTCAAAATTCATATCTCAAGAACCGTAATAGATACTTGAACAATTCTTTCACAACATGATAAGTCTAAATAAACTGAACAAATCATACGATGTCATGACCCCTGTGTGACGCCTACTTCCGGTCCAAACCGGAAGTTGTTCGAAAATGTGCAATTTTTTAGCATTTTGAATGCAAATAGATTCAAAGTGGTAGTGAATTTGACCATAATTCTACGGAACGAAATGTTTCCACACATGTGGACCTTTTGACTATACCATTGGTGACGTCATTACATGGACGGTGGTTACGTAATGTGGTGTCAAATTACGCAAATTTGGAGCTGAGATGTTTTAAAATGCTGTATCTTGAAAACTACAACAGATATTGGTATGATTCCTTCGCCACATTTAAGAACTTGATCAACATATTGTTCAACAATTTGTGCACAAAATTCAATTGTGACGTCATGATGTCATCACAGGTGTCACATTACAAGATTTCAAAGGTTATTATTTCAACAATTCATATCTCAAAACGGTGCAAGCTATCAACCCCCCAGCTATGGCGGATATGCAGGGAGGAGATATTAGTTACCGGTACATACAGCAGCCGATTTCACGAAACTTTACGCAATTGCGCAAGTCCACTTACGCCATAAGTTATTGCGCAAGTAATGGCGTAAGTGGACTTGCGCAATTGCGTAAAGTTTCGTGAAATCGGCTGCTGAACTTCCATTTTTGCCATTCCACAGGTGATAACAACGTCTGAAATTCATCACAAAATGTTCATTTAGCCCGATCACCTGGCGTTTGTAACAACAAACGTCATACCTCTAGTTCTGGATTAAGCTCTAAAAGCCTGAACCTCATATGTTGATGGATTTTGCTGCAATGTGAATGGATTTCCAGGGAATTCCAGTGAGTTGTCGAAGTGCGCCAAGTTAGGGGACATCACTATGTGCTATATTACCTTGCTGGCGACGTCAATATCAGGCACCGTGCAGTTCATGCCAGCATCCATAGCGTGGGTGCACCTACTGCCGTTCAGGAAGCCATGGTCGCAGTCAGCTAGGGTACTCTCGTTTCCCTCGCATCTCACCCGCCACAACCAGATCGGTCCAACTCCTGTTATTTTCAGGGGAAAATCGACCCAAAACAAATTCACGGTCTGACGTCGTGTCGGATTTAATAGTGCCAAGACATGATGACGTCAGTAGTATATGTGGCGCATTTTGACCCCCATTGAGCTGGGTTTTTTTGGCGTGTATATTGTATGGGTTAAGGACGTAAGGGAAGGGGAGGGTGGTGATGAAAGAGGAGACGGACGAGTCGGGGTGCCTATAACCAACCGGAACTCATCTGAATTCCTTAAAGGAAAGGCTCGTCAATGCGCGCGTGAGGCCAAATTCGTGCCACGAAATACGCAGCTCCATGCCTTGGCTATGGAACTGCGTATTTCGTGACACGAATTTGGCCTCACGCGCCCATCGACGAGCCCTCTGCCTTTAAGTGGTCAACGGGCAATGTACGGTTTGTAGACGTTTTATTCCACCACGTAGGCCTACCATCAATAAACATCAAACACGACAGATTAAAAGTTAAAATCAAATCTAGCTACGGATGTAATTTATAGTATGAATAAGTGATTATTTTTTAGGGATTATGACCCAGGGACCGCTGGGTTGAATAAATTTGATACAAATGTGGACAACTGTGCATGGGTTTGGCGTTCGTTCAGCTTACACCAAGTTTAACATCAGAGTGTTCTTTTTGCCATCACGTGATACACGTGTCTGCCCGGCGCCAGCCACCTCTGCCCCAACTCACAGGCGGGTCTCTGGTGGACGGCTCGGTGTAATGACCTGGGGCCAATTTCATGGCGCTGTTTAGTTGAAAAAATTGCTTAGCACAGACTTTCTTTGCTTTGTGAAATGTGTTACAAGCTAAAATTATGGCTGCGTTCGGGCGTGTACTCGTGTTAACACGAGTATACTCCTGTGTACACAGATATGTGCGCGCGAACGGCAAGATTAACACCACTAGGGTCAATGAGAGTATGCTCTCGTTACTCCCGACAAATGGGGAGTATGCTCTTACTCCAGACGAGTGTTATGTGATTTGTACGAAGATGGCGAAATATGGGTGGGATCTTTGGTGAATTTGCTCAACGTGTCAACTAGATAACTGAAACAACAACTCACTAAGGTTTGTTTTAGACGGCATCAAAGGTTCTCATGACTTACGGTCTGTATTTCCTTTAGTTTCTTGTGAGCAGTGAAACGGCGGTTTTCTGTATAGTCATGGCAAGAGAGGGCCATCTTGACTGATGGCCATTCGTGCATGCGGACTACGGACTTGCCGTTCGCGTTATGTGACTCGAGTGCAATGCGCACGCATTACTCCGGAGTACCGAGAACTGCACGCCCGAACGCAGCCTATACGTCAAATTGTGTTTTTAGCAAAATATTAGTAAATACACATCACATACAACTTTGGCTGGCAACCCATGTTTGCAATACAAGGCAAATAAATTCTGTGCTGAGCAATTTTTTTGCTAAACAGCGCCATGACATTGGCCCCTGGCAACCGCGCGGAAGTTGCAAGTAGCAAAACATGGCGGATATTTTGGAATCGCAACGTGAGTACGAAGAAAAACACATTATACGACAAAAATAGAAGGGAATAGGGGTGTACTTGCATTTTCTAAGCTTAATCAGAAGATGGGAGAAATACCATACACGTTCGCCATTGAGACTCTATGTACTAAGTCTATGAGGCATGGCATAACAAATCCCAAGTGCTTTCGAAGAAAACTTGAACGTTTCTCAGTGCACGGAGGAAGGAACTTCCTCCGTGCTCAGTGCTAAAATCATGTTTCCTCACCAAATTGAAACTTTTTGGGGGCATTATCATGTAATATTTAAAAAGAATTGGTGGTGAACGTGTATGGTATTTATACTCACTACACCTCATAAATATTCATAAGCAAATTGCAGCACGTCATTGGCCGATTCAGCCGCGCGATTGGGAAGTAGAAATGCTACGCGCCCATATGACGTCAACCCGGTGAGTATCCAACTTGCTGCCGTGCGGTATTTTTTCTGGTAGCACCAGAAATTCCCTCTGGAACCCGCCTCGTAAAAAATGTATTGTAGACTTCACGGAACCAGACTAATTCAACTCCCTCAAATACCCATTTTACTTGCTGCAAATGGCAACATTTCTGAGTTTGGATTACAAAAAAAATAATTGTTTGTTGTAATTGTATATTTGCCTTGAATCTGTTATTTTGTCAATTTGCTCATGAGTATTTATGAGGTGTAGTAAAACAAACACAGCATGGTTTATTTCTGGAAAGTAGTGGGAATTACTGGTCCCTTGGTGTAGGTCAGCTTGACTACCTCCCTCCGCTTCGCGTCAGGAGGTAGTCAAGCTGACCTACATGTACACCTCGGGACCAGTGATTCCCACTACTCACCCTCAAACCATGCTGTATTTGTACACAACAGTATTTGTTACCTTGTCCGAATTCCGAATTGGGTTTTATTCCCAGCGCCACACCATAGCCCAGCTGTCTACACGCCACGCTAGCACTGACCAAGTTCCAGCCTTCACTACACACCGTTCCCCATAAGTTGTTGATGTATACCTCTACCCGACCCTCGCCAAATTTAGCCCCAGATTTGAGTCGGATTGTGGGCTTAGGTTTCTTGATCTTGATCTAAAGGACCAGAAAGGATTACGTAAAAAGATGCAAAAGCAAACCAGTTATAATGTGAACATTTTGTGAGGTTTTCGGGAAGGGTTGGAGTTGGCGCAACCAGGTATTAGATCATTTAGATGATAACACAACGACATCATAACTGACACAAAAACTGCACAAATATTCTGCGCGAAATTTATGTCAGATTTGCATTCGCTTTCGCTTGGAGTATGAACCGGTACAGGGAGGTTTAGATGCACGTAACACGCGAACGTGAACGCGAACTTCGTTATTAGCACCGGTCATATCACGAGTAGGCCTTAGAAGTCAGGCTCGAATCTTGGTCACAGCAACAAAGTTATCTCGCCTTGCACGAAAGTCACAGGTGTGGGTTTTGGTAATCATCTGTTCTAAGATCTCTTCTCAGAATAGTGACCAAGAGTTCAAAGTATTTCACGTTCACGTTCGCGTTTTACGCGCATCTAAACCTTCTTATTATGTCACATTTCGCTCAAATCTCACCCTGCAATCCATATCCTGTCGGATGCCCTTAAATAATTATGTCGCCTCTCGCTATCGAATCTGAAGACGAGTTACTTCACGCACGACAGTTGCATCAATTTCGCAGTAAATATCTACACCAGATAAAACTTGTTCAACATTTTGCGACATGCTGATTGGTTCGACGAAAACGACATTGAAATCAGCAAACTGCTGCATGAAACCCGCACAGCTCACAACACGAAACTCAGTTCCAACAACCAATTAAAAGCACAACAAATGTTAAGCTATAGGGGACTCTTGGTGGGCAAGCAAAGCCTAGGAGCTGCAGCAGTTGCATGAAGAAAACAATCTGCAAGGATTCCACCAGGAGCTAAAACGCATGGCCCGCGGCAGTCATCAAATCATCCTGTTCTGTCTCAAGATGGACAAACTGTTTACACCAGCAACAATGACATTTTGGACCGGGGAGTGACCACTTCAGCATCCTTCTCTGCAGACCACTTCCTGGATTCAGTGGCTTCAGTGGCTTCGACAACGCCCTGAACTACACAAGTTCAAGGTGCAGTAAAAAAGCATGGGAAACCGGGAGGCACCAGGTCTCGACGGCATTCCGGCAGATACAAGTGTGGTGAGGACAAACTTCTCCTTAATCTTATTGGCATCTTTATTTATGCATCTGGGATCATGAAACTGTATCACAAGACTTCAAAGACGGAGTAATTTTGAAAATCTACAAAAATTCAGAGCTTCCACAGCGCCCTGAACAAGCAAAACTTCCTACACAAGTTCAAAGTGCAGTGAAAAGCATGGGAAACTGAAAGGCAGCTGTCATGGGGTGTGTCTGACGACCCGCTCTGACAGACATCGCTTTAGCCTTTCACGTACAAAAGCAAAGACAGGCTAGTGGAGGGGGCATGACGGCGACGGTGACTCTCCTCGGACAGAGCAGTGCGAACTTAACTGCTTCAGAGGTTGCTGTTCCATTATGGATGCTGCGTTGCCAATTAGATCATACTGCAGCCAGGTCCTCCCAGGTATATAGCTAGTCACCTCAATATGACAGACTTTCAAAGTGTCTCCTTGAATCGAAGCTTAGGTCGAACAATGGGTCTCGCACCGAGACATACAGCGTGAGGCGAAATACGTATTTTGAAGATAAAGCGAGATTTGCACAGAATAGAAGAAGACCACATCGTAAATGCATTTCAGTGTTTAAAGCCACTAATCCTCCCATGTTTGTTCTCCAGAAGGAAGAAAAGAACATTACAAACCAGCAGCACCTGAAACATTTCCGTGGTTTCTACACGTGGCTGTATTATTCTCTTGCTCCATCTCGATGACAAACATGAGAAAGTCTGTCATCGGTAACACTGTGAAACAACTCTATGGGTCATTCACAGGTGCACCACCACTTGAAATTTTCCCTGTTAAGCCTACCGCACACCTTTGCGATTTACCGGCCAATCGGCCCACCGGTTTGTGTATAAGAGAAAGGTGCGAGCTCAATCTTCGTGCCGGTCTGACCGTACACCGAACGACCGGGGAAAATCAAACTTGTTCGATTCTTCCGCATCCGATGGTCTGGTGTCCTGTTGGCCGGTAAATCGCAAAGTTGTGCGACGGGCTTAAAACATCACTCACAACTCTTGGCGCTGGTTTCCGGACAGCCTTCCCTTTTCCTTTCCTCCTCCTCGCTTCATCCGCTGCCTCGTCATTCACGATGTTCGGTCTTTCCGTCGTCGTAATGGTTTCATTGCCTGTCACGGTAGAGTTTTCCTGCAAATCACTGGTGTCTGGCAATGTCGTATTTTGTACTGCGTCAGCTGTATCCATTTCACCTTCTTCGTCGTCATTCGCTATTTCTTCATCTTTCGCCAATTTGTCGTCTTCGTCCACAAATCCTTCCATCGGATCTCCATTTTCGTCGTACGGCGTGTCTAATACGAAATCGCCGCGGTGGCAGCGCGCGTGCGCCACGTGGTCCGAAATGCAGTCCGCGTAGTTGGATAGATCGTCGAAGGCGCATTCGCCCATCCTGACCTCCGACCCCGTGCACTGGAAGTTGGTAAACCGCGTGCTCTTGCGTCTCTGTAAGTCAGCCCTGATTTTAAAAAAAAGTCCAGTTTAAATTTATAAACGATACGATTTCCCCCTTCGTTATACCTGATATTGTATACACGTCGGAATACATTCATTTTCTCCACTTAATGAATTGAGTGGTTTGGGTCATTGCTCGCAATCATATGTGAAAACTTGGGTTTGCGGGTTCGAACCTCCCCCCGGCTGCGGTGCCTGTGCCCTTGAGCAAGGCACTCAACCACACTTGCTCCATCCTTCGGAAGGGATGTAAAGCCGTTGGTCCAGTGTGTCAGGTAACGTTAACGCACTTTAAAGATCCCAGAGCATTCTTTCGTGAAGAGCCAGGGGATTCCCTTGTGTCTCTGGCCATTTCTAATTCTTCATGGGTTTCCTCACGCTTTCAAGTGACTGTGCAATGGGCACTTTTGAAGAATCCTTGGGTATGAATACCAGAAAGAAATAATAATAATAATTTTGAATGTGTCCATGCATTTAAAATGAGGTTCCCCTGTAATATTTGTTTGGTTCATTCGAGCAACATTTTTTATGAGGTCCAAAATGTGAGCTTTTCCTTTGCATCCCTGTATTTTAATGAGGCTGGATCCGCCACTGACAGGGGAAAGATCGAGTACTAGATTGGTTCGCTTATTGCGAAAATATAGGGATCGGTAAAGGGCAGCCATGACGGGCACAATTCTGCCCGTCACGTGGTTATTATTATTTTTGTTTGTTTAGTAAGTGCGCAGATCTTGCATTGACATTTGTAACTTGGCCGTGCGTGTCGAACATATCCAATTATGTAAATAAAGTACATTGCCTAAAGCAAAGGGCTTGGCCAATTTTTAAATATAAAAAAACACAATGCGCACGCGCAAAGACGACCAATTACAGATCAAGATGAAGCGTCCTTTACCTGTCCTTATATTCTCCTGTGTGGAATATGTGGACGGGAACCAGTCTAATCGAGTACGTTCAGTGTAGGTCCATCACCTACGGGGCCCAAGAGGGGACATTCAAAAGTGTTTTAAATGTTCGTATTTAAAGATCCGTAATGTAGTAATACTTTCCCGTCCTGTACTTACTCCTGTTGGTAGCCTACTCGTAGTGGCAAGGAGTCCTTAAAGCCCAGCATACCGCACACCACTTTGGAGTCACTTGTATCCCATTCAGTGCCGCACACTGTACGCCACTTGCCCTTGTAAAACAATTCGACCACGCCCTCCGAAATGGGCTGCGGCTTTGACGTCCCTACAAGACGCACTTTGATCTGTCGCCTGTCCTGAGAATTGTATTCAAATAAAAGACGAATGGTCTTTGCCTGATTTTTGTTATGTAATTAGAAGGATTGCATTACACCTAATTGCATGTTTTTAATTGAATATATTTGCAAGGAAAATTAGTACAAAATCGCTAAATCTTCACAACAGTCTAAGTTTTTGGTCGCAGCCTAGTTAGTCGAACTTAGTCCATAGCCATTAAGATTAGCCCTTTGCGTGTTTCGCATAAACTGCGCCTGGTGTAGTCGTACCTCCTTTCATATACACACTTAGTATCCACTTAACCAGGCTAAATGTTGTTGATATGTGGTGCACGCAGCAGGTGTGAAGTACATAATCAATACCGTGTTTATCGTAGGAGAGAATGGCATAAAGCAGCCAGACTGTTGGTTGCTAGGCGGTGGCGTGCACCTCGCTGTGTGTAAACTGCACCTACATTTTAATGTGAAGAATTCGGGGAGCCAGCATTATGCAAATGTTACACGCAAAAGGCTTATTCAAGACTTGGTGACGTCACAAACTATGACGTAATTTTGTCTTAAAGACGCAGGCTCGTCAATGCGCGAGGAATTCATCGCGCTCCATACTACATACGGATGTTACGACCCCGACGGTCCAGGCTCATTGGTTTACGTACGTATATACAGACACACGTATAGGCGCGCGCTTGATTCGACTACTGTTTGCTGTCCAGCGCGCCTGCACCCTTTGGGATCGTAAGAGCTTGGGCAAGGTATGGAGCGTGGTGAATTTCCTGGCACGAATAAGGTCGTAGAGCATTGACGAGCCTCCGTCTTTAAGACTGTTACTTAGGCCATGTATACATTTTCTTGGAAGAGGTTTTTTGTTTCCAAGTCAAAAACCTGAAAACATCAAGTTCTCAACCTGTACATTAAACCAAGAAAACACAGTATGTGATCCCCGAGAAGTTTAACATGACGCCTCGTCGCAATGCATGCCATGTATTGTAATGTACATGTATGTCATGGCTGAATCTGCATGCACTGGGGGATCCACAGCGAATCAGCGACCTCGCCACGTCGTAAATTGTGCATATTACAAGTTAACTAATTTAGGTGACCAAAGACTGGACGAGAAACAAAATCGAATTGTCCTCATCGCGATGGATTGTTAAAAGGCCACCGCAGACGACGAACATTTGTTTGAGAACATTATGTTTGCGGACTGTGAGAAAGAGAACGCTCATGGACTGACAATTTCTGCCAAAGAAATCAACGACATCGCAACAATTCGCAAATATATTTGCGACATCATAAATTGTATTTGGAAAGATTTGCGAATTTTTCCAAAGATACGTGATAGGAGATGTCCCTTGTATACCACCATGTAGAGCATGAATAAGAGTCCGGTTGGAGAAAACTGGCGCCAAAGGCGCAACGTGGTCTTTTTGGGGTGTCATCTGTGAGCCTAGCGTCTTTCGCCCTCTGCCTTTCCCCCTCACCCTTTTTTTGTTTGCCGCGAGAGGACAATAAGCATACTAACATAATAGCCATGCACCCTGTATACGTTCTCTCTAAAATGTTTGTGTCTGCGATAGCCTTCGGAGTCATACAAAACGTCAAATCAAAATAAATAGACTAACATGCAAAAGCAGCCAACACTTGAAAGTTAATCTTGCCACAAGTAAACAATGTTAATTCACAGCAACAAGTTCACAACAAACAACATATAAAACGACAAGAATTTGGTTCCTCGTTCAAGTATAAAGTTGACTTCAATTAGAAATTACAAACAAAATCCTTTCCAATTTCGATGATTTTTTTAAAGGGTTCGCAAACATTTGTTTGCTAACAGCGAATTTTTGTCGAATCGTATAACCACTGAAATCCGGGCTCAGTATAATCGCAGCAAAATATAATCGCAGTGGCGAATCCAGCCTCATTAAAATACAGGAATACAACGGATTTCAGGGAGTATACGACCACCTAAATTTCATTGTATTCCTGTATTTCATAGAGGCTGGATCCGCCTCTCAATCGCGGAAAGATTGCCTAAAACAGACAGATGCAACCTTTTCACAACCCAAAGCACCTCGCCACAGGTAAGACAATCACAACTCCGCTCGTCCGATGTGGGGGAGGGGGCAATGTTCGTCGATATTGAACTTACGAAATATTTTCGGACAATTAAGTTTCGTCGGGTGTGGTGAACGACGAACATAGGCCTAATGTTCGCCGAGTTTGTTAATACATTGGCCAAACAGCTATAAATTTCACGTTAAGGTCATTTTGGTTGCCGATTGAATTAGCCTTGGGCGTGCTTCACATGAATATTCTTGGGTTTCACTTTCTTGACAACCGGTTGCTATCCGCCATTACTGTATCCATACTATGGCAAACCAAAGCGAAAATAATTCAATACTGATAATTTAATATTGACGCATATTTTTGCAAATGTTGTGCAAGAAAAAAAAGTTGGCATGACTTTTAAATGTTGATAGACTGCTTTTGTTGGCAAGTTTTTTAAAAATGTTGAGACTTGTTTTTCACGGTTGATAGAAAAATTATCAGTGTTGAATTATTTTCGCTTTGGCGTGCCATAGTATGGGCATAGCAATGGCGGATAGCAACCGGTTGTCAAGAAAGTGAAACCCAAGAATAGCGTCTGATGTACTTTCTGTCACACACAGTTTCCAAATGACCAGACTAATTTTTTTGTTGCTATATGTAATGTGACCGGGTACACGCGGTAGGTGTAAAATACAGATTCATTACCGTGTTCACCACATGTAGCATCCTCTTGCAACAGTGCCCCTTTAAAGCACTCCCCAACTCCTGCGTATTGTTACGTCGCTTTGCAGAGTAGAAATTCCCTGAGATCTCAGGATGCACATGTAGGGGAGAAGGGGATAAAGCCACTAGACTGTTGGTTGCTATATGCAACGGCGTGTATCATGCACAACAGCATAGTGTGTAGACTTCTAAACTGCACGACCATTTGAAGGTGAATAATTGGGGTGGGGTGGGGGTGGGGGGTGGGGGGTGGGGCTGGGGGTGGGGGAGGGGGGGGGGGGGTGGGGGTGGTTGGCAGCCATAGTGCAAAGGTTACACACAAAAGGCTAATTGTTCGCGCAATGAAAGTCGCCGTTTTGTTTTGCCGCCTTTCCAGTGGTTACACAAATATCCGTCGTCTGCAGGGGGCATTTATTGACATTGTACGGTTGCATCCCACTAAATACACAAACATCAGTGCGCTGAGCAAAACAAAAGAAGAGAGAGTGTAGCCGAGTGTGGTCTATATATGTAGAAATAAGTATTTTTTACAATCTAGCTCGTAAAAATTGCCCTATTTTTTCCCAGTAGCGTACACACTGACTTTTTTCCAAAATGGACGCTGGTCTGTTTGGCAATGTTCATTATTGCATGCTAGCGTGGTTTAGTCACTGGTTTTATTTCACGTATAGAAATTGGAGTCGAGATGGACTAAAAAGTGACGGACTCCCCCAATAAAATTGAAAAGATTAGACTTTTGTCCCCAGGCCCTGTGAGAGTATTTAAAGTATTTTAAATATGTGAATAGCGTTGTTGTTGTTGTATATTTTATGGCATCTTCGGCAACTAAGGCCCTTTATGCCATCAACTATACGGTTTTGGCTTTAACTATACTAAATTATCAACTTGAGATGACGAAGAAGGAGTTGCAGTTTTAGAAGTGGGAGGAAAACCCCCAGAGAAAAGCCCCAGGGGAAAACCCACGCGGTCAAGTAGGGACTGCAAACCCAATCCACACACACGCCTCGGATTCGAACCCGGGACGCCAGAGGTGAAAGGCGAGGAAAGAACCCGTACGCCAACTCGACGAATAGCGTTGTCTCCTATAGGGCCCGTTTTAGTGGGGTGCACATATATACACAATTGCGTGCTAAATGCATGCTTGTGGGAGGAGTCTAATGGGGTAACGGCAGGCATGCGCACAAATGACGGGTCACACCAACAAGGTATAACACACTGACAAACAATGCCACCACTATTGCTCAAAAATGTAATTCTAAATTATTTTATCTGAAACCAAACGAAAACAAATAAACAGATTTGTACTCAAAATATATCGGCATGCATAAATACAGGTACGCTTATAGCTGGTGGCAAACAGCGATTAAGTGGTTTTACACATTGTGTGGAAGTATAAGTACATGTATAATGTTGTAACAGACGTTGGCAGTCCAACATATCTCCAACTATGCGTTCTTGGCCTTGTGTCGCTTGCGTCCACATTGCGCCGCCATTTTTTTGGCGCAGTGAAAAATGCCTAGTGAAAAAGGTAACGCGATTGAGGTACGCAACGGTCGCAGGCAGGGTTGAAAACGTGCCCAAAGTTTCAGACATGTCCGAAACTTAAGGCAGATTCGCATGCACTTTTAACCTTTTTGCGCGTAGATGCGATGAGGAAAAAAAAGCGATGTGGAAGGAATTGAGTGAAATGACGCCCCGAACCATAGAATCAGAAAAATGCTTTCCGCCCAAGTCGATCCTTAGGTTTTCAGTGCGTCGTTTCACTCCAAATTCCCTTCATGCCGCTTTTTCGCAAAGCGACGCGCTTTAAATTAACGCACAAAAAGGCTCAGTGTGAATCTACACTTATCTAATAACTGCCATCTTGTGGGGCACCTTTTGTTACTTGAACAGGTTCAACAATGTAAGGACAATATGTGTAACCATGGTTGTCCTCAATGAACAAAGAAACTGCCCCACAAGATGGCGGATATTCGATACGGTCTATTGCGTCGACGCAAGCAATGCAAACCCGTAGATTGGTTCCCGATCTTATCGCTTATTGCGAAAATATAAGGGTCGGTATAGGGCGGCCATGACAGGCAAAAATCTGCCTGTGGTCACGTGGTTATTATTATTATATTTTGTATTGTAAGTGCGTATATTTTGCATTGACATTTGTAACCCGGCCGTGCGTGTCGAACATATCCAAATGTAAATAAACATTGCCTATGGCAAATTGCTTCGCCGATTTTTTAATATAAAGCATACAATGCGCACGCGCAAAGACGACTAATCACAGATTAAGATGAAGCGCCCTTTACCTGTCCTCGTATTCAGCCTATGTGGAATATTATGTGGACGGGAAACTGTCTATGCAAACCTTGTGCAAACCCTGCGACCGAGCAAGCATTGCGACTGAGTCATTTTCCAAGCCTTTAGCCTAGTTTCCATATAATCGTAACGCGCGCACGCAGACTAGACGCAAACAACTGCAATGCAAACACTGACGGAAACAGTCGGCAAAGTTAAACTTGGTTCAACCAGGATCCAAATTCCCGCCGCTTATGTCCTCGGACGCAGTCTACTTACTTTCCTGATCTTGTTCCTACGTATACTTACTGCAGCCCTCCGTGCTTCCAGTCTCATCTCAATAGTGTCCTCGCTACACGTTAGCCCAATGTCCTCGGAGTGTTGGCAGTTACTGACACCCAGCTGAGCGTGTTGACAGCGGAACAGACTGGTTTCATTCCCCGTGCATCTGACGTTATCTAGCACGATCGGACCTGGTGATGGTTGTGCAATGTCACGGTTAGGCAAACAGACCTTAAAGTACGGTCCACACTAGAGCATTTTGGCGTTCCGCTGCCGTTGTAGTTTAGGCGCGCGGGGTGGACAATTGATAAGTGCATTACATAGATGCGTTCGTTCACATGACTCGACTCAACATAATCCAAAATATCTCGAATGTGGTTGGCTGCTGCCTTGATATTGGTCCGTTTTATCCAACAAGCTCAAAGTTGGACAATTGACTCCAATTTGTGGAGATACGAGAATGATGGGCGTTGTCTGGAGTGGAATCCACACCATCCAACTCTCAGTCGGCCGACATCGTCAGACAGATATGTTTGTTCTTGTTGGTCAACAAATGTTGGCTCGTGTAGTGTAAGAGGGCAATTTGTTTGTTCCCAAATAAGGAACAACAATTTTTGAGAAATTTACGAAAACTATTTTCTATAGGATGGTTGCTATGCACTGTTAAAAATAAACCTGTATTTTTACGGTGATTTCCTGGCAGTTTGGACGCCAGTACTATGCTGTTATATTACGGGTAAAACTGTATTTTGACAACAGACCGGCAGTCCAGAGCGTTTTGGTTAAACGAATGAGGTATACCAACAACCGAGGGCAGGAACATTTTGGGAGTGACCTAGCCTACTATGCAGATGTAGCGTTTGCGTTTTTAGTGGATTCTTGTTCCCCGACTTGTCAAAATTAGCCAAGGGAAAACAGACACTGGTTCATTAAAACAACGCAAGCCGGTTTTTGTTTAGGTCCACAAAAGCAACATCAAGGCTCCTTTCCTTCCGGCAGAGATGTGGTCGATTGATGGTCGCATGGACATAAATCCTGCTTGTTCAGGGCGCCGGCTGGGCCTGATGGCAGAGATGGCACGTTCTAGTAGAATCCTTGAACAGCTTCCCCGGAATAGAGAGAAGGGTGATACCTCCGTAGGAACAAATGAGCTGATCACCTTTTCCTCTTTCAAAAAGGTGGGGAAATTTAGCGAGTCCAGTGGGTATATAGGTAGCTTTTCCCCGAGTTCCAGACTGAGTTGATGATGCTCTTCAACCACTCGACCATGCAATCCCCACCTTAATTGTTTCAGAAGTTCAGCGGTGACTTTGCAGATGCCAGATGCACGGACATTCTTCAGCTTGCTAAGGGCCATTCTGACTTCGTGGGTGGTGACGGGGCCGGTGTGGGAGGTCAAGCAGATGTCTGCAGTGGAGGCAAGATTCTGAAGATGAGGATCAGGGAGTCTTGGTGGGAGATAGAGGAGGATTCTGGAAGTGCTCTTTCTATCAGGCTATGCAGTCTTCTTCGGTGGAATTCTTCGGTGGAAAGCGTGTTGCCTGCGCTGTCCTTAATATGGGAGTTATTCTATTTAGGGCAAGCTCTGGCTCGACGGAGTTCTGGGTAAAGGGAGCCCTGATCATTCCTCAGAGCAGCATGCTTCCATGCAGTTGTTGGGCCTTCTTGCTCCAGAAGTTCTCTCTGTCCTAAGAGATTGCTGCATTCCTGACAGCATTGAGGCGTTTACGTTGACATCCATGTAAAAAACCCAAATCCGGAAAAGGACAAGTTCCCATTACTTTTTAGACTCAAAATACCGTTTTTCGGCGACTGAGCATCTGTTGGCGAGGTATTGTCCTTACAAACGCGATAAATGGCAAGTTTTCCAAAGTACACCTTCATAGACAACAACCGTGTAAAATTATTTAGGTTTGGTGGAAATAGTCCAGTGGTTAGCGCGTGGGGTTTCAGAGTAGAAGAGTGGGGGTTCAACCCCCGTTTGTTGCGGTCGAGAATCGTTCTGTGCTCCGTTGCGTTAGCAGGTAAAGTACGATTTTTAAAATGTTTTAGGTGCATAAAAGTTTAAATATTGTGAAAACACGGCTACTTTTACTGTGAAATTATGCTTCCCGTTAAATGACGATCCTGGCACCAAAATAAACGGCAAATGGATCTAAAAATTACATGATTCCTGTAATTGTAGGAACATATATTCACAGTATTTAAAACCGTGAAGTAACAGTTTTGTCCCGTAATATAACAGGATAGTACTGGCGTCCAAACTGCCAGGGATTTACCGTAAAAATACAGGTTTATTTTTCTTACAGTTTAGGCATCAGGGTTGTAGTCGAGTTCATCACAAGTCCTCACAAGCCTTCACAAGTCCACCACAAGTCCCTGGGTCTTAATTCAAGTCACAAGCTATTTAAATGAACTCCAACAAAGGCATTCCTGATCCTTTGTGCGTGTTCATCATCCTTTGCTTCGTACTGGACTTGTGACGGAATTGTGCGGGACTTGTGACGGAATTGTGCGGGACTTGTCACGGAATTGTGCGGGACTTGTCACGGAATTGTGCGGGACTTGTCACGGAATTGTGCGGGACTTGTCACGGTCTTGTGATTTTATCGACTTGTGATAGACTTGTGATGGACTCGACTATACAACCCTGCTAGGCATGATGAGATGTACCTGTGCACCTGGGCTTCCCATCCTAGTCGCCATCTTACCATTTGTAATACAGATCCACAGAACGACTACCATAACGCTCGTGACTTCTGTTCTAATTGATAGTCGGAAACTGAAGAATTAACTTCAAAGCTCGCTAATAGCAAGATGTCGTCTTCCCGCTAAGGACTATTTCTCCCAATGTGAACAAGTCATATGACACTTGCTGAACACCGTACTTTGTACTTACCTGTGCCAGCACCGTACACATCCCCGTAGTGGTAATCCTCCGCCTGCGCGTAGCCCAGCATACGGCAGGCTACGTGTGACGCATTCATATTCCATCCGTCGTCGCAAACCGTGCCGTACTGTCGACGTTTACGGAAGTACACCTCCAGACGACCCGTCCAGGGGTTCTTTCCCCCAACTAGCCTTACTGCTCGCTTGGGGGCGCCCTCTACGACCGCCATCAATAACAAAGGGAACGTCACCAAGAGGTAGAGAGTCATCGCGCGTATTAGAAAAGCCAGAAAGTTTGTGTGGTGGAAAGACATCTTTGGTCGCTCTAAACTGTAGTTGGAGGGTCACTGAATAAACCAAAGAAAAGTAGGTGTGAGAAAATGAGACGCCTATACGCTATAGTTCCTATTCTTGGGTTTCACTTTCTTGACAACCGGTTGCTATCTGCCATTACTGTGTCCATACTATGGCACGCCAAAGCGAAAATAATTCAACACTGATAATAATTATTTAACGTCAACCCTGAAAAACAAGTCAACAAAAAAAGGTTGCATGATTTTTAAATGTTGATAGACTGTTTGAAACCGGCATACCGTGCTTCTGTTGGCAAGTTTTTAAAAATGTTGAGACTTGTTTTTCAGGATTGATGGCAGAACTATCAGTGTTGAATTATTTTCGCTTTGGCGTGCCATAGTATGGACACAGTAATGGCGGATATGATAGTTGTTGACGTCACACGTATGGCACGCCAAAGCGGAATAATTCAACACTGATAATTCTACCATCAACCCCAAAAAAACAAGTCCCAACATTTTTAAAAACTTGCCAACAAAAGCACAGTATGCCGGTTTCAAACAGTCTATCAACATTTAAAAGTCATGCCAACCTTGTTTGTTGACTAGCTTTTCAGGGTTGACGTTAAATTATCAGTGTTGAATTATTTTCGCTTTGGCGTGCCATAGTATGGATACAGTAATGGCGGATAGCAACCGGTTGTCAAAAAGGTAAAACCCAAGAATAAGACATTGGGCGCACATACTGCAGTGCTGTTATTTCACACGATGACATGCAAAATACCCCTTTGATCCTAAATAATTGCCAATGGATATAAACCAACGTTATAGATCATAACAAGGCCTGGCAAATTTTATTGAGCGACTTGTATTAATCAGCTTTGTCCGAAAGGGTGAGATTTAAAAGCCATACGGAAAAAAACCTCCATTTCAGAATCTGCCACTTTCGACTGGCATCCTCCAATGTCGAGGAAATAGCGCTCCGCACTAATGACGTCACGACTGCTGCACACGTGTATGGCAAGCCAAAAGGGTCATAACGTATTGCAGCAACGCGTTGCGAAAATATCACAACGGGTTGTGGTATCATCCAATTAGTACACTGTATTTCTGCAACGTGTTGCTAAAAATAGACTCGCGACGTGTTGTGAGGTGTCCAACAACGCGTTGCGAACATCTCACAACGCGTTGTGGATATCTGGCAGGGCGTTGTGAGATGTTCGCAATGCGTTTTTGGACACCTCACAACACGTCACGGGTCCATTTTTAGCAATATTTTTAGTGATATTTTCGCAACGCGTTGTGGTATTTTCGCAACGCGTTGCCGCAATACGTTATATGACCCTTTTTGGCTTGCCATAAAACGCGGAACTCGGTCTAACTTTCCATCTTTTACCGTTGCAAGGCATGGCAAAAATTGACATGACGGACGATGACAGCAATTTTCACCTTCAGAATAACGACGAATATACTTGGCACACTATGTGAGCTACGAGCAGTTATCGAGGTATAAGCTGAGGTTACAGTGACTTACTTAAATTTGCACAAAAAGTGAAATTTCCGCCTGTTTTTAGACCATTTGTTTTTAATTTTTCGGCTTGCGTGTGCTTGCCGAAAACAATTGCAACATGTAGTTGGTACCAAAACTGCCAATGCTTTGTGTATTTCGGATCAACTTCACGTCGTGATACGGGAAACAAGCACTGCAGTAAGCATGCATTTCACTCAAGTCGGACGAAAAAAACGGACGAAAAAAAATTCACTTTTTGAAAGAATGTATAAGTAAATCACTGTGCTCAACTGAAAACTCGATATCTGCTTGTAATTGTAGCTGAGAATGTGTATCTAGTATATTTGTAGCCATTTAGAGCGTGCACAGTGTTGCTGTTGTTGGGCATTTTGTGGGTAGAAATTAACGAAAAGACGCGGCCGACCGAGACATGCCATCTATTTTAGCCAGTGTGCCACGGCGCGGCGGATCCACAGTTTACAGTCAAACCCAGCGATCGCGATGTGATCACATTTTTTGTCAAGCTTGATCGGCTTCAAAAACGACACAAACCAAAAAATCCTTGCATTTGAGGCTTGTCGGAACATAATGAGTCCCACAACAGCAATGTTCAGGGGAATTATTGCTATAATATTATTTGCTTTAAAAAAACCAACTACAAAACCGAAAACAAATGGTACTCCCGCAGGCGCATATTCAAACACACACGATCTAGCACATGTCATCCTGAGATCTCAGGAAATTTCTACTCTGCGAAGCGACGTTACAATACCCTGAGGAAATCCACGCAAATATGCGAAGTAAGGCGGCTGTTGCGTCTAGCAAACACACGCCCGATCTATTTTGATGTAATTTAATAAATTTGGTCATGTTATGCCGAAAAGAAACAATTTCTATATACTTTCCAGAAATTGTTTCTTACGACTGTCCCATTCCTACCAAAATTCCTGGCGACGATCTTATTTAATCTGCAGTTTTCCAAATTAATGACAGTGATGCATGCTGACGAATGTGAATGGAACGGATTCCCCAGTATGCTTTAAATAGCAGCCAATCGCCGACGCGGACGACGGCCAGCATTACCGAGTATATATCACGCAACTGGTCTATTTAATCCACCTATATTTAAAGACGAGCATTTTACACATACCATAAGTGAATTTAAGGCACGAAAAAATCCATGGACTACACCACAGGGTAGTTGACTTCCTACACCTAAGCACAATTTCCAACAAATCAAAGTCAAACCATCCAAATCACCTGTCTAAGTTCTGTCAACCCCAGATGAAAGCTTTCCCATTTCATGGCAGGTTTACGGCTCCGTTGAGTTTTGTAATAGCATTTCACCATCTGTGTTCTTGACCTTCACTCTACTACCAAAATACCGGCTCTAAAAATTCCTCACGTACACCATTAACGCTTGTACACCGACGGATCCGTCAAACGAGTGGGGATTTCAGCGCTGTGAATCTCGTGAGACGAGGTCGAGTCAACGGGGCCACGGGGCCAACTGCTTATTGAAATACGACCCACACCTGTGTGCATAACATCCATGACGTTTTTGTAAAACTGCAGACATACCTTAGAAGAGAATACAATTTTACAGATCGGACTTTGAAACGCTGAAAGGGTCCCATTTTTTTTAAATTTATACATCGTTCAGACATACCAAAAGTCATCCTTAGTCGTCATCGAGTTCACTTTTATTTCCAACTATATACGACAACGGATTAGCAAGCATAATTTTAAGTAAACTCCTCAAAAAAGACCACAACAAAAGTTTGGAAATTTGTTTTTCAACCTATATCGCAGTTATTTGTGTTGGATATCAATGGGAAACGTATTCATTAATTTCCCTTTTGCGACACCGCATCATTTTGTCACAGTCACTTGTTTGCATCCTGAGATCTCAGGGAATTTCCACTCTGCAAAGCGACGTAACAATACCCTGAGGAAATACACGCACATTTGTGGTGTGAGCCGGCTGTTGTCTTGAGCCAACTCACGCCCCAGTCATTTTGATGTAATTAAATGAAATTAGTCATGTTTTGGTCAAAATTCCAAATATCTATATTTTCTACAAATTTGTTTGAGTTTTTGTTCTTTGTCACGTTAATCATATCGATAATTCCTGCAACGTTTGTGTCTACTACGCATTTTTTAACAAAATTAATCAGAGGGATGCGGAACGAGTAACGTAATGTCCTGTTCAATAGAAATAGCGACCAATAGGCGAGCGCGTTAGATCGGACATGGACCGTGTTTACAAACTGCGCGCACGTGTGGCACTGGTAACAAGGTCGATCGTGGAAACACCGAACGCCACATATAACAAGCCTCATGATTGGTCTAGAGAGGCGACAAGATTTCTGTCGCTAGTCCCACCGCCAAATGGGGCCTTTTTCAACAGGGCCACTGTACGCAGGAGTGAGGGAGTGCGTTAAAGGGGCACTGTTGCAAGAGGATGCTTGTTTGAGGATCCAGCAACTTTGTTGGGAATGTGGGTACATGTAGATCTCAAACAGACATTTGCCAAACATGTGCCTTTACATGTGTTCAATAGACTGTGTAAGTCTCGTTTCGGGTCACGTTATGACTATATTCTTTGATTTTCACGTTATCGTACCGCGTTTGTTAGCGCTCAAACGCCAATAAATGGGAAAAGGAGCTTAAAATCTATCGATTCAATAAATAAAATGAAAACAATGTTATCCGAATTTGTCACAAACAAATAAAAATGTTTGACCTTTTGTTTCCGGTTTGCAAGTACATTTGCGAAGTACAGGCTCTCGGGCTTGATGCATCTGAGAAGCATTAACGAGGCTAAACAAATACCTGGTTTGAACGACATCTTGGACGTTCACTACTGTTCAGAGTAGGTCAAACCAATACAACACCAAAAACCCAAACAGAGTAGGTCATGCATCAGCAGTACGGAAATCGCGAAGACCGTTTTAAGCCGAATCGAGAACTTTTGAAAACGTCGCGATGCGTCGTATTTGCGCCAAATTCACGGCGCAAAAAAAAATTCACGCTAGTTGCAGATTACCAACGACGTGTATAGGTTACCAGTTTATGTCAGAGACGGAAATAAAAGGTCAGATTTAAAATTTTGTGAACTTTTTGCCCAATCAACGTTTCGCACAGGTCATAAATGAGATTTTAAGGATTTTTATAGTGGACCCTGAATCGGTATAGATGAAACTGCTAATTTTGACGTGGTGTAAACATTGTACCGAAAAACGGTCGTTGCCTATGTGGTTTAGCTGCTATCTGAGGTCCCCGGAAGTCGACGAGTCTCGCAGAGTCCCGCTCGTTCTCGAGGTCAACTTACACGGTCTACTGAATAATGAAATCTCTATAAGTTACGAGGAATAAACAAGATTTATTGACAATTTCAAATTAGCTCTATGAGCCTCGTTTCAGATACTGGGCCATTGTATTATACGTCAAGCTTTTGGTTCTTTTCGATTGCAAATTGTTATAATTGCAGGGAAAGCACTGAAATTCCTCAATTGGAATTTATTTTCCTGATTTTCCCACAAATGCATGATTCTGTAAAGGTAAATAAACAGACCTTTCAATGATATGACAAATGCATGCTAACGAATTTCCAAATCAGTATCTGAATGAGCAACGTTTGGTCACTCGCAACGTGACCATGCAGTAATAAGCTACAAAGACTTAAAGACAATGCCTTACAAAACTTGGAAAGTAATATTTCTAATAATAGACTATGTACCTTTTATAAAACGATTAAATTCGATGTAAATTTTTAAAATTATCTTGTTAAACTGAACAACTCTTGTAGAACAGCATTAACACGCTTCCGTAGCGGAAATCACCGCCTACCTGTGACCGAATTTCGCTATTTACCAACTGATTCGCCTTCAAATTATACCCTATGTTTTTTTTATGTAATAAGATGGATCTCTGTGATGAATTCCATTATTTACTTGTTTGTAACTCACTAAGTGGTGACAGACATAGCTTAATTAAGAAGTTTTACTGGCAGAGACCAAATGTGGATAAATTGGGATTGCTATTCAATGTGTGCAGTACTCGCCAACTCTGTAACCTTGCCAAATTTATTAAGATTATTTTGACTAAGTTCCCGTAAACTCATTATTTTTTGCTCTTATAGTTTGCATTTAACTTCCACTATTTTAAGTCTTTTTTTTTAAGCTCATGTTTAAATTGTATTTTATTTTAGTTTTGATAATTAATGTTCTTTTTATTTTTGCTTTTAAAAAAAAATTGTTACTCAGCTTTCTATAGCATAAACAGTTTTGTAATTTAAGCTGGATCTCATACCCCATGCTGGGGTCGCAGAGGTTAATAAACCATTCAACCAACCATTCAACCAACCACTCAACCAACCATTCAACCAACCAACCATGCAGTAATGAGCTACAGGCCACCCACATTATACCGCTCGTAGGCCTATACTAATCACTAAAACATTGCCCCCAAAACGATGAAAATATCTTTGCCTGAAGTTCACGTGTGTGTTCAACTGGATTCAGTCACGGCTTATTAATCAAAACGACGGCATAACTTGTTCGAATACGAATACCGACGACTGTAAGATAACTTTATCAATTTGTGCACAAAAGCCAAAAAATTTAATCGACTGAACTCGATATAACGACTACGGGGCATACGGTACGATTCCTGCGACCAATCGTTTATCACACCCAGTACTGTCTTCGCACCAAGTACTTTTAACAGTTCTGTGATCGACCCGCGTCTGTCGGACAATAACATCAAAAATTATGGAGGAATTTAAAATTGTCATCGCAAACAAAGGTCCGAGTGCTTTCTTTTGTGATAAAAATTAATTTGCAAATAAAAAGGCGCGTGAAGAAATATGCTCGGCGTCTGAAACGAGGTTGCCAGTGATAATTTGAAATTTGTAGTCCAGGGCCGTCGGAAGCGGGCCGGTTCGGCCGGCTTTGGCCAGTCCAATAATTTGCCAAATATAATTTCTTTTATTTTTTATATATTTTGTCACTGTGATTGTAGAAAATTTGAGTCACCATAGTAATCAGAGCAACGTAAATTACATGATATTCTAATAGGTTTGCTCCAACATATTTGAATATACATATCCTTTGTCGTTTAATATTCAGCAAGGCCGGTCCAATGTCAAACTGCTTCCGACGCCTCTTTGTACGTCAATATATTATATTCTATGGTGGATTAATTCAAGTGTATCAATTAAAGTTGCACTGCCCGTGTTTGGGCCGATTTGGGCGTACAATTTTTTTTTAAAGTTAAATAGGTATTTTTCTAGAATAGAAAAAGTTATCAGCTTTCATTTGGTACCAAGAACGTAAAAATCCGTCAAGGATTAATGCCAGTCGATTAAAAACAAGAAATGATTAAAAGGCTGGCAGGTCATTTAATCGATAGGGTTATGACGTAAATGTACATGTGCGCGTACATGTGTACATTGTACACATTATACTATGTACATATGAGCGTACGCGCACATGTACAACATGTGAAGCACGTTTCAAGAAAAAGGCTTGTATCTCCAATTCCCGACGTCGGAAATTTAAGTTTTTGATATTTTTCGTTACAGAGACACGTAAGCTTTCTAAATTCGTTCGCTTGTGTAAATTAATTTTTTAAATCCTTTCACCGAAACACGGGCAATGCAACTTTAACACCTAACGCTCCGATTCGTCCCAGTCCAGTCAAGCTTCTTATATTTCAATCCGGTGCATACAGAATTTGAAAACACAACGAAAAACCAGTTACAAATACGCAATAATGCGGAGTGCTCAGTATACAAACACGCTGATTGTTATGAAATACTTTTCTCTGGACAATATTACTAATTGCCCTCAGCCTATTATAAGTTAATTCTTTCCAGACCTTCGACCAACGAGAAAACCACAATCGCCGCAGACCTCCGTCAAGCTGTGCGCTCGTCGTGGACCAAATGAAATACCAGACATTCAAAACCGAGACTATTTCCTGTAAATTACGGAATCCGGTATCAATGTTGAATTCCTGTAATTCTTGCGTGAAACGAAATCAGTTTAGATAATAGAAGATTGTTTCGATTTAAAATAACAGTAAAAGGACTGCGGAATGGTTTCACAGAAAACGCAGAGGGTATAGGGCCTATATACCCGGGAGAGGGTGTCACTGTACCGCGTATCTGAAACATCTGTCATTGTACCGATTTTCCATCCCACAATAATATGCCGGCCATTTATTACGTTTGAACCCCTCAAGTATGACAATATACACTGCTCAAAATTTAAAAATTGATTAAAGGGTTGAAAACTGTTACAAACGGTGTAATCCCCATTTATGACAATCTTTCACGCATTTATATACATTGTATACATCATTATTACATGTAACCCAGTTGACGTTTTCGTATAGGCCTATATAAAAAAAAAATACAGTACAGGTAGTCCATAAAAAAGGAAACCCATCTTTAAATGCAAATTATCAAAAATCTGTGCAATATTTCAAAAATAGGTGTGTATGCTGGGAAAGTCCAGACTGTCCTCTGTCCAATGGTACCAGAGTCATTATGTAACTGAGCTTACACGCATGACTGAGCAAACATGGCCATTATGAAAGGTGGTGAAATCATCACTGTGAAGTTAGCACTTTAGTGATAAAGAACACATTTATTTTGCCTCTGGCTGCTCGTCTTATCATTCGATGGTAAGGTTTGAAAAGAAATGTTGTGTTCTTTAACTTCTTTCATCACTTCATTGCCCTTATCCCACTTTCAAGTGAAGTGCTAACTTGTCACAGTGGTGATTTCACCACCTTCCATAACGGCCATGTTTGCTTAGTCCTGCATGACAGTTACATAATGACCCTGGTACCATTAGACAGTCTGGACTTTCCCTACATACACACCTTTTAAAAACAATATTGGTGCACAGATTTCTGTTAACTTGCATTTAAAGATGGGTTTCCATTTTGTATGGACACTCTGACAAATGTTTACTGGGAAAGAAGCATAGTCTGAATGAACCATGATATAGCGTGAAATTACGGTGCAGCATTTTCCCACATAGTACACATCCATGAACAAGTTCAAGCAACTTGTGCATTCCATCTGGAGTAAAATCAATTAAAAAGACCTCCGCCCCCCTTTTTCAATTTTACAAATTATATATTCATGAAAATTAACCCTTGGTTTAAAGGATATCGTCAAAACCATCAATGTTTTGTAAAGTAAATTATCCGGCTCCATGCAGTGACTACGTATTTTACATGATTGTTATTAAAAGCTGGATGAATGATTTTAATTTGGTCACGCATGTACCGTTTTTCTCTTATAGAGGTGCTTTCTGATCTTTTAGGTGTAAAGACGCATGACGTAATACAGTGGCTCAGCATCAAGACGAGGTAGTATTTGAAATTTGTCAATACAATATTATGATGTAGTGTGCTCATTGTATTGTATTTGTAATACAGTAAACGTTTTCTGCTTCATAATATTATAAACAAGACAGCCACGTATATTGTAAAAATGGACGATAATTTAATATACACAGCAATGGCCCACGTACCTCGACTCCAATGTTCTACCTTGTGATGTAATGTTACTCGAAACTGCGTCTAGCCACGGATCAACCTGGCGTTTCCAGAGAACACAGTGCCGAACAAAATGCCTGCAGCGCCCACTAACTCTCCCAGTCCCGCCCGGCAAAAGCGCCTATCATCTTATTATCCTCGTTTAGGTGTTAAAAGCTATTTTGCCGTTCGAATCAAACTCGCATGCTCCGGTTTGACTTGAAAACGAGTGTGGCGTGGACCAGGGAGGTAGACGAACTGACTGCATAACCATGACAAAAAACCACACAAACATGTTTCACGCATTTGGGAGAGTTTGGTAAACAGGAATGTCATCAAACGAACTCTGTCCGTCGATTTTAAAAACATTGTTTGCTGGGCTCTGTTTTCCTCCACTTTGGCGTTCAAAACATATCCACAAAATAAACGAAAACTCTGCAACACTTTTCCAAATCACAAAAGGACACCAAAAGATAAATTGCAAAATAAAATTCCAAAACATTGGTTGGCGTCGGTAAGAGCCAACAATGTAAGAGTGAGGGATGTGACATTTGCAAATATTTGGGGAAAATTGTGAAATCGAGAAACACAATGTGGCTTTTGACTGGCCCAAGACCCGTGTTTTCCACTTCAAGGACGAATAAAATAGCTGACGGAGCACACGTGCATTATGGATTTATACGGCGCTTTGAAAATGGGTCGGATCCTTGAGTTTGCGTGAAGACACAAGCAACTTCTGAACTTAGTGGCACTTCCGGGGAGTAACATTCGAGATCAAGTGTTGAACTTGCCACGTCTATTAAAGGCACAGGCTCGTCAGCAATTCGCGCACGCCAAATTCGTGCAACGAAATACGCAGCTCCATGCCTTTGCTATGGAGCTGCGTATTTCGTGGCACGAATTTGGCGCGCGCGCATTGCTGACGAGCCTGTGCCTTTATTGCATGGAGAAACATTAAAGGCGACACGCATCAATCATCCGCTCCACCATCCCTACATCCGTTGTGTTCGATTAGCTTCGTCGAGTCAGCCCTGACCCGGGGATGATCGTGCACTATGCTTGATCAGTTTGTTCCTTCTTCCAGTATAGTCAGGACTCATGAGACTATCGGCACGAGGTGAAACTCGTGTCGGCCAGAAATGGGAGCAAAAATCAGGGTTTAATAAAGAAAAACAAAAAACTCCTGACAAGTTGGAGAGGTCTTCGTGGCTTCGCCGTTCGGCGCAGTAGTCTACCTCCCAGGCGCTCCGGGGTTAGGGTATCAGCTCCCCTTTTCAGAGCTGTCAAGTCACCTGACGTACGTGGCTTTGACAAAGCTTACCTGCGCGTCACCGTATTAACTTTTGGTCGTTCGATCACCCCAGAGCATGTTCGACCTAACACGAGTACAGTGGGCGAACGCAGCCCTACGGGATGTGCCCGTAATACCTAAGTCACAATTCAAGCGGAGGCCGGGCGGCGTGTGCGATTTATAGGCGCAGCATCGGCCGGCGTGTAGAGGTCGGCGAAAGATCGCGCGATTGGGCGGTCACAGTCACAATTAAAAGTGCCCCGCACGCTGCCATGACGGAATGGGGTCGATTTCTTGGCCCGTTTATCGGCCGGTGTCCGGCAGGCACTCGTCCGATGTCATGCCTATGTCACTGCGATACTCCGGCCAATGTCTTGCCGATTTCCGGCCGGGCGCCGCCAAGTCGGCCGGACGCCGGGCGGGGCCCGGCCGGCGTCTGAGCAGCCTCCGGGCGGCGCCTGGGCGGCGCCTGGCCGATATATGGATTGTCTGGGTTGTCAAAAATTTGGCCCGTAGCCCGCCCGATGTGTGCGATGCCCTGCCGGACATCGGCCAGGCATCGACCGATTATTGGCGATCAGTTTGCGATGCGAAACGCCGCACCAGGTTTTAAGTCAGAGTTAAAAGTAACTCGATGCCCGCACGATGCCCAAAAATGACCCGGCAGCCGCAAGGAGTCCCGTGGGGCCCCGGCCGAAAATGCCTAGAAATCCGTCGCAAACTACTCGCAAACCCATCGCAAGCTAATTGTGACTGGGGTATTAATGAATTTGTATGGCCGAACACGTAAACATCCTTTCACAATGCATTGTGGGATTACGCTTAGGCTAACTGAAAAGATTTCCCTTGTGAAGATGATGGTTTTCAGTTTTCAGTTGTTTTGCTTTTTGTGATTGAGTTTCTTTGCTTGAAAAAGATGCAAAACTGACAGTTGTTGGGTACAAGTTAACTTAAGCTGGCGACAGATGATCGACTAATAATAGTAAATTTAATTGTAGTAAATGTGTTAAACTGTGGGCTATGTAGGCCTACACGGAGCATAAATATAATTTTCAATTTAATATTTATTGTCACTATGCATTATTTATACATACAATGGAATGTCTTCGGTTAGGCGTGCTTTAAAATCGTTAAAATTACAAACACCTTTGAAAAAAGAAATAAAACAGACATCACAATACATACATTCTTTAAAATACGGATCAGTTCAAATTATAAAGAATACAAGAACATGTAGGTGTGAACTCACTGACAATCGCGGACGTCCCTTTGTTTCTCTTTTGTTTGGACATAGTCTATTTTTCCTTACTCTCGTTGGTTTTGTACAGGAGCGAATCGCGGACGTTCGCTTGCCAATCGCGGACGATATTGTTTTCTTTGTTAGACCTCCCTAAAACGTCCACGATTGTTTGGGAGAACAAGCGCAGGACCCCGAATAATACTGTCACACATGCACAGAACTATTTAAAACTCGAACTGCTGTAAGATAAAAACTTAGCAACTATATAGTGTATTGTAGTTGAATTAGTGTCAAGCCACAGTATAGTCCGCTGTTTTACCCCCGTCTCGGCAATACCTCTCCGGAGGAATGCCAAATCATCATGGTTAATAGAACTTGCCATAAATATAACATTTCAACAAAGTCCACAACCAAACTATCAGGCTACTGCGAGAAATCGGCGTTTTTTGTTCAAAAATCCCGCTCCATTCGAGCGAGAATTGACATTAAGCGCGCATGCCCAGAAGGTATTTCGTTAATAATTTTCTAAAATAACAACTAATTTATTCATACACATACATTTTATACACGCAATCTACGTTGTGTTATAAACGAAAATTGTATAAAACTTAATTAGTAGGCATTTTGTGCTGTTTATCAGTTACTAAAATAGAATAAAACGCTGCAGAGTTTAAATATTCCTAAGCGAGGTTCGCTAGTGCTCGCTTAGACTGGTTTGCCGTCCACATATTCCACACACAACACGATTATGACTTTATGAGGACCGACGTTGGAAGTGTTTTTTTTTAATCAAGAACCTGACTTTACGTCATCACATATCGCGGATGCCACATAAACTCTTGAGGAATTTCAAATTGTCATCGAAAACGAGGGTCTCGGTGCTTTCGTTTGTGATAAAAGACACACGACGTATTAATGGCTCAGCATTTGAAACGAGACTGCCAGTATTAATTTGAAATTTCTGATGATTCCCGCGAAATACATTGCAATGTACGGTAGGGGAGTCGGTGTTAGCCTGTTCCAGATTTTATCGGGATCGTAAAATAAACCAAATCTCATTATTTTTCGCTACTACCAACGATGATGCGTGTACCGATGTGACGTGTGCCGACGTACGTAAACGAACACCCTTTGTCTCACGTTGAATTGTGCTTGTTATTATGTAATAACCGAACATGTATGTCTTTCAGCGCAGCCAATAGACTACCGATTAAGTGAATACGTCACCCTATACATGTATATTGTCAGTTGCCTAGGCAATGGCACTATACACTAAAAATTACTAAACCGTTTCCCTGTGCTTTTGCAATGGCGTTTAATCTGGCCGCCATGATGTTTGGAGCCAATTATCATAGCAAACGTCACACTTCGGCACCCATTAACTATATACCCAACACGATATAAAACAAAGGGACTCCTTTCCCTTTTGTTAACATACCAACTCCCCCTATAAAACCTTAAAGGAATTCCTTTAAAATTCCTTGGATGTTTGAGGCACAAAGGACGAATTCGGAAGAATAGAAGGCGGTGGCGAGGGGAGGGGTTATCTTCTGTCACATCATGCTGCATATGCAAAAACGACGCTTTTTTGTAATGGTGTATATCTCCTGTCCTCGAATATGGAATATGAGGTCCGTAAAATAGTCTTGCGCCCAGTGGTCAGCACTGTGCAAAACAAATTCCATTATCTGTACATGTATTTAGACTTATGACAGAAAAATATCGAAGATGACATAATAATATTGCACCTATCATGTAATGTTTCCCCATCCATCTTCCCCGCCTCACTGCGCTGCCCGCCCCGCCCCTTAGGATGGGGATTTTGTCAATCCTCACCTTTTAGGCGGGGTAGCCCCTTGGGAGGGGAGCATAGTGTGAATACAAATATTAGGAACAATATTGACAGGTCTCTGATTCGAATCACGTTAATGCCCTTACGATCTTTCTCTCATCCCGAGTTTGGGTGTTTCATTTCTATGGTGATGAGGCACCATACGTACCAGATGTTGCGTTCGTTACTTTGCCAAGTTGCGCTTTCATGCAACACCAAGAAAATATAGGTTCATAAGGGAAAATATGAGGGATCATATCAACTGTGCCTTATAGCCCAGCTGGTAGAGCATCAGATCCCGATAAGTCCCTTACGATTTTGTTCTCATCCCAAGTTTGGTTGTTTAATTTTCATTGTGGTCAGGCACCATACCAGGTGTTTGCGTTTGGTCCTTATAAAGTCATAATCGTGTTGGTGTGTGGAATATGTGGACGGAAAACCAGTCTAAGCGAGCGCTAGCGAACCTCGCTCAGGAATATTTAAACTATGCAGCGTTTTATTATATTTTAGTAACTGATAAACAACACATAATGCGTACTAATTAAGTTTTATACAATTTTCGTTTATAACACAACGTATATTGCGTGTATAAAATGTATGTGTATGAATAAAATAGTTGTTATTTTAGAAAGTTATTAACGAAATACCTTCTGGGCATGCGCGCTTAATGTCAATTCTTGCTCGAATGGGGCGGGATTTTTGAACAAAAAAAACGCCGATTTCTCGCAGGAGCCTGATAGTTTGGTTGTGGACTTTGTTGAAATGTTATATTTATGGCAAGTTCTATTAACCATGATGATTTGGCATTCCCTCGGAGAGGTATTGCCGAGACGGGGATAAAATAGCGGACTACAGACCTTACACGAATCAGCAGAAGTTAACGCACTGCTTGGAAGGGGTAATTAGTGAGAGCACCAGCGAAAGTATATACTGGAATAGCGTAGAGTTTTACAGGATTTCCCAATATAATAAGGTGACAACTCGCTGCACACCTTTAGACATTACGGGTAATTATAAGCAGTGCATGCAATCGAGTCCTTCCCCGTCCACGCAATGTCCTGATCCCCAACACGAACATTTCCTTTGACCACAAACGATCCGTCCAAAGGTCACATAATGAGCGAAATGAACCATTGAGACTCGAGCAAGTCGGTCTCCGGGGCGAGCGCCTATATCAATAAGTATAATTTTTCGTCATTCTGGCGATTCCATTCGGATTCGGATTATATTTTCCCGGCACAAATTTAACAAAAATATATCCACGCAACTCTTTTAAGGTATAGGCTTCATCACCGCATGGAGGAAGAAACAAACTTCCTCCATGATCACATGGGTGCAATATGATCGTGTCCTTGGTGTCTGTATTTTCAGGTTTTAGGAACCGCCCAAATATAAAGTGTACCATTTAACAGCCATTTTAAACAGCCAGGATTTCAGCACAAAATCATTTGAAAATTTGACAATTTATTCAACTGTTTGGTATAAAATATCCTTTTCGATATCTCGCGCGCGCAAGAAATTGTGGTATAGAAATGATAATGTAGTCCGGTCAATTTACGGGAAAATTTTGCCTGACCTAGAACTAATTGCAATAGAATGCATTCCAACACTGGCTGTTGTATAAAATATCACTCATTAAAATACTGAAAATATAATATTTTCTATGAGTGGAAATGTGATTTTTTTCACGCCAATTCGCGGTAAATTTTTGAAGTTTTTTTAATAATTACATTGAGGGCGTTATTTCGTCTGTTACCTATCAGGTATCCGTGCATATTATGTAATAAACACGACTACTCGTAGCAGACGAAATATTTCTCGTCGTCTGCTAAAAATGAGGCATTATAAACGAAACAGACATGTTTTTTTCACATTTTGGTTAAAACACATGTACTTCTTGTATTGTCAATGTGCTTATTACAAAAAGAAATCCCAAAATTCGACCATCCTCATAGAAATAAGAACGTTTTCCTTACTGATTTAGACACTGCCTTCTGCTCGCACGTGGTCGTCATTACCATGCATCACCTACTATTGCGAAACATAGGTTGAAGTACGTTACCACTTACCAGACTAGTTTCTGAGACGCCGTCGTCTGCTCGCAAGTGGTCGTACTACTACGCACACACTATTACGAAACATACAGACTGAGGGACGTTACCATCCTAACTATTAATTCTTAATTTTTGTCTTCAAAAACTGCTTCAAAAACACCTTTCCACTCAAAAGAAACAATTCGATTTTTCATATGTGACGGGCTCTAGGAAAATGAGTCACAAGTCGCGCTGGCTTATAGTATTCTTTTTGCGACCATAAAAAGAAATCTGTGGCATTTCTACGCTCATTAAAATACCTAAACACAAAAGAAATTCCAGGCGTAACACAGACATTCCAGGGGGAACACAGACATTCCAGGCGGTATCTGGGCACCGCCAGGAATTTCCATTGTGTTTTGGTATTTTATTGAGCGTGGATTTGCCGCGGATTTCTTTTTATGGTCGCAAAAAGAATACTAGCCAGCGCGACTTGTGACTCATTTTCCTAGAGCCCGTCACATATGTTGTTTATTGAATGTTAGAAATTGATTTAGACTTGCGTCGGGGAAATTGAATGTTAAGTAAGGTTATTTTTTGCCCTTACCGACGTAATTATTAACACTGTATATACTCAGTGCTTTCCCGGGACACTATGAAAAACTTCATAGCGTGCTCGGGTGGGACTCGAACCCACGACCTCCTGCATACGTCCAAAGACCACATGGAGGAGGACAGTGGAAATTACTCAGAAGGGAGGCGTGGACCGGCCGGGCCGAAGCCAGGGGCACGGCACAAGACAGAGCTGGTTGGAGAACGAAAGTTGCAGCCTTATGCGCCTCATGGCGCGGAGAGAACTAAATGCTAAGTAAGTAACCTCGTACATGCAATATAAACGATTAAAAAAGAAATCAAAATCATACTTTTGATGAAAAGATGGAGTAGGCCGATAGTCAGGTGATAACACACGTATGAACACCTCTGAACAAGGCTGACTGCAGCAGCCCCTGCTTATGTAAGAGCCGCTGAGGCATGGCTCGCCACTCTGCCTGACGAAGTGCTCCCTATATAGAGATTACTGCTGTTTTTGAAATGCGCAACTCATTCACGCTGGTTCAATCAGTTAGAAAACTCAACAAAATGGGTTGTCTGAGATCTCCATGATTTTCCCAGGAACAGGAAATGTCACATTTCATTGTTGGAGGAATAACTTTGTTCAAACGGGTCCAATAATTGGACGTAGAGGAAGTCAATGGAAAAATCTTGAATAGCGATTCCAAATCCACTAGAGCACGGACTAAAATAAAACAGCAGTGCGGTCCATAGTGTCATGCCCATGACTGAAACGAAATGCTGTTTTAACCGCACCCCTTCCGGGTCCAATTCTGTTGAATTCTGGCAATCTGGACGGATTCTGGGATAAGGCAGGAAAGAGCTGCCCAATACTTCTTCAGCAGATTTTTTTAGCAGATGACTCTTGAAAGCACTTGGTGAGGACTCAGAGGGCCGGATGCGGTCTACGGTGGATCTCTTCGGAGTGAACCCGGACTGATCCAGCAGCTTCCTGTGCACCCGATTGAAAAGCACGCGCGCAAAGACCTTGCCCGGAACTGAGAGGAAGGTCTTGCCCCTGTAGTTGCTGCACTCTTGAATGTCACCCTTCCCCTTCCAGATTTGGACAATAATGCCCTTCCTGCAGTCAAATGGGATGGCACCCGAGTTCCAGACGGAACAGATGATCTATGAGAGTGTGCAACCATGCAGAGGAGCCTCACCGCCCGATTTGAACATCTCCGCGTAGACGCCGCAGACACCTGGTGCTTTGCCGTCCTTAAGCTGACCCTGAGCCTTTCAAACTTACTCGGGGCTCGGTGGGTCGCAGCTCGGTAGCTATAGAGGCTCGTCTCCATCCGCATGGAATTCGCAGCCAGGCGGGTCAGCACTCCTCGAAGTATCCGGCCCAACGTTCCTTAATGGCACACTCCCTGGTCAGGAGCTCGCCGTCAGCCGCGCGTATTGTCGGGCTTCTCACAGGGGCACCCAAAAGCGCAGTTTCCGGATTGCCCCGTAGGCCGGCCGGGAGCATCTCCCTGCCACAAGAGTATTTGTTCCACCGTACCGATCGAGTTCCACAAAACCCCTGCTGAAACGAATTTAGCTATAGGCTGTATTCAGGAATATATATGAATATTGATTATAGCAAGTGACCAATCACGCGCCGCGCAACGTTTCTGTGCCTTGTTTGCGCGACATTCAAAATTGCATCATAGCTACGGACGCTGTTGCCAACAGCAAGAGCCAATTACGCGCCTCGCTCCGTTTAGTGGTAGCGTCCACTTTGACTAGGGGGTGGGGTCTAATGTTTAAATGAACAGTCACTGTCAAGACGTTTTTCAATGGATACGTAGGCCTATCTTTATTCAGATCAACTGCGTTTAGCTTTTAGCGAAATAGAGTAAGCCTTCCTTCAGTTACGAACATTTATACTGCGTGCAAGGTAAAATGATATACATAAAAAGATCTCCCCCATAAAAATTGTTGTAATTGCGGCTACGATGTTGCGAGATACAACGCGCGAGATGATTGTTCGAAATGGCTTCAATAAAAGGTCAAAAGTGTCTCATTGGTCGAACAGCCCGAGGGCCTAAAATACAGCTTAGCTCAACACGATGCAGCAAGGGTTTTGCGGAACTCGGTACGGTGTGTTGCAAAGACCCTTGCGACAGGAAGATGGCCGGGAATTGCTTGTACTTAAGTGGCTCTCGGCCGTCCCACAGAGATCCCGACTCTGGCCTCCAGGTCCCCACGCATCGCCGAAGCGCTTCGCGTCGCAGCTAAGCTTCCTGTGCTGTCCAGTCTTGCCGTAGAGCCTTACCCTGCAGCTCCTTTCCCTGGAGATCCCGCGATCTTGTCTTCTCGGCTTCTTCGGAATGCATACACCGGCAGCCTCCAAGACGTGGGCTCTGAAGGGTGACCACATCACCTTCGGGCTCGGAACAGCAACCATTCCCAAGCGCATCCCTCAGCCTGCCGCCATAAGGCTGAGCTACGTCCGGGTCCTGCAGACAGCCGACGTCGAGCTTTTGGCCCATCGTCGCCCACCTCAGCTGCAACTTTATAAATGATTGAGGTGACACGACTGAACCGTTCAAACGCGTGAATTAATATGGTCTTTATAAAGCTGATGTCGTCGAGAAGTGACCACCTACAGATAGCAAACATTATGTACATACTGGTACGTAGGCCTTACACATGCTGGTTTAAATTATCAGATATACATGAAAATACACATTGATAAAAATGGAAGACTATGAATGAAAACTGACCAGTATATACTATATTTAGGATAAACATTTTTGTTTGCTTAAAGGAGAATATACGAGCTATTTTCCAAGGCTTGATATCGTATTCTACGTAGTATGCATACAGGCACTCTATAACATTATATTGTTCAAGTTCAAATGTTCAAATGTACATAAAAATCCACAATTGATCACTATAATCAAACTCAAAGGACCTGCATGAAAAATAGCATTAAATTTAAAGGTAGTACGTCATTTGCAGTGACCCCAATTTTTTGTTCACGAGTTAACCAGAAAAACCTTACTAAAAAGTCAATAACAATGGTACCAAAACACCACATGAAATTATTTCTGTCCAAAATGGTATTTTGTGTGAGAAATTAACTAAAGGTGGTTTTTAAAAAAAAAGTATTTTTGCAAATTTTTGTTTTACCATTTAACTAGACACAAAAGCCATGAATGGATTTTCAAGTTTTCTGAAGTATTGCTGCCTCTATGTGGCTGAAATTTCTACAGGGCAGTTTTATCAACATGGGCTTCTAATCACGAGTGGAAATAACGCCCTTTGTAACAGTTTACCAATCATGTACTCTACCTTTAATATCGAATCACGTAGTATGCATACATACAGGCACACTCATACACATACAGTTCAAGTTGAAATTTTCAAATGTACGCGAAAATACACATTGATCACAAAAATCAAAATGGAAGGATCCTGCATGAAAAAGAGTATTCAATTTATAAGATAAGTAATATTTATTGATTAAACAGCTTTTAATTTTCGTTTAATGGGAAGACAAGCAATATTTATCATTGCAAACGTACATACATACTCACACATTCATGTTCAAATACAGACACGTAAGTCAAGTTTGACTGACGATTTCTCTCTTGTTACTAAATCATTTCCCTTGAATTTGGTATCATTGGAAAGCCCTGTTATTCCTCTTAACAGTGATGTGTCATTTGTTATGATTAATCAATTGGGAGATGTGCAGTATAGCGGAATACAGGGGTGGGTGGAAAGTAAATGTCACAAAATTCACTGCTATTGTCATGCATGCAGTGCATTCCCCCTTTTGCTTGGAGGATGGGAATGTGTCAATGCACTTTTTGACAATAGCAATGCATTTTGTGACATTTCACTTTACACCGGCCCCCGTATTCAGCTGTGCTGCACATCTCCCAATTGCTGAATCATAACAAATGACACATCACCGTAAAGAGGAATAACAGGGCTTTCCAATGATACCAAATTCAAGGGAAATGATTTAATAACAAGAGAGAAATCGTCAGTCAAACATGACTTTCCGAACTTTTTTGAGGAGTTTATAAGGGAACAATCTATACATAAAAAACAAATTAAATTTAGGATACAAGTTTGAGAATTCACGAGCAATATTTTACAAAGCTGTATATCGAGATTTTACGTAGTCTATCCCAAAATTTCAATATACATTATATATAAATTCCAAATGTTCGAAGTCTATCCCAAACGCCATAACGTTCCAAAATGCCATGTTAAGGGCGAGTTCGTATTTGAGTGATGTGACAATAGATCCACAAATCGCCTGCTCATGCATGACCCACAGTAATGTGATTGCCCCCCTGATATGGCCTTTTGTGCAAAGGCTCTATCATGATCCGTATTTGATTATATGGTAATCCGCTGTCAGTGGCGTAATATCTCAAAAACGACACTCTGTAAATGCGAAAAGACAAAAAATTAGGATTTAACCCAAATATTCACAATAATAGACCGATCCAGAAACTTTTAAGCCCCGCCCCTAAAAATTCCACAAACCAATCATTGTGGACATTGATGACCCACGTAGTGTTTTGGTGTTCTAACGATCTAATGAGTCTGCGCATTTTTAATTTGCTAGACGAGGTCCGATACGGACTTGTAGGAAGCCCCATTAGTGCCACTTTTACGAGGTGGTGTGTATTTCAAAAAGTGCATGGTGCATGTTTTTAAAAGGGTGGTAGATGTTTCTAAATAAGTGGCGGCCGCCAGATAATAACTTGCGGCCGCTACTTTAAAAAAAAAACTTGGTTGGCAATGCATATAATTCTCAGTCAAAGCATAGTTGTGCTACTATTATCTTGCGGCCGCCAATTATTATCTGGCGGCCGCCACTTATTTAGAAACAACCACCACCCTTTTAAAGACGTGCACCACTTTTTGAAATACACACCACTTCGTAAAAGTGGCACTAAGGGGTTTCATAGACTTGGGTGCTATATACGTGCGGTGCTTACTGGATCGGTCTCTTAATTCTTCGGGAGACGTGCATAAATGTAACGTCGCCTATTGTCATGAAGAGGACATTGTATTTATTATATTTCAAAATGTTAATTTCTTTTATAATACAAAGGAGACCACTAAAATGTGACGTCAGTTGTCAGGGTAACTGGTCTAAACATTCGCTGGTAAGCTGAAACGTCCACTGCTAAAGCGCAGGGAAACAGTCCAAGGTTCAAAATACACAGAAAATCAATAATATTACAGTTTAGTCTGGTGAATACAACGGTATAGAAGAATTATACACCTTGGGGATACTGCAGGGGAGCTCACCAGGAAGCAAAGCTTATAAGCGTGAGCCCCAAACAGGTACGCTCATTGAGCCCAAACCAAATACCCATGTAACATTGGATACAAAGATTGAATGATCAGTTAAAATAGCACAAGGTAGGGCTCAAGGAGCCTACTGCATAGCCTACATTACCACAATTAAACTACAAGACAGTAGACATACGAACAATACAGATCAAAATCAAAACAGGTCAGCATAACAAAATAAGTAAGGATATACTAAGTTAACTATAAAATTAAATGAACTATAAGTTTGAATTAAAATAGATTTAAATAATCGCTTGGTTGGAGAGTGAGTTCCAGAGCAGTCTTTTGAGCCAGAGTGGAATATGGAATTTAGAAACTTGTCGAGTAAAATGCGAGTGAATTTCATAATTCTGACTAAATATAGGCCTACTGTTGATAGATATTTGGTAAAGTATTATGAGTAGACTGATACATTAGACACCCAAGTTGGACATTATACATAGGCCCTATCACTAACTTTTAAAGTATTATGTATCACAGAAAGGGGATTTGTGTGTTCATGAAATTGAAAGTCAACAAAATTAATTACACACAATGCTTTGTTTTTGTAATAGGAATAGGAATAGGAATATAGTAGCGGAACTACTACCCCAAGCAAGTAGGCCTTAACCATAATTAAAATTTACAACGACCAAGGTGTTATAAAGAGATTCCAAGACATTTCTGAGTAAAAAATACTTGATCTTATTAATTACACCTTTACTGGATTGAGTGCAGATCCACTAACCTTGGCACAAGGGGTGACGTGTTCAATTCGGTACTCTATTAAATAAATTGGAACAAAATATACATAATTCTATTTTTTACAAAAATAATTCTATTTTTTACAAATCTAACAACTTAAGAATTTAAGAAAATTATCCACATTTTGTTTTTCAAGATAAAATCACCCGAAGCTATAATCCTGGTTTTCCTATATTTCTCTATAAATGTATGTAGGCTCAATATGTGTGTTGTATACTCGGGATAAAATGGTTATCTGATTACTGCCCTAGTGGTAGATTCTAACTGAATCATTATTATGTGCCACTGCCATCTGCCCGGCTGGTGTCATTGTGATTCCTCGTGGTTCGCACAGGTCCTTGGCGATACAGGTGAGGAAGGCACCTTGAGTATCGTAGTGGTGGATATGACCAGTTCCTGTCTCATTACGCACTGCAATGTAGAGACCGGAACTAAAATGGTCCGACCACACGTCCGCGCAGCACTTCACTGGCTGACCTTCGATGTTTGGCTCGATGCTGAATAGTGTAGTGCCATCACCATCAGTAACATGGACTACTGCGCCCCACCAGCAGCTGATGATTAGCTTGTTATTGCTGCCAACAGCCAGGAAGTGGGGCTGAATCCCCATCGGTATGGTGCGTTGGAGAGCACCATCAGTGGGGCTGTGCTCGGTCACCACCGTGCGCTCCACATCACCGACCAGGAGGTTACCGTCCTCCCGGACTGCTACGCAGCAAAGGTTCACTTCAGTCTTACCGACCTCATCTGGTGGAAGGGTTGAGAATTCAAATGCCAGCGAGTTGTCCTGGTTGAACACCTTGACTTGGGTCTTGCAAACTACAATCAAGCGATTGCTTTGTTTCGCGAGTTCTACGGCCCACGGACCTGTTGGAGATAGGAATAAGTGAGAGCAGTAATATCTAAAATGTAAATGTAACGCATCAACATTGTTTGTAACGCACGTTACTCGATAATTTTTAAAATACGGAAAAATACGGAAGCCAATTTTGTCATCCACAGTACTGTGTTACTTTAAAAATTCAGCGATAAAACGTGGAATGACACGGCGGAATTTTCTTGGTATGAAACCACTGAATTCAATGTAACATGTACTTTTTTTCTCTGTAAAATGGAATGTTATGATAGGCCTACATCATCTCGGTAATGCGGAATTCCACAATACGTTATTTCGGTAACATGAAATTCCATGATAAATTATCTCTGTAGCATGTAATGTGTATTGTGGGAACATGATCCAAGACGGAATCTTATTTTGGCTAACGTTTATATAACTTATAAGTTGGTTTTCGGAGCTGCGAAGCAAATGCAAGGGGTTGGAGGGGGAGGGTGCGTGGAGAGGGTGAAGGGACAGCTAAAAACAGCACTTGAGCACTGTGAGCTTCCGTAGATACTAGATATGTATGGTATCCCAGAATTCAATGTTTTCATATTTCCGGAATAATTTACATGTATCACGGAATTTCGTTTTACTTAGCTTGTAGAAATTTGTGTTACTCAGATAAATAGTCGTGAAATTCAATTTACCCCCCCCCCCCCCCCCCCCCCCCCCCCCCCAACCCCCCGACAAAAAAAACGGAATTCTGTGTTACCGGGATAATTATCGTTGAATTCTCGCTGAAATGCGAGTTAACCGATATCAAATTATCTCACTAATGTGGCTGGCAATTCAAACGTCCATAGTGGAGGGTTTTCTTTGGAAAAACGTCAAATATGACCAGTCACTTTGACTAGATTATCCAATGAGGATGACCAGAATTTTATCAATGTCAAATATAATCTATCAACAAATACTGTTGGATACAGTATTTTTACCTATATTTCTGGTCATATTTTACAAGAATTTTATAGAGCCGTTAATTGAACGCGCGTATTGTTTTACAGCCAGGTATTTATAGCCTTGTCCAAGTCTGTGTCTGTGAGCTGAGCGTGAGCTTGTATGGTCGCTGGCAAATTCTAGGCCCGCATTGAGCGCGGTGGCATCATTAGCGACCTCTCGCGGTAACTGTAGCCAGCGATTAGTCTGGTTACCAGAAAAGCGTGGACTGAAAACCTGACTTCACGCGCGAGGCTAAATCACAGCCTTGTTCTTTATGCACACGACGTGTTATGTGTTTCTTTATATCTGCGTTGGAAATCCGACGCAATAGACGACTAAAGTGAAAACGTCACCCTTTGTGTGTTGCCATGGTTTTTGGGTCTACACTAAAACCAGTGAAATGTTTCCATGCGCTATACCAATGGACGTTTCAGATTACTAGCGAATGTTTAGACCCAATTACTATGGCAACTGACGTCACTCTTTAGTAGTCTATTTAGTAGTCTATAAAAAAAACCGAGTAGTTATAAATATTCATATCTTGTATAACATCCAATCATAGCTCACTGACCGTGTGGCCGCGCCGATCGGTAAGTACAGTGTGTACCTCGTACGTGCTTTATGCCACATTAGAGAGGTTTCGCACCGTCACGAATACCGATACGAATACGGATACGTAATGACTTTATGCGCTTCGTGTGACGCGTAACTCGTAGTACACATCATGTTTTCATACGCGTTGACTACGGTTATCGGCCTTCATACGGGTAGCATAAAAACGGATACCGGTTATAGAGATTTTTCGCTTTATCTGTGATGGATTAATAAGTTGTATGCATTTTGTTTCTTTTTGATGTATAATCCGTGAATATAAATCAAATTTAATGTGTGATGCCTACGTGAAAGCGAGGAAAATCTGTTGAAAACAAAGCCAAGCGCAGAGAAGATTTAGCAGATACGTACACGTATACATTCACACAGTGCGAAACCCAGTTCGTTTTCAGTGTGCGCATCGACGTGAACGGTTACCGTTATCATATCCGTATTCGTAAACCGTATTCGTCACCTTGCGAAACCTCTCTATTATAATATATCGTATAGAATAGCCGAATAGCCGTGGGGCACCTTTTGTTACTTAAACCGTTCAACAATGGAAGCACAATGGATCGTATAAATAAAAACTAGCATTTGCTTTTGCTGTATACCATTTTTGGAGCGTTTACTTGCGTTTGTATGAATAAAAACAAGTACACGCTTTTACTGGAAAGCATTTGCTAAATAGTAAAAGTATTTACTGTTCCAGCATTTGCTAGACCAATAGCATTTGCTTGGACTGGTATTAATATATTTAAAAAAGGAGTAGGTGCTATAGTAATTTCGAGTATTTACTGGTCAATTTTCGAGGATAGGTATGGGCAGACTTGAAAAGGGTTAATCAAATACTACTGCACAGAATGGTAGCGTTCAGGATTGCAGTTTGGAAGGAAAAGGTGTGTACCCTTAAAAGAAATTGTCCTAAATCTAATACAAAAATTTGTACCGATTTTAGAAATGAAATGTGGGGAATAAATGTTCTTTTTGTAGCTTTTACGACGTCGTTTTAGGATTTCCATCGCTCTGTATGTACGCACATAGGGGTGCACCCAAGTAAATAGGCAGAGATCCGTGCGCCGAGCTCATGAATATTTTGTATGCCCTCAAATTCCTCTTTATTAGAGAGATTTGCGAGCTGAACGAGTGTGGTCTTGTGTAGAATATGGCCATTGCCGTGATGTGGGGTATTTTTTTTCCGCCAACTATAAACGTTTTGGACAATGTAGCTCCTAAAAGTGGCCCTATTTTGCCCAGTAGCGTATGTGCCTTTGTTCCAAAATGGATGCTGGTCTGATTAGCAAGTTTCACTGTTGCAGGGGTATAGTTTTGTTTCAAGTGGAAATTAGGGAATAAAAGTGACGGATTACCCCCATAAAATTGAACATAATTTAAAAGATGAGACTTCAATTATTATTTTGGTTGTTGTCCTGAGAAGCTGAGAGAGTTGTAAGTATTTTTAAATGATTTTTGAAAATTAAGCATTTAGCATTGGTTTCTATATGGGAGCCATATTTACTCGGATGCAACCATAGACAATAGAAGCCATTCTTAAAATCCATTAATGGCTTTTAACAAAAGGGCTTCTTGTCTTTGTGCGTACACAGAGCGATGGAAATGAACTGCGCACAAGTACACCAACCAACAAAAGTGAGTTTTTGATGTAACTCAAAAACTATTTGATTGAATTTTGTCTTTCAAAAAGTCGTGTGTGTATACAGATGTCTAAGCCTCGTATACACTGACAAACACGCAAACATTTTGTTAGCAAACAGTCATATCAGGCCGTGCAAACTTCAAGTCCGGGCTTCAAGTTTGGTAATGTTTTTCAAAAAGGTTTGAAGGTGTGAACAGCCCATGAAAGATTAGCAAACGCCAGCAAACTTCACCAAACCGTGTTTGCCGATTTGTTTACATGCAGCTATTGGCAAACACTGGGAAACATCTGTTTGCTCGTGTTTTATGACCGTTCCGAATTTGTTACTGTTTGCCAATGTAGAGACATAGAAAAACAAAATATTTGCAAGTGTTTACCAGCAGTGTAGACGAGGCTTTACGAACACAATGACTTGTTACAGTTGGGCAACAGGTGTCTTAGGGTGATTGCAAAAGACAGCGGTTCCACTCATTACCCATTTTTGAACAGTTCTTGCAGCTAAGCACAAACGTCGTGTATTCTTTTCATTGGGCTACTTAAAGGGACACACCGGCTTTTGTTGGGCTATTTTAAGCTATTTTGGGCTCGAAAAAGACCCATACATTATTCTGAAGCGCTTTCCAGAGTAAATTAGATATATCATGAAAAGAAGCCGTCAAATTTGGCCGTTTTTGAGCATTTAAAAAAAAAATCAAGGTCACGTGACTTTTCGGAACCAGATTCTGGTTCCGAATAAAAGTCACGTGGTCTTGTGAGTTAGTTGTATTTCCATGCAGCCGTAGAAACTAGCGCGAAGTGCGAGTTGCTTTTGTCATTCGCGGTTGGTTTCTCTTTTTGTTTGAAAATAATACGAACACTATATACATGTATATAGGCCTCTCCCGTATTTTCCAATTTGTACACAAATCTGCCAACAGATTTCATAAGAAGGGTTTCTGGGTGTTGATATGGACGAGAGAATATCTCAGATTTTCGTGTCTTCGCTTCGCGTTCGCGGCGATAAATAATATCCAAAGAAAAAACAGCATAGGCCTATTGAGGGCGCTACAGACACCAGAACGTTGCGTTCGAGTTGCTTCCTCACTGACCTCAGGGATCATGCAAGGTGTGATGAGTCAGGGAAAACAAGGAATCGAGGTTAAACACTTGTCGACCCATATCGAACGCTACTTTTATTTACAAACACATGATACATAATACATCGCGACGGCTGGTAAAGCGTATAGCCCAACATTTGTCTCTTTTGTTAATTTTAAGCATTTCTAGTTAATTACGTGACATTTTGATAATTTTATTTCACAACGACCATCGACAAATTATTGTTAAGGATGCTAGATTGCTACATTATGTAAACAGTAAGCCGGTGTGTCCCTTTAAGTGAAATTAAGACAAAGAGTAATCATAGGTAGAAAACAAGGTATAATTCTGTTCATACATGTATACATGTGTAAAAGTGAACATGCTGATAAAAGTGTTATTTCTCTTTTTGCACAAAATTTCTTTAAAATGCACGTCGATTTCATGGTGAAAATGCTGTTTTTTGTCCAACTGTAACCACTCATTGTGTTAGTAAGACATCTGTGCACACACCACCTTTTAAATGACAAAAATCAATAAAACATTTTTTGAGCTACATTAAAAAGTATTAGACGGGAACTTACTTTTTTGGTTGGGTGTAAAAAGTATTTACTACCGTTTCTACTAGTACATGCTGAACAGTAAAAGAAACTTTTTATTCATATGAATTGAAGCATTTGAGTAGTCTAAATGCTTATATTACGCAGTAATATCTAGCATTTGCTAGTTTTTATTAATACGACCCAATATGTCCACCATGCATGTCCTCTAGGAACAAATAAATTTTCCCACGAAATGGCGGCTATTCGATACGGTATATGCTTGTCGTTACATTTGCAGTGTAGGCCTACTTGTGTGTTGCATGTTTTAAAAGTGCGTACACACTATTACAATCGAGGAAATATCGGTGGTTTGAATTATACAACCGACAAATTACAAATTGATAACTTTCTCGAAAACCAGAAGATAGCCCTCACATTATTTTCTGTAAAGGTATGACGTGTTTGTGAGCTTACCAACTGGGTATACGTACGGAAAGTCTGCGATATTTAAAACAGCACCGTATTGATCTGTCAAAACAACCGTTAACCAGTCACAGACTTGGACAAGGCTAGGTATTTTACGATCCCTTGGTCTCAGGCGCGGATCCAGGGGGTGGGGGGGGGGGGAGTGGGGGGTGGGGGGGGGGGGGGGGAGTGGGGGGAGTGGGGGGTGGGGGGGGGGGGGGGGGGTCAAACCCCCCTGCTCTTGAAAAAAATTTTTTTTTTACGCAAGAAAAAGATGTCTATGTACTTTATATATATGTATATATATATGTAACCAAATCTGACGGGCCGAAACCCCCCCCCCCCCCCCCCCCCCCCCGCCTGGAAAAATTCCTGGATCCGCCCCTGGGTCTGGTATGCCAAGTAGTTAGATATTTGGAATCATGCTTCAAAAGCCAGGCACTTTACTACAATTATTCGTCCCCATTGTGGGAGTTCATAGGCACAGAAGCATTTAGTCATGGAAAAGCTGACACATGACACCCACCAGCCCGATCAGGGCTGTTTGGGTGTGAATATATTGCATAACGTAGCTACCCCAGCACGCATCGTCACAGCCTATACGGGTATGCTCTATATAAAGCGTTTTTATTTCATTGTACCGAACCGTATACGACGGGAACTTGTGCATGGTTGTACTTTGGTTAAGAACTCCCACTTTAACAGCTGTATGTAGTGGAGTGTTTGTACTTACGTTCTTTCAGAGAAATTTGACACTTGTACGTTCCGTCCACACCCAATATTTGAACTCGGTTGTTAAGAAAGTCTGCCACAGCTATCTCGTCATGATGTCGAGCAGCAATGTTACGAGCGATATTGAACTCTCCCGGGCCGCTTCCTTGTTTGCCAAACTCCCGACACAGCTCCCATCTGCGAGATGCCACTGTCACCAGCTCGCCGAGATTGATGTCATCAACCCCTCGTCCCTGCCTGAACCTCAGGCCTAGCTGGCTGCCGTCAACCTCGGGAGCATTTTGACCACTCATCAGTTTGACTTTCTTGTTAAACGTAGGATATAGCGAGAGGAAATCGTTGTCCAGTGCGGTGGTTGTCATGTCCTTTATTGTTGTCTCGAGAGAATGTTGAATTCGCTCAGACAGTTGTTGGAGGGTTTCCTTGGCTTCATCTAATTGTTGTTGGCGCTTTTTCTCGACTCTCTCCGTTCCTTCAATGATGCTCATTGCTTGTTTCGTTATCTCATGTTTTAGCTCCTTTGCTTTCTTTCGCACGTCTGTCGTGATTCTTTGAGACCGAGAGTTCTCGTTTTGTTTGGGAGATGATCACCAGACGTTCTTTGATATTTTTTAGTTTGCCTTCTAGCTCCGTCAGTGATTTATTGTACTCCATCGCGGCTTGATGTGCATCAATATAGACGTGTTCCGGTTTACAATGGGCCACTACTGTGCAATCCAGACATATCAAGACTTCACATGTTGTGCAAAAGAACTTCACGGCTTCGCCCTTGTGGTCGGGACATTTCGGATCTTTTTGTGTCATCATCTTTTCAGTTTCGCTGTCGGAGCGGGTCAATTTTTCCTGATGGCGTGCGAAGTCCTCCATAAGTGAAACCATGCGGAAATCTGTCTTCAGACCTCGAGCTTCTGTGTCCGGAAGTTCCGTCTCACTTCTACATATCGGACATGAGACGCGGTGGGATCTCGGGTTGGTCTTAGCGATGTAGTCTTGGAGACATTGGAGGCAGAATGTGTGTTGACAGTCAAGGATCTTAGGATCCTTGTACCTATCTTGACATATTCCACACTCGCAATGATGTCTACTGATACTCTCAAGAACAGAGCTTATTGGTTTCCTGGAAGCCATATTTCTGAAATGAATAAAATGGATGGTTTGTGTCACTATTATAGCAAGCGGCTAGAGCGTCGATTGGCCGAATCGAATTTACGTCAAGAAAGGCTAAAAGTGGTCAAGTGATTTTTTTCCCCGGAAAGCAAAAACGGTGATGTCAGATATACCCATTTTAATTGTTATTATGTTAAGGTAGCTGGGCCAATCTTACCTGGTGTCTAGTCTGTATCTGTCTTCCTTAATTTCGATCGGAATCCGTAAGTTAGATCTGTCTAAATTATCAACCAAGTATAAGAGTAGGCAACAAAATGGCGCTCGCTTATCACCAGAATGTGGGCGTGTTGATGACGCAGCTATATTGTAAGTACAAAAATATGGACTCTACTGTCTGATTGCAATGCGCAAGGTGTCGTTCTTGTACGTTCCTGAACTATGTGGACTTTGAGTTACCTTAAAGGTACACACCGGCCTACTGTTTACATGATTTAGTGATGTAGCAGCATTGACAATACTTTTTTGATGGTCGTTGTGAAAAAAAAATCATCAAAATATCCCGTAATTTACTAAAGAAGTGAAAAATTAACAAAAACGGTCAAAAGACGGGTTATACGCTTTACCAGCCGTTGCAACTACGCGCGAGCTTAACGACTTTGTCACAAACGATTCGCTCTTCTCCTACTCGGCATATCTCCAATTTTCTGATCACGATTTCTCTGGAGAAGTTAGCATCATGTTTTTTCTTCACGAACGTACACCATGTACCAGCAGAGCAACCAACCCGGCCGTGTGTGCACGCGGGATATTTGCCGTGCTGCACGGGGAAAATATCCTACACTCCACCGTAGTTTGCCGTAATAGCACGCGCTCGCCGAGTGCCATTCTCCGGACTCTCGAAACAAACATTTATGTTCGAATTTTCATACCTATGTTCAACTTTGTTTCATACCTGTATAAATAGTCTCTCATTTGTCAATTACTTATAAATATTGGGGGAAAATCAGAGTTGAATTTGGTGCAGTTCTGCAGTAAGAAACTTTCATGCGACTGCACATGCGACTGGACACAAAACTAACTCGCAAGACCATGTGACTTTTCGGAACCAGAATCTGGTTCCGAAAAGTCACGTGACCTCTGTTTTTTGAAAATTGATATGTTCAGTTTATTTCGGAAGGGCATTCAGAATCTTGTATGGGTCAATAAATTTCGAGCCCAAAATAGCCCAACAAAGCCGGTACCTTTAATTAGCGCGTGACTGTTAAGCAGTGTGCTTTATATAGCAATGACATCATCAATGTTCATCGTTGGTTTTTACCATTGTACGACAGCGTGATTGTGGTACCTCAGAATTGCGCAGCCAAGGTGAATCACAGTATTAGGTGAACCAGCAATCTTAATCGTCAACTTATTTAATACCATTTAGTCCGGGAGCCCAGTGAGATTTAATGTGATTTTTGCGCCCAAAAGGTTTGACTGCTAAAATGAGTTGAATGGACCGTGGTAACTGAACTGTAAAAAATGCTGGGTAAAATAAAGTTGGATAATTTCATTTTTACGTTTGTTGGGTCATATTTCCTCAACATATGCAGAAAATATTCTGTTGGGTAAAACATCCAGAACACCAACGTTGGTTACATGCAAAGTTCTGTAAATTGGGGAAACAGCGGCTATTTATTGGGTATTTGTTTTACCTCTTGCTGAAAGTATTAAAAAGTTGAGCATATTATACAGACAAACAAACTTGTCTCCATCTGTTGGAGATTGTGAAGACAAGAGAGGGCGCTTCAAAGTATACTGTACAAAATTCTGGGTAAAACAAAGTTGGATTGATATCGAAACGTTTCATAATGACCTCCGCAATGCTCCATGGGAGTATGTTATTAACTGTCAACATGTTGACGAAGCGTGGTTTATCTGGCACTCGATTTTTATGGCTGTTATTAACCACCATGCTCCAATCAAGTCCAAGCGTGCTCGAAGCGGCACTATACCATGGCTTGATGGAGAATTGCTCCAACTAATGCGCCAACGAGATCGTGCACACAATGTAGCTAAAAAGTCGCGCTCATCGAAAAATTGGGATATGTACAAAAAGTTAAGAAATTATGTTACTAACAAAGTTAGACAAAAGAAAAGCGAATATTTCACTTCGGCAATTGAGGAAAATAAGGATAACTCATCACTCTTGTGGAAGAAACTTAAATAAGTCCTTCCCAATAAACAAAAATGTGTCCCGAGTTCAATCATCTCCTCAAACGGAGAATATGTTGATGACCCTACCGACATCGCAAATAATTTCAATGAATATTTTTCAACAATTGGTGTTCGTATGGCCGCTGAGAATCACACAAGTTCAAATGAGGCCGATGATTCTCACGACCATTCTCTTGTTTCTTCACCAGATTACGAACATTGTTCTCTCCCTAGTATCCCAGAAGAGTTTGTCAAAAAGCAAATTGCATCTTTGTCGGTTGGGAAAGCAACAGGCCCAGATGGTATTAGCGTTAATATGATTAAAATGGCTGCACCTTTTATTACTAAGTCTTTAACGCATATATTTAACCTCTCCATAATAAATGAACAGTATCCCAAGGCATGGAAACATGCTTCAGTTACACCTATTCATAAAGGAAGCGATAAGTGCAACGCATGTAATTACCGACCTACATGTATATCAATCTTGCCGATTATCTCTAAAATCCTAGAAAGATGGATACACTCGAACCTGTACTCGTACCTTGATGAAAATAATTTCATTCCTGTTTGTCAATCTGGATGTCGGCCTTTGCACTCAACAGAAAGTACACTAAACGATTTAACAAACGAGTGTCTTCAAGCTATATCACGGGAGAATGACCGGAACAGTTTTCCTAGATTTCAGTAAGGCATTTGACTGCGTTGACCATACAATTCTTTAAAAAAAACTAGAAAAGCTGAACATGTCGATTTCGGTAATAAACTGGTTTAAGTCCTATCTCAGTGATCGCAGTCAAACCGTTAATATTAGTAAACATATATCAAAATCCTTGCCTATAAGTGTCGGTGTACCACAAGGATCAATTATGGGCCCATTATTGTTTCGTATATATACGTATGACCTGCCTCTTTATGTATCCGATAAGTTATATATGTATGCCGATGACTCTACACTAACTTGCATACAGTTCCGAAAGCATTGTCGAAATTGAAACTAGCCTTAACAAGTCATTAGACATGATTCATCTGTGGTCTGTTAAAAATAAAATCAAAATTAATGCCAGTAAAACTAAATGTATGCTAATTGGCTCAAAGAAAAAGATAAGCGCGCATGAGCTCAGAGTACACATTAATAATGATCAAGTGCATAACGTTAAATCGTTTAAATGCTTGGGTGTTATTAATGACGAAACCTTAAGTTGGAACCAACATGTCGAATATGTAATGCTACAGTCACACGGTCAAATACGTATGCTGCGGATTTTTTATATTTTTTATCCGCAGAAAATCACTTAAAAACTGCGCAGAAAAGTTAAATTAGCCATGAAATACGGATAATTGCGGATGAATTACGGATAAATACGGACATTTACGCCTAAATGAAAAACAATTGCGGCAGGTGACATCTAATTTTTACGGATGCTGCGGATAGTTACGGATGACTTTCGGATGACTTACGGAGACTTGCAGAGACTTACGGAGAGATACGGAGACTTACGGAGAGATACGGTTTACTTTCGCGTCCGCATTCTCCGATTTTCATCAGCAGCGGACGCGACGCCATTTCAGTCGCATTTTGGATGCCAAGAGGACAAGTTCTTCCCTATGCCCCAGACAATAGCCCAACTAACACAAAATAACTCACAATTGAACACAATTTGGGATATGTCAGTGTATTCGGCCACCGGCTGAGCAGTCTGTACTTACAGAGTACTGTATGGTTGTATATGTATACAATTAGAGTGAAAAACCAACAATTAGTATGCTCATATCATCATAATGACCTATATAGGCAAAACGCTATTGAGCCAGCTGCGAAAAACTCACCCCTGCTTTTCTTTTTAATTTCTGGGTGAGAAACGTAGGTCTGAACTAATGCAAAATAGCTTCATGGCAGACACCACTATGCCTATATTTCTACTTCACTTAACAAAGTTACTAAATAAACTAAATAACCATGACAACTTGTCTCTGGTAATCTGAAATTAACGCCATTTAAAATCATAAGTAAATTTTCAATTGGAATTATGCCAATTTTCATTACGTATAAGTACTACTATTTTTATACGCTACACGACTTAAGTGAGCAAATCTGTGCTCATTAATACGAATTAATGTGTCAACTTATTTCAACCACACTTTGTTGACTTATAAGTCCAAAGCCATGGACACAGAATACAACCTTTCTTTATTATCTTGAACATAGCCGTCTTTGGCACTGTCAGACTTCCATCTGCCATGCCTCTTGAACAACCGTTCACCCACACCAGCATTTGCTGCCGTAGTAGCACCTCCAGCCCTAAAGCTGTGAAAACCGTAACTCGAGACATTTCCCACCAAGGGACGTAGGGCCTCTAGAACGAGTTCTCGAACCCGTGAATATGACAACGGCTGATTTGTTTGTCGAAGTTTATACCCTTCTTTGTACTTGGATAAACTTCTAAAAATGAACTCGTTGGGATCAGCAATCTCTCCTAAGTTAATATACTCCTTAAGCAAGGTTACTGGACAGTACGTGGTTTTGGTAGCAGATATTGCGACAGACTTTCCATTTCTATAAACGTCCGTTTTGCTCGAAGGTAAAAATAGATCCATGCCCTCCGTAGTGAAAGTTACATGACCCAGTTTTATGTTGGATACTTCATTAAATCGAAGAAACCCGACATACGCTAACAAGCACATCGTCACAGTCCTTATGTTCATAAAATTAGAAGCATTGTAACCTTTATCACCAATATACTTGTCAACCATGTTTTTGAGTATTTCCGGCGAGACGGGTTCCTTCTTAGTGATTGGTTTTGCAAGGGATCTTTTAAGTCCCTCGGCAGTCATGGAAACGACTGTGCAAGAGGTTGGATCACCTGATCCAGCTAATTTATGAGCCCACGAAATGGCTGCAAGGGCTTTAGTAATGCATGATGCGGATTTTGAGGAATTCCCTAAATGCACTAAATAAAGTGCAATATCAAACGAATCTGCAGGTAAATTTGGCTTACTAAATTTTCCCGCCCATTCGGACCACTTCTTAAAAGCATTCGAATAAGCATTTACAGTAGACTCGGCCCTGGCCGCGAGCATCAATCCTGGGATTTGCGAAGCGAGCGTCTCCAGTTCGGGGTCATGTTGTTTCTTACGTCGACTCCAGATGCCTTTGGTAAATATGGCCTGAAATGGGATTGAAACATTTATTAGGACCAAATCACAATGAAGGAACTCCCGATGACCTTAATCCTTGATAATTTTGAAATTGAGTCTTATTGCCAAAATTTTGCTTCTGATTACATTCTCTATAAATTCTTTGTTACCCCCTCTACCTTGCACGAAGATTTGCGGGTATCTGGGAATTTCATATACGTCCACCACTGCTTTTATTGGATTACAACCGTCTGGAAAAAGCATGGGCCAAAAGGGTGCCGAGTACCAGCAGGGACAAATTAGTGTGCCAACAGCTTTCGTATCTGCCATATGGGCAAGGACTCTTGCAATGATTGAGACTGGAGGGACAATCCAGTTGTTATCACTACCCCAATTCTGAGTGAATGCATCAATGGCTTCACATCCGGGGTTCCAAAATCTGGAGTTAAATCTTACGATCTTGCAGTTGTAAAACGAAGCAAATCTGTCTACAGTGTGGGGACCCCAGAGGTTATCAAAAAATTGGAATACTTCACCAGCAACACTCCAGTCGTCATTATCGATAATACGACTGAGTTTGTCTGCTTTTTCGTTTTCTGCCCTTGGAATCCATTCCATATCCAGCCGGATATTATGCGACAAACATGTCTTACATATACTCAGGGCTAATGATTGCAAGTCTTGTTTCATACTCCCCTTTACAGCAATCTTTTCCACTGCCTGGTTATCTGTAAACCATTTTGTCCTTCGGCAGGACAACTTTGGAGCCAAAGATTTGAGTACCAAATCAACTGCTTTAAGCTCCCTCCAAGTACTACTTTTCTGTGATTCACTATTATCCCACTGGCCATGTGCGATTGTATCTCCTAGATCGACTAGGTAACCAGCATAACCTGTGCTGCTGGCGTCAGAAAAGACAATTCTAGAACAATCAGCACGAGGGCCTACAGGGCACTTGTTCATCTGTGTGATATTAGTTTCCCAAAACTTCAATTCGTCCAATGCTCCGGGCAAAAGAACGACTGAACTTCCCCACGAAGTTCTCGTTTCTATGCATGTGTGTAATGCCTTAGTCATCACTCTGGACACATTTCCAGTCACTAGACTGGTAGACATGATCTTGCCTGTAATACTAGCCAAGGTTCTAGCAGGAACCGTGTTCAAGGCTGCATTATTATAAATCATAAAATGAATTTCCTTATGAATATTCAATATTCGTCTATCTGGTACCGAGATAAAACCCTCATTTAAGTCAATATCGTATCCCAGCCATTCGATCTTAGTAACAGGATCCCACACACTTTTTTCCTCATTTATTACGAACCCTGAGGCAGTAATATCCGTCTTGACCTGCAAACTGCACTGCAATGCTTGCTCGTAGCTTGCAGCAAAACCCAAGCCGTCGTCAAGATAGACGACTATGAGTTTTCCCTCACTTCTCCACTTTTTAACAAGTGGTCTGACTAACTTCGTGAATATGAATGGGGCCGTAGAAAGGCCAAATGGAAGTTGGTTGAATTTGTAAAATAATTTTTTACCGTCAACTTTCCATGCGAAACCCAAAAATTCTCTGTGCAATTTGCATATGTCCACATGGTGGTATCCGGATTTTAAGTCGAATTTGAACATGTATCTGCCTTTCTTTAAGAACAAGATCGCCGTTCTCATGTCTTCATACTTAACTGAAACCTTGTCAAGATACTCATTGACCAACCTGAGGTCCAGAATAAGGCGTTTTTTGCCATTACTCTGTACCGAGACAGTTAGAGGATTGACAACTCTAGGAGGGTTGGAACACTTTTGAATGGTTCCTAGTTGAATAAGCTCGGTAATAGCTTGGTTTACAAAGGAACAATGATTCAAGGCAGATTTATTATTTTCCGAATACATCTTTGGTGGTTCAATAATGAAAGGCAAAACGTACCCAAATGTTATGGTATCAACAATAAAGGAAGGAGCAAAAATGTTGTGCCAAAACTGGACACGATCACGCAGTCTTCCAGCCACTTTGATACCAGACACCTGTACACTTTCATAATCGAAAGAATCAATCTCATGATAAGTACCGCTTATTCCTGACACAGAGGAACTGTCTGGGATACATACTGATTTCGACTTATCTTTATTGGCTGCCGGTGTAACTGGACGATGCTCCTTTACGCTTGGGGCAAGTTGCTTTCCAATGGTTGAAGCTTCCGCAAAGGAAACAAGCTCCGGCGGTGCCGGTGTAGCCTCCACCGTGGGCTTGGCCAAATGACATGCTGTGGACTGGTCGACGAAAAAGAGCAGAGTTAATGTCAGTAGCAATGCTGGGCGCAGGCTGATCCCGCTTGAACCGCTTTGCTTGGCTCGCAGTAGTTGACTTCTTCTGCTTGATTTTGCGTCCGGCCCGGTTTTCCGCTTTTGTGATCTTGGTGTCGTCATTCTCGTCATCTGCCACCTCGTGAGCCTCATACTCCGACACTGTGGCCCACCCGTACTGGCTCGTGTCTGCTAGTCGAATTAGCTTCTGCCTACCGTCAAGTAGTTTCACTGCTTCGTTTAGCGTCGTTTTGACGGAACTGATCTCTTCTGCTTCTTCGATGGCGCGGCTGACCAAATCTTTCACTTCTCTGTAACAGAAGAACAGCATTGATTTGGTTATTTATACAATTTTTAAAGTTTAACAGCCGGCGCGAAACTGACCTGAATGAACCGAATAGACCTGAGCACACCCTATACCCCTGCCCCATTACGCAACCTGAACAAAGGCCATTGAAAACCACGCACCGTGAAGAAAATAAATACATTCTAATTCACACCTGGTCGCTCAACCGAACGTATTTACATTTCTTCCCTATGCCCCAGACAATAGCCCAACTAACACAAAATAACTCACAATTGAACACAATTTGGGATATGTCAGTGTATTCGGACACCGAATGCAATGGCAACTCCACAGTGTGTCCATACTGAAGGTTAAAGAAGGAGAGTGAAAAACCCCGACCTGATCTGGCTTTTTAAAAATTAAAAAACCGGCTATAAGGCCATAACAGAGAAAAAATCCCCGGAGAGGAAGGAAAAATACATAAGAAACACTTAGCTGGTTAAATTCGAATTGTCGTTGGTTCCCCTCTCTACGCCATTTTGTTTTGGTGGTGCCCTTTATCTTCTCGGTCAGTGATTTCGTTGTTTTAGTCTGAAGCTCTACCACTTCTGATCTCGTCTGTCTCAACTTTTCGTCGAACGTCGACGCAAAAGCTGATAACATTTCTTGAATATCAGCTTTGGTAGCTGGCGCGGAAGACGGATCGATGTCTTCGGCAAACATTGCACGTATATGATATATGACTATCGTTGAGACTAGTGTTAAGATTGACGGGGGAAAATGGAAGTTTAACAGCCGGCGCGAAACTGACCTGAATGAACCGAATAGACCTGAGCACACCCTATACCCCTGCCCCCATTACGCAACCTGAACAAAGGCCATTGAAAACCACGCACCGTGAAGAAAATAAATACATTCTAATTCACACCTGGTCGCTCAACCGAACGTATTTACATTTCTGCTCTATTTATAACTATTCGTAATTATACGTAACTCATCCGTAAGGAACCGTAAATGCATTCATAGGTGTCCGCATCTCTCCTCCAAAATGGATCCGTAGGTGTTGACTGCGGAAGAAATACGGATAGTTTACGGAGAGTTACGTATATTACGGATAATTACGGATGCATTGCGGATTTTTTACGGATTTTTTATCCGCGGGAAAAAAAATATTTTGAGATTTTCAAAATATTTCTGCAGATCCTGGCGGATGCTGCGGATTCGGCGGATTAATTACGGATCCATTACGGATAGATACGGATTCTGCGGATTTTTTACGGACAAAAATCCGCAGCGTCCGCAAGATCCGTATATGACCGTGTGACTGTAGCATAAAGAAGACAATTTTCTCGAAATTAGCTATGTTAAAAAGAATTCGAGACTGTGTAACTCAAAAGCACATGAACACCCTTATGTTAAGTTTAGTCATGCCTAGTCTAGATTATTGTTGCACAGTATGGGGTGACCGTTACGCATCTCATAACACTGTCTTGAACAAATGCCTCAAACGTGCAGCCAGAATAATACTGAAATGCGATTTCCTAACGCCATCAGCTGACATGTTTAAAAAGCTCGACTGGCTTGCCTATCCAGAGAGAGTTAAATACAAGAAAGCTATATTTGTCTTTAAAAGCATCAATTCCTTGGCCCCGCAGTATATATATGGCAAGTCTATTTACACCTCACGTACAAACTCGAGAAACTCGTCAATCTGCCGAAAAGACACTGAAAATTCCCTTTGCACGAAAGGGGTCTTACGCCTCGAGTTTTGGCGCCGCAATTTGGAACAGCCTTAGTGCACACCTTAGAACTATGTCTTCTTTGAGCTCATTCAAATCGGCACTTCGCCAAACATACACATAATATTCACATGATCAACTTCAAGTGAGAAATGCTAATTTACGGAGTCGTATGACTTGGTTGCCATACAATCAAACTTTAATTTTGGAGCCGGAGGGGAATTTTCCCATTTTTTTTTCTCTTAAAAAAGAGTTTTTGCGGGTTTTTCGCCCTTCCCGTAATTAGCGTAAATTTTAGTGTCACGTGCATGTATAATAATTACTTGTGATGTTGTTCTTCTGTAACCATTAGTTTTTTGATGTTGTAGTTGTTGTACAAATGTATCTTATTCCAGTTTGTTTGTGATTGTGAAGTTGTTCAATTTAGTATATTTGTTCTATGTGTGTTTGCAGGGCACACCCTGGGTAAATAAATGGAATAAATAAATAAAATAAACAGCATACCTGCACTGTAAATAATAAAGGGTAATTTTTGCCCAACTTTTACCCAACTTGGTTCAAATATCACCATGCCCATCTTTTACTATGGTACACTTTTCTTTAAAGGAGCATTGTCGGGTGGGTGCCGTCACATTTAAGTCTCAGTTTGGCGAAATGACGCGTAAGTTTGATTGATTAATTATTAGGCACTAATTAGTGGTGCGATTCAGCCGGTTCTAAAATCTTTTTGAGATATGGTAATGATCTAAAAGTTTATGTTGAAAAGGTGTTAATATCGTTAACATAAATGGTACACTTTTCTTTAAAGGAGACTGTCGGCTGGGTGCCGTCACATTTGCGTGCCAGTTTTGCGAAATGACGCGTAAGTTTTATTGATTAATTAGGCACTAATTAGTAGTGCGAATCAGCCGGCTCTAAAATCTTTTTGAGATATGGTAATGATCTAAAAGTTTTTGGTGAAAAAGGTGTGAAAATCGTTAACACAAAGGGTAGACTTTTCTTTGAAGAACACCGGTTGGCTTCAATGTATCCGTTACCAAATTAAATTTGAGGGGTCTGTTCTTTTGATAATTAACACGTTTTTTGACATTTTTCCCACGTAATTGATAATATTATTGAACTTGTAGATTGTTTGAAAGAATTATTAAATGGTAAAAATTTGCATTTTTTATGGAGTTTCAAAAATTCGTTGACACATTTTTTAAAAATCTTTTGGCGGATGTATTTTAGATATCGATCCCTAGGCTGAATCTTAGGCTGAATCCTAGGCTGAATCCGAGGCCTACTTTACTTTGGTCCCCTGGTCCTATCTACGAAACATTTGACGATTGACGTAAGGTAAGAAAAGTACCAGTTTATTTCACGTTTTAGCAGTGTTTAGCGAGTTTCTTTGGTAAAAAAAGAAAGCGTATTTAAAGGAAAACAATTGTTACAACAAAAATTAAAAACTTAAAACTCAACTGCAACATTATTTAAGGCCACGAGAATGAAAAATCCGGTTTACCGTCCGAGGCGAGGGATTTTGAAAAATCAGTCATTTTTTTTCAGTGTGCCGCTTGGGCGCAATCTTCATGCTTGCGCAAGCAGATTTAAAACCTGCGCGCGCAAATTTTGAGCTGGAGGTACTGAATCAGATTGCGCACCGAAATTAAAACTGCGCTTGGGCATTTGCTTACGTCACGTGCTCTATGCCGCGTTAGACTGGTCCCCTGTCGTATGAATGGTTTATTTATTATTATTGTTATTTCTTTCTGGTATTCATACCAAGGATTCCTCAATAGTGCTCATTGCACTGTCACTCGCAAGAGTGAGTAAACCCATCAAGAATTAGAATTATGTTAAAAAGCAAACCCAATTTCTCTTTGTTTGGCCATCCTTGTAGCTCCATGGTTTGGCCTACATGTAGTCCTAGACCCAGTAACTGAGTCGTTGGCCCCATTTTTGACGATTTTGGTTTGTTTTTTGTAGGCCCCCCGCCCCAAAAAAAACCCCAAAATCGTCAAAAACGGGGCCAACAACTCATTTACTGGGTCTAGCCTATAGTCCAGTAAAAATTCTTAATCAAACTCGATCTCTCATGGCCAGTGCAAACAAGAACATATTAAAGGACGTGTGAAATAGGGTTTTTATTGAATATAATAATGGTAGAGGGTGTGTTTTATACATTTCGGTCAATTGCAGAAAATTTGATTGTTCCGTTTTGGTGTAATTGCAAGTTTTCTATTTTTATGAGCAAATCCGTGATGTCATCTCAGGACAACTAAGGAAATCTCCATTGACTTGTGCACAAAAGTTTGTCATTTTCAGTGACTTCTTGATGTTGTGATCTGTAACAGTTTACTGAGTTTATTTAGTATGTCATTTGCAACAATCCCAAGAAGTTTGTTTGGGTCAGAGATGGATCAGTGGGCTACTGTTACTGTTTGAAATGTAATGTTCTTTCTTTGTTTTTCAACTGTGGGTTCCCTCCATGACTAGCAATAAACAGCGCCCTCGTCTGTCAAGAAAATTTTGAAGTAGAGAAAAGGTCACTTCTTTCTGAGATGAAAACAAATTTCAGTTTGCCCCTTTGTTTGCAGCACTTTGATCTTCTGATTCGTAAATAAAAACAAATGGTTGATAATTTTCACTTCACTATAAAACCTTCAATGAAATTCATCACTGGGGACCAGTCTAATGCCGCGTATGCGTACCGGATAGTCTCCAGACGTCTTTTAGACTAAGGCTGGATCCGAATTAGTGGCTTTGGCTGTGGCTATGGCTGTGGCTATGGCTGTTGCTATGCTGTTACTATGGGCGAACAATGACAATCCTTAGAAACAGCATAGCAACAGCCACAGCCACAGCCAAAGCCACTAATTCGGATCCAGCCTTATATTCATATGTGGACGGGAACCAGTCTTTAGAATTGCTTTGTTCAAAATTTGCACACGGTTCAAAATTTGCGCCCAACTTATGTTGCGCAGATTCTGAAATGGCGTTCGAAATCAAAATTTGCGCTGCGCAATCTTTGAACTCGGTGAAGTTCAAAATCTGCGCGCGCAAATTCTGAATCTGCCCGCTGTACAGATATGAGGTTTTTTTTCATTTTTCATTATTCATTATTTCATTATACAGGCTGATGCACAGTCAACTTTACACAAGTGAAGCAGTAGTCTTGGCCCAAGACTACTCTAGTCGATATTGGTTTGTGTACGCGTTAGCCATTCCCAGTAGTGCGCCCTCTTGCAGCACTAACTGGCCAGCCCTTTGCTCACTAGAGTAGTCTTGGGAATCTCTCCCGGAAGGTTTAACTTTTGTTTTGTTTTTGCCTAGGCTTTCCTAGGGAACCAATCAGCAAGTGACCCAGATACAGCAGCGCGTCGGAATACAGCAAGCGACCCAAATACAGCGCGTCGGATGCAGTGCGTGACCCAAATACACCGTGTGCACGCGCTTCGAATGGTTTGAAAAATATAAGGCGGCTTACAAGAATCATCGAACATGACCGTTTTATCGTTGCTAATATTTTCGGTGGCATAAGTTTCTTGGCAAATGTTTGCGAATATGTTTACAAACATGTTTGCAAAGGCGTATGACATCGCAAAATACATTTGTTTATGAAGATAATTGCGACATTGCAAATATTTGCAAAGATATCTGTGGTATGCCATGTCCCTTGTGTGCCATCATAAAACCCTCTGCAGCTATTTACATAAAACGGTACCGCCCCCAATGCTGAACTTCCGGGAGAGATTCCCAAGACTACTCTAGTGAGCAAAGGCTGGCCAGTTATTGCTGCAAGAGGGCGCACTACTGGGAATTGCCAACGCGTACACAAACCAATATCGACTAGAGTAGTCTTGGGCCAAGACTAGTGAAGCAGAAGCTCAGCTAGGCAGAATTATTATGTCCCTACGGGATTTCCCGTAGGGACAGAAGGAACCCCTTAAGCCTACTTCCAAATACTGAAAGGCACCCAGGCCTGTTTTTTGCTGATAGGCCTATGCTGCTTCTGCTTGGCCATGGGTGACTTTCAAGATCAGCACTTTTTTTTTTCCATCAAAATCGTTGCTTTAGGCAAGTCTTTTTACAGGAAATTGCTATTTTTGTTAAAATACAAATCTCTACATGTTCTACATACCTCCCTGGCCGAAATACTCTCAAAACTGGCGTACAAACGTCCTTACAACCCGAATCTTTCACGACAAATCATAGCACATGTCAGACAGTGTATTACCGCTTTTTAAGATGGCTGCTGGCGTCTCGTGTAGACTTGAGCGCAGTCGATCTTTGGGCCACCAGCACTAGCACGGTACAGACAATGGGGGCGCTGTTCACAATTATTCGCTCTTGCCTGTGTGGCATGTACCGTACGCGTACCGTACTGCCGGCGCCCCGCCTGGCGAATCCACAGTCAATGACGCGTTATACGTTAAAGATGTTATATTTCCCCTGGGATTTCAGGGCATGCATCTCTGAATATTGTTTTTAATTGATAGTTTGTTAGAAAACCTATACAAGCTGTTTAGTTATAAAAATCGACTAATTACTCTCAATCTTGTCAATATTTCGAAATCAACTTACAGCTAGACACCAAAAAAGATTGTCCGTGTATAAAAATTACGTTGTTTACACGGTTGCCAATGTCTCAACTACGAATTAAGTATGATTTGTTTCTTTGACTAATGGAAATGCCTTAACAATTCCGTTAGATGACGAAAAATATTGCCACCCAACTCCCCTTCCTCCCAAGAAAAAAAGGGTAAAAAAGCAAAGTACAAAACTACAGGTGCTTAAAAAAAGTTAGCGGCATTAATTCTTACTCAAAAGCTAGGCATGGAATTGTATGGTTTCCAGAGGTTCTGTGGTTCTCATCGAGTCCTTTTTGCTTTTTTTACCCTTTTTTTCTTGGGAGGAAGGGGAGTTGGGTGGCAATATTTTTCGTCATCTAACGGAATTGTTAAGGCATTTCCATTAGTCAAAGAAACAAATCATACTTAATTCGTAGTTGAGACATTGGCAATTACCGTGTAAACAACGTAATTTTTATACACGGACAATCTTTTTTGGCGTCTAGCTGTAAGTTGATTTCGAAATATTGACAAGATTGAGAGTAATTAGTCGATAACTAAACAGCTTGTATAGGTTTTCTAACAAACTATCAATTAAAAACAATATTCAGAGATGCATGCCCTGAAATCCCAGGGGAAATATAACATCTTTAACGTATAACGCGTCATTGACTGTGGATTCGCCAGGCGGGGCGCCGGCAGTACGGTACGCGTACGGTACATGCCACACAGGCAAGAGCGAAAACAAACGGCAGTGAGCAACATTCACCAAATTTAAACCGTAAGGCTATGGACTAAAGAAGACAACTGAGACATTGATGTTTTACTTTCCTTTATTCTGATCAATTTGAAAACAATGCCTTACATCGTCAAAAACAATAGAACCTTTTTTTTTACGAACCTTTACGATTTTAAATAGTGAGCATTCGTAAGGGCATTCGTAAACATTCTTAAACGATGGTAAACATTCTTAAACGTTCATAAAGATTCGTGTTGGTCGCAAAGTCATTACAAACTTTTTGGAATGTTCAAATAATTTCGTGAACGGTCGTATTTTCGCAACCGGTCGTGAGAGATCATAATAAAGTTGTAATATGTCTTAACAAGGTCGTAAATAATCCTAATGCATCGTAAAGGTTCTTAACCAATCCTTCAGCACTATTTCAATACGAGCTTTTAAGATCTGTTAAATTTTCCTAACTATTTGATACGAATGTAATTAATTCACGTGATCGTCATAATTTCCAGGAAACCTGAACAGAAAATTGCTTCCAGGTCGCCAAAAATCGTAAAGAATTGCAAGCAATCGTAATGGCATCGCATACAATCGTAAAATTTGCAAAAAGTCGTAAAGCAATCGGGATGTATCGTAAAATGTCGCAATTTGATCGCAAACATTCGCAAAGTGTCGTATCAGATTCGCATCAAAATCGCATCGAGGACGGGTCGTATGTGGTCGTGACCTGTTGTAACGGAATCGCAACGTGTTCTTTTCGGTCCGTAACGGTAATTAAGGATTTCCAGGCTTTTTTCATTACAATGTAATGCGATTCTTACATCGTGTTGTTTCTAATTTTCTTATCCAAAATCATGTAAGTTTAGTTCAAGTGCACGATACAAAAACAGTAAATTTGATGTACGTAAACACAAACACATTGAGTGGCACTTCAGCGAGTACTCTCCCATCATGCTTTGCGCGAAGCGGTTTGATATGTCATCTCGCTTGTGGGTTGTTGATTATTTTTTCTACGGTACAAGTCTCGCAGGTTGTAATTTGTGTGTGTTTACATTTCACAGCATCATGGGTGGAGGTGCCCCAGTGGACGAGTCGGCTTATGCCCACTACAAAGGCTTCAAGAAGTATTTCAATTCAGACACAATATTTGGGAAGAGAAATGTAAGTACTGATGTCATTGAAGGACTGGTACCAACTCCCCTGGTATGGTTTTCTATTCCAGTCAACAATTAAAGGCACAGGCTCGTCAGCGATGCGCGCGCGCCAAATTCGTACCACGAAATACGCAGCTCCATGCCTTTGCTATGGAGCTGCGTATTTCGTGGCACGAATTTAGCTGTTGGAACTTGCATGTACCGGTACACGTATTAAAAGGGGCTGTGTCATGGTTTGCGCATGCACAGCAAAACTGGAAAAGGTTGTGCTAACTTTTTCAAGTTTCATCGCTCGGGTTTTGCATATCCTATTCAATCTTGGCCATCCCTTATAATTCTTTAGTAATTTTGACAGTGGTGTACACGTCAACGCCCAGGTTGTCCTGATGCATTACTTTTTACTTGAAATGGCACTGTTTGTACCGTGGCCGAGTGGTTTGGGTCATTGCAATCATGAGTGAAAACTTGGGGTTGCGGGTTCGAACCCCCCTCCCGACCACACTTGCTTCATCCTTCGGAAGGGATGTAAAGCCGTTGGCCCAGTGTGTTAGGTAGCGGTAACGCACTTTAAAGATCCCAGAGCATTCTTTCGTGAAGAGCAAGGGGATTCCCCGGTGTCTCTGGCCATTTGTAATTTCTAATTTTTCATGGGTTTCCTCACGCTTGAGAGTGACAGTGCATTGGGCACTTTAGAGGAATCCTTGGTATGAATACCAGAAAGAAATAATAATAATAGTATTTTTAAGCTGTCAAACATCAATATCACCGGGTGTGCAGCTGTCGTTCGAAAGAGTTTTTTCCATCCCATAAAAAAAACCTCAACAAATGACATGGTTAGATACAGCAATTTGTCCAACCTTGATTTTCACCAAAAATGGTATGCTTATTTGGTCCTGAAAGCAATTTTACAGCACATCTTCTGTCGATGGAAAGAGACCGTGGCCGCCGCCACTGTGCCAATTTTTTGTAGACAATGGTGAAATCGAACTATGGCGCACAACACGATGTACTGTGTACATGTAGTTGAATTCTGCGTATTGTAAACACTCATGAACACTGTATACTGCCCGTGCAGCATGTGCTAAGTACACGAGGTACATGTACATTTACGCACACGAACGAATTTGGGATTTTTTTGCCAAGACTAGTAGCAACACAGTCCATGGTCTTCATTGGGTCAGTTGATTAGAGAGCTTGAAACTTTTTGTACGTGTATGCTAGGTTTTTAATTTAGCCTCCGGTTCCATGTTTGGAAAGCAATTATCGAAACCCAAACGGTGGTAAAGAATGACTTTCTGTTTTGCGTAAGACCACAGAATCAACTTTGCCGACAAGCGTTTTTGTGATTCTGTGATTTTCAATACGTGGCTTTAAAGGTAATTCCACGAGGTTGGGTACAAAAAGTGTGACATACCAGATCTTAAATATGAGTAATATTCCAGCCCAGCTACATGTACTTTAGTATGTATATTCATTTCATAAAGAAACACATGTTACACTACAATAGAAGTATTTACATCACATTGTAACAAAACTACAGACCTCCAAAATGTACTCGTATTGTTAAACATACATGTATGTGGTGTCCATGTTGCGTAGGTAAGACAAATATTTCATGATCTGTGAGAGATTGGTCAGTGAAAACAACATAATTATATTGGGACACCTACGTATTCATATTCAGTACAACAAATATTTCACCAGATAAATAATTATCCAGTCTTTAAATAAAATAACTTGTACCAACGCAACATGGACACCGCTTTTTTAAAATATACCCAACCTCATGGAATGACCCTCAAACCAAATTCCTCCAGACCATGGTACATTTTCTCAAGAAGACGCACGTCAAATTTATGCGCATTAAGACGCGAAAAGCGGGCAGTGTAAATGGATGTGCAACTAAGCAAAGAAACAAATTTGCAATATTTGGTGTCTGTGTGGTGCGCAATAACAATAGAAATGAACTGTTTTTAGCATGTGATTCTGTGTTTGTTTGTTGGCAGTGTGTTGTAGCCGTGTACGGCATAACATTTCTCTCAATTTGGTTCGTCCGACGGAGAATGAACGCAAAGAAAGCACTAGCGGCTGAAGTTCCAGCCACCCCAGCCACATAGTTTTACCTCAACTACGTCACTTGTCTACCGCCCACAATCTCTGCCCTACATCCGTTTCCAGTTTCAAGTGAAATTAACCACAAATAGTACAAGAACCTGTGTGTCTTCAGTTTGCAAGGAGTGATGTTCACAATAAGCTGACTACATGTATAGACTGCATTCAAAGCTTTCACAGCCTCAGATGTTTCCAAATGTCACATAGTCTACTGTGTGTTTCTATTGAGAAGCGGTTGCCGGTTAATGCCTTGTAGAGTAGAACCGGTTCGCGGGCTCAGTAGAAACAGAACGGAATAAACAAATTTTCCGTGTAGTGCCGGGTATCCTACCTTTAATTGTTAACCACTGCTCGAGGTGCACCATGCGGTATAATACTGATTGTCTTACACATTGGTGTAACATTTGCCAGGTGTACCGGAAGTACAAGTACACGCAGCACAGAATGCAATGCGTGTGACCCAAATAGCTTGCTGTGCTTCCGGCATGTGCAGTTTATTGCATGCTGGGCACCCGGCATTTTATGCTTCATCAGTAGAAACACACCGGACAACGAAGAACCGGTTCACAGGTTGGTTAAAATAGCGGGCAACAAATAGAAACATGCTAATAGATGGTATTCTGCAGTATGAGGATTCCTAATGACAAGCTGTGCTGTAATCATATGGATACATGTACGTCTTGAAATTACAAATGTACATGTGAGTCAATGGTGGACACTAAAGCCTAGCGTACATCGACATTGCAACTAGAAGCAACTCAACTGATCAGTTGCTGTCGATGTGTGCGTAGCGCGCACATCGACAGAAACTGATTAGTTGCGCAACTAGCGGCAACTGGGAGCATCCAGCCATGTCTACATTTCCAGAGCGCGCACATCGACATGGCAACTCGGTAAAGTGCAGAGTACATTGACCTTGCAACTGGAAGCAACTGTTCCTTGCAGTTGCTGTCGATGTGTGCGCACGTGATCAGATGCAAGCGAGCAACTGGCAGCAACTAGTTGCAAGTACGCATGCATTGACGCAACTGACCGCAACTGGGTACAACTAGTTGCTAGAAAGTAGAACATGAGCAACTCGCGGCAACTGGGAATTTTTCCAGTTGCCAGTAGTTGCAAGTGTGCATACCATACATCAACCTTTAAGCAACTGGTAAGTTGCTCCCGTTGCCACTAGTTGCTTCCAGTTGCAATGTCGATGTACGCTATGCTTAAGGGTGTGTTTATTTCGGACGGATCCAGATTCAGATCTGCACAGATCCAAGGTGAACTAGTTCACTTCGCGCAGATCCTGATCGAGATCTGTGGAATTCTTCTCAAGAGATGGTTCAGTGCAGAAATGGCGACGTCAAACCGTGTCATTTCAGTTTTCAGAGGAAACACACGATATACGCGATACAAACAAATTTAGGCTGCTTGTTTATTTATGATGAATGTCGTGGGTGAAATTTGGAGCATAAATTTGACAAATTTGGTAAATAAATTGCAATTCACGTGACTTGAGATGCTAGTTGAGAGCAGTTTCGTTTGTTTCTGCACAGTAAAACAACTCGGGATCTGGATTCGGATCCGTCATGAAATAAACATGCCCCAAGTAGACGGCTTGCTTGACCACTTTCCATACATGTAGACTCGCATGTAATTTCAAGATGAAGCCATAGAAATTGGACACGCAGTAACAATTTAATAAACGTAATATTTGGTATGGTGCCTCAGCCTGATCACCATTAAAATGAAAAGTAACCAAACTTGGGATAAGAGGAAAAAAAAATCATATGGCCCTATCTTGATTCGAGCCCAAGATGTATACTTATTACAAAAGAAATTTTCAGATTTTAATTAAACTAAAAATTTGCATTTCATTTGTTGCTTGGTATTAAATTCCGTGGTATTTACGTGTGTAGTCTTCACAATGCATAGTTCCGACCTGTCAATCAACCGAACACGCCGACCAATCACAACAGAGCTAGCAGACAGCGCCCACATCTAGGTCAAAGTGCATTGCCTCACAAACCAACATCACTCGATTTTCTGCCGATGCGTTGTATGTGGTGTTCCGAGTGAATTTTTTGTTCCAAGGCCGGGCAATTCGCTGTTCAAAGGTAAGAAAGCGAATATGACACTAAGTGCGTGCTACAGTAACTGTTGACCCTGAAACATGAATACCTTTGAGTTTTCTCCAATGAATCTGTGCTTTCTGTTGAAAGTCCCATTGGTTTGTGCAGTGTGTGTGGACATTTTGATGATCGCGTGTGAGGCATATAGCAACAATATCCAAGGGGGCGGGTTTAATTGGGCAATCTCGGAACTATGCATTATGATCTACATGTACATGTAGTTCCTAACCTTCATATCTCAACTCTATAGCACCGACATTGTCATTTGACCAACAGTCCTGAATCTCCCAGCTACATGTGGGCCGTGTCCGATGTACATTGTAGCCTTTTGTGTGTTTTACATGAATAGCGTCTGGTGTACATGTACATGTATGTACTGACGTACATGTACTTCCTTTCACATGCACACTTACCTACATGTACAATCAACTTGACCAGACTAATTTGTTGTTGCTACATGTATATAGTGCATGCAGCAGGTGTGAAGTACAGAATCAATACAGTGTTCTCCGTTGGAGAGAAAGACATAAAGCATCCACACTGTTGGTTGCTAGGCAATGGCATGCACCACATACATGCAGCACCAACAGCATAGTACCGTATGTGGACTTTCTGAACTGCCTCACCATTTGAAAGTGTAAAATTTGGGGCACCAGCTTTATGTAAATTTGTATGTTACATGCAAAATGCTAATTAATTGGCTGCGTTTTGAAATTACGCAGTAAGTCTATGGAAAATGATAAATCTTCCACAGACTTGTGTGTAGTTTCAAGCCAAGCCAATGAATTTACAGCCTTCATTTCGTTTGCCGATTTTCCCTCAGTTCAGTTATCCAAAGTTTCTGAATACCTTGTGGTGGAGATGACCTCAATACTAGGGTTGTAGTCGAGTCCGTCAAAAGTCCATCACAAGCCTTAACAAGTCCCTGGGTCCTAATTCAAGTCACAAGCCATTCAAATGAACTTCAACAAAGGCATTCTGCGTGCGTGTTCATCTTTTGCTTCTTGTTACTGGACTTGTGCGGGACTTGTCACAGACTTGTGATTTTATCAGCTCGGGACTGGTGATGGACACGACTACTGTATCACACTTCTGATGATGTTTGCTCTTCCTGTAGTCATTAATTAATTACATGTAGTTATTTTCAACGAGTGAAACAGTGGCACATCTTTAGACAAAGCTAAAATATTATAAATATTGTATTGGATTTTTCATTTGTTTTACCTGCATGCATTTTCAGGAATGATACACATAATACATGTACATGTGTGAAATTTAAAGGTATTTTGCCTTGAAGCCTTTTTTTGGAATTCATTTCTTGAATTTGTGGGATGGTTTTTGTTATAAATGGGATGTTAATTTTAATATTCGCCGACGACCCTATTTTCTTACAGGTACACTAATCAACAACCTTAAAAGGATCAGATTTATCCCTTAAGCACTTGAAGTGTTTGCTGAGCTCCAGTGGAACTGAGGTGGTTTGTGTTGTCTTGATAACAAGGTAACCAATCACACGGTAACCAAAAAATAACTACAAAAGTCTGATCCTTCAAATCTGTTGCAAAGTGTAAAATGTGTTCTTCAAACGAGATTAGGTTCGTTGAATTAAGCGATCACATCGTCAAAAGAACATATTTTGCTTCAAAGAACAAAGCGATTCTCATTTTTGTCAAATTAACCACTTCCGCAGCATCTAGGCATTTTCCAATTTATTCCCCTGGAGCGGAAACTGCATTGGCAGTTTTGATTATGCAGTATACATGTATGTCTCTGGGGCTGGTTTTTATTTCAAGTCGTAAATCAATCTTATTCCCCAAGTGAAGTCCAGTCACAAGTCATTTTCTCCAGAGTCAAGTCACAGGTCAAAAACCCAAAACTGACTTGACCCCAAGCCAACAAGACCAGCTCTGCCCTGGTCTAATTCATGGGCTAATTCTGTATAACCGCTGCGAAGTGGTTAATGAACATCTGTGTTCATTTTAAGAACATTTCTGTGTAAAATCTCCGTCAAACGAAGCATTTGCTTATGATTCAAACAAGTGTTGCTGTAATTTTGCTGACATTTTCAGGGATTAAATTTTCACATTTGAAACTCATCTCTTTAATAACTAGGGTCTTTCTATAAATTAGGGGTCAAATTTTGTTGTCCCCGTTACATTTTACATCTTGTTTTTGTAAATTCAGGACACATTCTTTAAATACTTTCCATCTCAAAGAGTGAGTATATAAAGTACAATTCATACAAAATGGTTTAAAAGCCATTTTAATGATTTTTGTACGAAAAATAACACATCAGGTGTAACGGGGGACACTAAATGTCACACTTTTGGACCCCTAATTTATCAAATGACCCACTACCATCTTGCAATCTCAAGGAATGAAGTAAACATTACAAAAAATTATAAATTCCAAGGCAAAATTAACCTTTTTTCGTGTGGACACAAAAAGCGGAATGAATTTCTTTGAGGAATTGAAGTTTTGCGTACAGACATCGGGTGTGTTGATAGAAAATTTGCAATAATAATATTTCATTTTGTGAATTGTAATCTGGTAAATTTTCCCTATTTTGTTTAAAGCCCGTGTACACGATTTGCAATGTCCCAAAATTAACCAGAAAAACCTACTCAAATGGAAGATTATCAAAGGGTTCCAACTGTCCAATACAACGATTCCGCACAAGATGATTTTTTTTTAACCAGAAAACAATAACACTGAAGCAGACTCTTTTATCCATAAATCTAGATAAGAAACGGAGGCCGTACGCGCATACGTGGGGTACCGTGGGGTACCGTGGCCGAGCGGTTTAGGTCATTGACTCGCAATCAGGTGAAAACTTGGGGTTGCAGGATCGAACCTCCCCGCGGCTACGGTACCTGTGCCCTTGGGCAAGGCACTCAACCACACTTGCTCCATCCTTCGGAAGGGATGTAAAGCCGTTGGTCCAGTGTGTTAGGTAACGAAAACGCACTCTAAAGATCCCAGAGCATTCTTTCGTGAAGAGCAAGGGGGATCATCCCCGATGTCTCTGGCCATTTCCAATTCTAATTCTTCATGGGTTTCCTCACGCCTGCGAGTGACAGTGCAATGAGCACTATTGAGGAATCCTTGGTATGAATACCAGAAAGAAATAATAATAATAATAATAACCGCGCCTTCTCATATATTTGTATAGTTTTGGGCACATTTGCACATTTGCGTGGTTTGGGTCACCGTAATTTGCATGATTTTGGGCACACTAATTTGCATGATTTTCAGGGTAGGAATTTGTTAATTAGAAAGGGCACTTCCATTGGAAAATCAAAAAGTCTATGAGAGTATTGCAAAAGGGCACCAAGGCAAGATCAGGGGCTACGGAGGCAATGGCCTCCGTGGCCTCAGTGAAATTCCCACACTGGATTTTGGGCACTTCTACGCGGGTTTTCGCGCATGCGCACAGATGAAAGCTGCTGTCGCGTGACTCGCGTCACGTCCTCGAGTTTGAAGCCGTTGGGGCTTCGCGCTACGCGCTCGCTATTTCATTAGGGAGTTTTCGATTTGCACGACGGATGATTCTACGACGGATGAATTGCTATCCCGACTCATCTGCGCATGCGTCGACTTTGCCATGTCGTCGTCGTCTGATTTCTAGGACGGTATAGTAGTTGGGGCAAATCAACGTTGTGGCGACGACGGCAACGTTTAGGTAACATTTGACCTTCAACAACACATTTTTGGGTCTCATGACTCGATCTCAAGTCGTCGTAAAAATCGAAATGGATTAAAAGTAGGACAAGACGTTTTGTGCAACGACGTGTTCGCGGTCAGATTTTCCACCGTCGTGTTTCTCTCCGTCGTCCAATCGAAAACTCCCTAGTGTCATCAGCATTTCATGCTTAAAAATTTCACGACCCCACCCCCACCCCCCCCCCCCCCCAACCCCTCCCCCCACCCCCCCTTTTTTAAAATCCTGGATCCGCCCCTGGATACCATATTCAAACCACATCACCTCGGTTACAAGTTTAAAGCCTGTTACGGTGATGTGCTATTCAATAACACACTGGTTTCTCATCTTGTTGTTATTATAAATCTGTGCATGGTCTTTCCACAGTAAAGGGGGCGTTTTGGCAACACAGACCATTTTTTCCAGAAAATACCGCACATGTGTACCTTTATCTGGTCTTAAATAAAAGAAATAAGTTTCAGTTGTTCTGAAGAAATAACTTAGGCCCAAAAAAGGGTTACAATTAGTGTGACAATATGCCTTTCTAAAAACCCCGAGTACAAATTTCCAATATAACGCTCGTAACCGGGACGGCCTAAAATGTAACACAAGTGTCCGTCCCGGTTACGCGCATTGTATGGAAATTTGTACACAGTGTTTTTAAAAAGGCATGTTGTTGCACTATTTGTAACCCTTTTTTAGCCTTGGTTATCTCTTCAGAACAACTTAAACTTACAAGACCAGACAAAAGTACACAACATGTACGGTATTTTCTGGAAAATATGGTCTGTGTTGCCAAAATACCCCTTTACCGTGGAAAGACTCATAAAGTGTGCACGCACACCTTTTTACAAGGGCGTCACATGTAACAGAAACTAGCCCCCTGACTGCCATGGTATTATAGCTCCGTTGTCCATGCAGTATAACCACAGAACCAGCCTAAATAGGACGGTGGCTTCGCATACATTCTTAAAAGCATGGACTTGTTTTATCGGAGCATCTAAAAAGTATGATGCATCTATGTAGCTGAAATTTCTGTAGGCTAGTTTTAAAGGCATAGGCTCGTCAGCAATGCGCGTGCCAAATTCGTGCCACGAAATACGCAGCTCCATGCCTTTGCTCCCTGGAGCTGCCGTTGCTGACGAGCCTGTGCCTTTAATACAAATGTTCTTTTGATGTTGTATGCCCTTATTCCATGAATCCATAAAAGTTTCATCTTGCAAATGTTTGGGCCTTAAGGCTTAAAGGCAGTATACATCACTGGTAATCTCGAAAATCAGAAATGTTCACAGATTTACGCATAACTTACAATATAAACATGATGACCGTAGAAAACTTCCCCTGAAGTGCTATAGTCTTTGAGAAATGAGTAAAACAATTAGTTTTCATCTCATATGAGACGAAAATTCAATTCGCCCCAAAACCATTTCACCCAAGTGCCACTTCGCCCCCAAACCACTTCCCAGAGTGCCATTTCGCCCCAAATCACTTCGTCCAAATGCTACATGTACTTCGCCCCAAAACCACTTTGTGCACAGGCCGTGGTTCAGGGCGAAATTGTTCAGGGCGAAGTGGTTTTGGGGCAAAATGACTGCAAACCCTTTTTTGACTGTTTTCTCAAAAGTTAGACAAAATACGGAGCTGGTTTTTGCTCAGGTTGGTTTTAATCATGCATATCTTCAATCACACAGGGAGATAAAACTATTTGTAACAGTTTACCAATCATATATACTATCTTTAAAGGTAGAGTACATGATATGGTAAAATGTTAAAAACAGCGTTATTTCCAGTCGTGATTAAAAACCTATGTTGATAAAACTGCCTTGTAGAAATTTCAGCCACGATGCAGTAATACTGTAAAAATCCATGCATGGTTTTTGTGTTGAATAAATAGTAAAAAAGTTGTCTGCAGACAACATTTTTTAAAAAGCACCATCTGTTGGCGATTTCTTCCACAGAGGTAGCCTACTATTTTTCACGTAGAAAAAACAAATCATGTGGTTTTTGTTGCCATTGCCATCAACTTATTCAGTAAAATTTTGGATCACTGCAAAGAAAAAGAAAAAACTTAAAGAGGAAGAATCCCCCTTGACGAAAATCCAGCATTTAGGCTTTTTTCGATAGTCCAAACATCCCTCTTGCCGACGTGGATTTTTATTATTTTTTAATTGTCGGTTTTAAGTGGATAAATTGCAAGCAAAAGTGCGCTTTTCGAAAATGAGATTTTCGCGATTTCTGAAACGCTCATTAGGTATTCATGTGGGGTACCGTGGCCGAGCGGTTTAGGTCATTGACTCGCAATCATAGGTGAAAACTTGGGGTTGCAGGTTCGAACCTCCCCACGGCTACGGTACCTGTGCCCTTTGGCAAGGCACTCGACCACACTTGCTCCATCCTTCGGAAGGGATGTAAAGCCGTTGGTCCAGTGTGTTAGGTAATATGGAAACGCACTCTAAAGATCCCAGAGCATTCTTTCGTGAAGAGCAAGGGGGATCATCCCCGGTGTCTCTGGCCATTTCTAATTCTAATTCTTCATGGGTTTCCTCACGCTTGCGAGTGACAGTGCAATGAGCACTATTGAGGAATCCTTGGTATGAATACCAGAAAGAAATAATAATAATAATAATAATATGCGCGTGACCCCGTGACGCAATCCTGAGAAAGAGAAGTCAACACGATAGTTAGCTCCATACGTTTACACGCAAAAAACTTAGAAAACCGTCTCTTTTAGATGGTGTTTTTTGAAGAATTTTGTTGTTCCAAAAAGCCAGAGATATGCCCAGTAGCTGCGTGGTTGCATGTTTTACCAGACACTATGAAAAAAAAAGAGCAGAAAGATTTTCTTTTCTATTACCAAGAGAGAGAAAAATGAGTCGCTCATTCTATAACTTGTACGGCCAATGTCCAAACACGTGGAAACTACGCCGCAGTGGACCGTACACAGACCGCTGTGAATGCCGTTCGTTCCTCGACAAAACCACCCGTCGCAATGCACCAGTATTTACTTCAAAAGAGAGTCACTGTGAGCCACAATTTCATCGTTTTTTCACAAAACAGGTAATAGTAGATTGCTGTCATATTACATGAAGTGTTTTTCACGTCTGTATTTTGAATTACAAGGACAAAATAGGCATGATAAACATTCACTTCGTGTATTTTCCATTCAATACTGCACAGACCGTTTTGTATGTTTCTCAGGATGACGTCAACACCCTGTTGATAAACAAGCCGAGTGACCTCGAGCGTTTCAGAATTTGGCTGAAGAGGGTCGGAACTGCTTTACGTTTTAAGCAAAAGTCTGTCGATTTTTTGTGAAAAACAAGTTGTGATGGTGTTGTAGACACATACACCTCCATGATAAACAGAAAAACTAAAAAAATGTGGAAGGGGGGATTCTAGCTGTTTAACGTGTTGATTGTGCAATGGTAACAAACACCGCAAGATTTCGTTTCCCGTGTAAAATAGTACCTTTGTGCATGTGGCAGAAATTGCCAACTGCTGGTGCAAAGAGCGCATACATACATTGGGTGAGGTCACAATTCTGTTAATAGATCTGTTAACACGGCATTAATCTCAACCTCTAACTGAACGTCCAGGTTAACACCATGTTAACAGATCTGTAAACACGGTGTTCACACCATGTTTTCTGCACTGTACATAGTGCGAAATCACAACTCTGGGTTTCGTGTTACTGTTAGTGTTAATGTAACCGATCTGTTAACTTAATCAGAATTGTGACCTCAGAACAAACACTGTGTTAACTCGGTGTTAACATGGTGTTTAGGACGTGTTAGTGTTACATCTCATGTTAGTTCAACACCTCATGTTACACATCATGTCGGTGTAACAGATCTGTTAAGTTATGAACGAAGTGGGTGGTGTTAATTTTGGATTATTTTAGAACTTTCGTGATTTTTAATAAATTGAGTTAAATTTTTTAACACAATTAACCTATAAATGTGTTGGATCTTGCATTCTACCCACAATTATTTGTTTGGGTTCCGTGAAGATTTTAAAAATTTCAATCACTTAGTGGTTAAGCTCGTGTAACAAGGACCGCGGTGGTCACAATTCTGTGTTAATGCTGAAAGTCATCGTGCACAACCCTACCGACTTGACATTTCCTAAGATGCCGAGTCAACAGATCTGTCACACTCACTGACACTAACACGGTTTCCCGAGCTAGATGCCGATTTAACAGATCTGTTACACTAACACGCAACACGGAATTGCGCCCTCACTCGCTGGAATTTGTAGTGTTAACACGGTGTTTGTCACAATTCCGATTAAGATAACATATCTGTAACACTAACAGTAACCGTACATGTGTAACACACAGAATTGTGACACACCCATTGTACGTGTGCAAGTTGTAAGAGTTGGTAACTCGCCCCGCCCCTATCCGCTCCCACAAAAATCTACCCATTCGTATTCGTGCATGTGGATTTTAAAGAGCGCCCTCATCAGCAGTAGGCCACATTTATGATTTTATGCCGCAAGCACACTGCACTATCAGCAGAATTTGTTGGGCCGTGTGCGAGAGCTAGTATGAGCTGAGATCGAACTCGTTATTAGAAACAATCATGAGGAAAAAGTTGGAAATTTTATTTAGGCCTAGAGCTGTTTTCCCGTCAGTGATTTTTATGGTAACATGAAACAGCGTGTGAACGGAACAGCCCGCTATGCGCTTCAAAACCCGTGTAATTCTTTCGGCTGTTGTACTTGTACTGTTTACATTCTCGCTGCTTTCCGCCCTTCACTTGTACTTGTTCACGCAAGTTGCGGCTCCAGACGAAGACGCAGACGAAGTTCGTGTCGGCCTATTTCACAAAAAATCTGGTCAGAATCCTCGATTGGGCTCGAAATACAAACAGAAGATATCGCTTGCAAAGAGTAGCCCGGAAAAGCCACCTGACGTTGACAAGGACCAGGTATTTCAAATTATCCAGCCACCGTTGCCAAGACGTCGCCGCCAAAAGATAGACGGATCTTCTCAAAATGAATCCGTGAAGAACAAACCCGGGAGACGGCCAGCATGGGAACGAGGATCCAGTCTGAATAAAGGCTGGGATGATCAAGAAATTGTCGGGTTTGTATAGACTTTTATTAGTTTTGGAAGTATCTATTTCGTATACATTGAACAAAGATCTGGAATCAACGGATCATCCATTTCTACATGTTCTAAGATAGGGGGGCCTTAGACCCGTGAACATAGTGGCAAACTCACGCAAATGAAATTTGTCCCTTGGCTCTGATATTTGCTCAATAGGTGCACTCACCCCAATGTTAAAATATTCCGAAGAGTACGCATCGATCCGATGTCTAGTTTCGGTGAAATCGTGGGGCAAAACTTAGACCCTCTGAGATAAAATACAGATCATTTGCCCAAAATCAAATATGCGCATGCGCGAGAGCGGAGAAGTCAACACGTGCTAGACTGGTTTTCTGTCCTTATATTTACTTCCCCTTCGTCGCATACGCGTATAAATACAATGAAGGGAAGTAAATATGAGGACAGAGAACAAGTCTAGTGTTGACCTATCCGCTCTTTTTGGACGAGGGGGGATTTATTTTAACGCGCCACTGTGCGGTCAGTGAATGGAGGATTCACTCCAAATGACTTTTCACTCAAAGTTGCCACGCGGGTCGTTTTGACAAAAAGCCGTTTAGTGGTAATTTGACGTGAATCCTCCATTTACTGACCGCACAGTGGCGCGCTAAAATAAATCCCCCCTCGTACAAAAATGGTACGTGCTAGATCTGGTCTGTTGCTTGACACTGTTATACGCGAGCGCCATAGCGCAGGCAGGACTTCAGGTTTTAGCCACCGAAAGTGGAAATGTCGAGAAATAAAACATGCATTAAACTTGCATTGCTAGAAGTTCTACTTACGATGTAAATTTGATGGTGAAATTGATAAAAATTAAGGTGTGTACGTTGTCATGTATTGAGCACCGTAGTTACAGTTGACTTACGACCTGTGTGTCTGAATAAACGACACTGTTGATTCCCGTACACTCGTCTCCGTAGTCAGTACATAACATGGTGTCAGAATCAAGGAGCCCTTAAAATAATCTCAAAGGGTAAACGGACCAGACAAACTCGCCAAAGGAATGAAGATAAGTTCCTGATGTCGCTAGTATAAAGGACATTGCGTGAGTAGCCAGAAATAACAGTAAATTTTCGTGCAGAAAATTGAGCCTTTTCCACACGTGCTAGACAACACGGTGCGATAGATCTAGACTGGCACAAGTTCGTGACCAGAACGTGGACAATAACTCGCAGTAAATCACCAATATAGTGCAACGGACAACCGTACGACTAATTCGGAATAACTGTAGAGTTAAATAACCCATAACTGAGCCTAAGTCACCGAACTTGAATCGAATTTCGGCTCATATACTCACATCCTTGGCGAAAGTAAAATCTACGGAGGCCTGTAAAAGACATCAAAATGTCAAAGACAGACAAACCTAGCATGAACTGGCTTGCCAGTGATCTACACAAAGAGTGGAAGCGTTTCAAGCAGCACAGTGAATTCACATTCAAAGGCCCTCTTTCTTCAAAATCAGAAGTAGAAAAAGTTAACTACCTGATGACATACATTGGAGACAAGGGGAGAGAGATCTATGCGACTTTCACATGGGCACCTGCACTAGACGGCGCCCCAGCCGAGAATGACACTCTGGTGGGAGTGTGTGCTAAATATGAAAGCTACGTGGCACCAAAGAAAAACCAGATCAGAGCAACAGTAAACTTCCATCGCAGAAAACAACAAGATGGAGAAAAGTTTGATGCGTTTGTTACTGATCTGAAAATTCTAGTCAAGGACTGCGGCTACACAGAAGAGGACCGCATGATCCGTGATGCCATCGTATGTCATGCCTGGCATTCTAAAGTCCGAGAAAAGTGTCTAGACAAGGGTGATGACCTGACCTTGGACATAGCGATAAGCATCGGGCAAAATCATGAGACGTCGCAAGAGAGCCTGAAAATAATCAGCAAGGAAGAGGACTCGAAAGTCCACTTCATCAAGAAACGCTACTCCTCCAAACCAGATGAACGCAAAGGAGGACATTCAAAACAGGCTCAACCCAGACGTTCTCCAGCTGCCAAGGCTCAACAAAAGTACACCAAAAACAACCAGGGTGCCCAGTCGAGTGACCAACTATGCCACAAGTGTGGATATGGCTCAGCACATAGTAAGTGCCCAGCTAAAAACCAACGATGCAGCAAATGTCACAAATTGCATCACTTTGCAGCAGTATGCCGCCAACGCCAGGCAACACATCTCGTTGAAGAGACAGAGATCCACACATCCGATGACGACCCTACATCGGGTGAGGTCACAAATGGAGATCAGTTGGAGATCCGAATGCCAATGAGTGGTACGAGAATGTCAAAGTAACTGGCAAACCTGTACGCATGCAAATAGACACTGGCGCAGCCCAGAGTATCATGCCATACAACGTCTTCATCGCTCTTGGCTCTGAGCATAAGTTGAAGCCAACGAAGCAGAAATTCGAGACCTACTCCAGTCACCCCCTTGATATAAAAGGATGCGTGACGATGACAACGCAGTACAAGAACCAGTCAGTCGATGTTCTGTACTACATTGTCAATTCCAACAAGAAACCGCCACTCTTGTCTGGAACAGCTAGCCAACAGCTTCAACTGATCCACAGAATCTTCAGCATAGACAAATATCCAGAGCTGAAGAAAACAACTGGCACACTCCCAGGCACGTACTCACTGAAAATAGACCCGACAGTCACACCGGTAGTACACGGCCCAAGGAGACAACCACAGGCGCTGAGAGAGAAAATTATCGGCAAGCTTGCAGAAATGGAGCGAGATGGCCACATCACCAAAATCACAGAGCCCACAGACTGGGTCAGCTCAATGGTGACGGTGGTCAAGAATGGTAAAATAAGAATATGCTCAGACCCGAAGGATCTGAACAAAGCCATTCGAAGGGAGTACTACCCCATCCCGACAGTTGAAGAGATAGTAGCGGCGGTTCCAAACACCAAAGTATTCTCCGTCATTGATGCCAAATCGGGATTTCTTCAAATCAAACTCGACTACGAGTCCAGCCTGTTGACAACATTCAACACGCCAGTTGGACGCTACAGATGGCTGAGACTCCCATTCGGCATCAAAAGCGCGCCAGAGATTTTCCAACGCATAATGGACACCATGCTCGAAGGCATAGAAGGCACTCGTGCAGTGATGGACGACATACTAGTTGCTGGCAGAGACGAAGCACACCATGACAAGATCATGAAGGAAGTCGTCAAGCGAGCAACAGAGTGGAACCTCAAGCTAAACTTTGACAAGTGTCAAGTCAAACAGCGGAAAGTGAAGTACGTTGGACACTTGCTAACACAGAATGGTCTTGAGCCCGACCCTGATAAAGTGAGAGCACTCAGAGAACTACCAACCCCTAAATCCAAAGAAGACATCCGAAGGTTTCTTGGAATGGTACAGTACCTGGCTAAGTTCATGCCGAACCTGAGCGCTATCGACGCCCCACTACGAGAGGTCACAAGCAAAGATATAGAATTCCACTGGGACAAGCCGCAACAGCAGAGTTTTAACAAGCTCATTGACATGTGTAGCAGCACACCTGTACTCGCCTACTACGATGTACGCAAGCACGTCACAATTCAGTGTGACGCCAGCAGCTTTGCTCTTGGAGGCGTTCTCCTTCAAGATGGTAGACCCATAGCGTACACCTCCAGAGCCCTGACGAAAACAGAACAGCGGTACGCCCAGATAGAAAAGGAGATGTTGGCCATAGTACATTGCTGTAAGAAGTTTCACCACTACATCTTTGGCAAAGAAGTAACAGTGGAAAGTGATCACAAGCCACTCCAAGCCATCTACAGCAAACCACTTCTTGCAGCACCGATGAGACTGCAAGCGATGCTACTCAGACTCCAACCCTACGACTTGAACGTGACGTACAAGCCAGGGCGAGAGATACCGATAGGAGATGCACTCAGCCGTGCAAATCTACCAGAATCTGAGCCAGACATGAAGCCAGTGGTAATAAACATGACTGACTTCATTGCCGTGATGCCAGTACGATATACACAGTTCCAGAAATGCACAGCGGATAAGCTTAACGAGCTGCATTCCATGATCCTCAAGGGATGGCCTGATACGAAGGAGGAAACTCCTCACTCCATCCGACAATTCTGGACCTCGAGGGACGAACTGTCAGTTGCAGACGGTATTGTCTACAAGGGCATGCGAATTGTTGTACCAGCAAGCATGAGAGCTGACATGCTGTCACAAATCCACGCATCGCACCTTGGCATCGTCAAATGCAAGCAACGAGCTCGTGAAGCCCTCTTCTGGCCAGGCATGAGTGAACAGATTACAAACCTTGTTCAAGACTGTCATCTGTGCAACTCCAACCAGAACCGTCAACATTCAGAACCGCTAAAGCCCACCAAGCTTCCAGACCTACCATGGAGTGAGCTAGCCTGCGACATATTCGATTTCGAGCGACAACAGTACATCGTCACAGTTGACTACTTCTCGAAATTCATAGAGGTGGACAAATTGCCGGACATGAGCAGCACATCAGTCATAGATGCACTGAAGGCACAGTTCAGTCGTCATGGTATCCCAGAAAAGCTGAGAACCGACAACGGCCCACAATATTCCTCATCTGAGTTCAACAACTTCAGCAAGGACTATGAGATACAACACATCACTTCCTCACCTTATCATCCACAGTCGAACGGCGAGGCAGAACGAGCCGTCCAAACGGTCAAACGCCTATGGAAGAAGTGCCCAGACAGACACTTGGCTCTTCTTGACTATCGCACAACACCTTTAGCCAGCTGCAACCTATCTCCAGCCCAACTACTAATGGGACGCCGACCCCGGAATAAGCTACCAACAGCGAAGTCGCTACTGCAACCGAAGCTGTACAGCACCCCAGAAGTGAAACGGCATCTCAACAACGACAAAACTAAACAGCAGTTCTACTATGACAAGAAAGCCGGTCAAAACCTTCCTCCACTCATCTCTGGAGATCCAGTCCGAATGGTCCCACTTCCAGGTTCAAACCGTTGGCTCCCAGCTACAGTTGTTGATCATCACTCAACACCACGTTCCTATGTGGTCGAACACAATGGCCGCAAATACAGGAGAAACAGACGGCATCTTCGTCTTGCCACTCACGAAGCCAACAAACCTCTTCATCGCAATACAGCAAATTTCGACCGTGCAACCTTGCCAGTCACAACGCCAGTTGCCACTCCAGCAAAGACACCAGCAGCCAAACCCATGGAAGAACACCGCACCTCAACTCCCAAGCCAATGCCTAAACCCCCTGAGCCCACTACGGAAGCCAGCATTGCAACCCCGCCGACCTATGTGACGAGAAGCGGACGAGTCAGCAAACCCCCAACACGCCTGGACTTGTGAAGGATCTTCTTCAAAAGTTCTTCTTCAAAGTTCTAATTAAAACAGTTTCTTCTTCAGATTACTGTTCGGTTCAGTGATTACATAAAATATTAATCACTATCAAATTTTGTTGGTTAAAAAAAAAAAACATGTGATCAGTTTTCACATTCAAGTTTTTGTTTTTTCTGTTCCGCCAAAAGCGAATGGCAAAACCGAACCGATTTTCTTTTTACTGTTTCTTTTTTAGTTTAGTTAAATAAAATAAAAAGGACACCTTGATAATGTTCACATTGTTCTCAAAAGGAGGAAAATACTTCAGTTGATTGAAATGAACATTGAACCCCTTACTGATGACATCTCAATTGGATTCCAGCTGTAAGAACCATCAGCGTTGAGTTCTTCATGAACAGTCGAAAATTGTGTTAATCACACTTGGACTCTAATCAATGTTTCAGAGACTTTAAATACTTGTTTGTTTAAAGAAAGAAAAGGAGATGTCATGTATTGAGCACCGTAGTTACAGTTGACTTACGACCTGTGTGTCTGAATAAACGACACTGTTGATTCCCGTACACTCGTCTCCGTAGTCAGTACATAACATACGTCAGTTTTGAGACTATTACGGCCAGGGAGGTACATGTACATGTATGTAGAACGTGTAGAGATTTTGATTTTACCAACAATTGCAATTTCCTGTAAAAAGACTTGCTTATAAAGATTCCATTTTGAGCAACGATTTTGATGGGGAAAAAAACGTTTAAATTGAAAGGCAGGGCCAAGTACAAAGAGCATAGCATATGGGTAATTCCCAAAATTAGGGGTCCAAAAGTGTGACATGCTTTTTAAGATTTCCAAGTGTTTTTAATGATTGAAAGAGGTTTCCCAGTAGAAAATAATAATTTTTATTTGAACAAATGCCACTCAAATTTAATGTTTGTGTGTAGATATGGCACCAAGGTTAATGCAAACTCATTCTACAGCCAATTTTCATTGGCGTAGGTAACCCGGGACACCAAACTCCTATCCAATACCATGGAACAAATTATAAGCCTTTATGGTCTTTTGTTTTGAATATTTTTCAGGAATCAGAAAACAAAATATTAAAGAAAATGATGCTGCCCCCTATAATCACAGGCCACAGTCCATTACTGAGATTTTGTGGTCATAAGTGGTAATTTTTGAAGCAGAGAGTGTCGTACGTACCGGTAACTGGGACACCAAACATTTTGGACCCCTAATTTTGGGAATTACCCATATATCAGCCAAAAACAGGCCTCTGCCTTTCAGTATTTGAAAGTAGACGCCTACAATCGCTTTTTTTCGAATGGGACGTGGAATGTAGGTTCCAAGGTCATCGGCCTCAACGAGTATCCATTAAATCCCAGCTCTCACACGCCCCAAAAAAGCATCAGTTTTCACCCTCAAAATGGCCACAAATACACTTGACATGCCAACCAAGGTTGTTAATGCATAGTTCCGAGATTGCCCAGTTAACCCCGCCCCCTTTGATATTGTTGCTATGTGCTCACAAGCCATCGCAAAAAAATGGCGAGACTACGTACAAAGCAACGGGACTTGGCATGGAAAGCACAGATTCATTGGAGAAAACCCAAAGGTATTTATGTTTTGAGGTCGACAGTTACTGTAGCACACACTGAGCGAAGGGCTAGTAATGCAGGGATGACATATGTTCATAAAAATGCGCTTTCCTACCTTCGAACAGCGAATCGCCCAACATTGAAACAAAAATTCACCCGGTCACTGGCGCATACAACATACAAACTGTATGGGCAGAACATCGCGGATTGTTTGTGATGATTGCATCACTTTGACCTTTGTGGGCGCCGTCTGCTAGCTCTGTTGTGATTGGTCGCGGGTTCGGCTTGATTGACAGGTCGGAACTATGCATTGACAATCCAGGAGGGTTTTTATCCATGTCAGGACTCACAAAATTAGTAATTTTCCGAAGAATCTGTTGCAAAATCCGGGAGGGTTGGCAGCTCTGGGTATACAACAATAAAAACACAAACTCTCTTACTGTATAAATTCTTTATATTTTGAAACAAACTTTTTATTTTTCACGCCACTTGCATCGCCATTATGACATTGTTGTGTTCATGTCGGAAATAAAATAACCAAATAGGTCATAATAAACAAATTTTCCTTAACTTCAAAACTTAGAGTGAAGGTCGCAAAAGAAATTGTCAGTATAATGGAAATCCGTGGGAAGACATGCACAGAAAATGGGTCAAATGCCCCACCCTGGGGCATGACAAATGTGACCAAACCCCCACCTAGGGGGTGGGGCAGCGCGGGGAGGGAGGGGTGGGGGAAACAAATTATAGGTGCATTACAAACTACCAGGAAGTGAAATCCTGATGAGAAATCCTGATGAGAAATCCTGATTATACATGTACATGTACTTGCAGTGTGGAAAATGTTAATAAATTTGTGCCCAGGGTGGAAAGTGCAGGTAATCTGTAAATTTTAAAGACAAGATGCCTGCAAAGTTTGCACAAAAGACCTCGTGTACAAACTAGACCAGTGTGCTGAATTCCCTTGCAGTAGTAATTTAGTATGACGCCTTTTAGTTTTAAGCAGCCAAGTAGTGACAGATATGTGTCAGAGAACTGGCTAAAGTTTTTCCTTCATTTGGTTTGGATCGAGTGACTCATCATCAAGTACTATTTTTAGTCTTCCTCTTGTCTTGACTTAAAGGGACACATTGCCTTCAATGTCCCCACGATTTTGCCGTTTGGAAATGTTTCTTATAAATACCTTTGAAGAGTTGTTCATGCATTAAAACACTCACAATGTGTTGTAATTAGAGATTAATGATTTAAAAAACAAAAATTGGCCGCTGACCTGACCCGCGAGAGGTAGACGACCGACTCCCCCCTGACAGACTCGACCCTTGCTATGTCGCCCCTTAGCCTACTCGTGAGAGCGGCGCGCCGCGGACTGTGTGCAAGGGTGCTTCAACAAGATGCGACTGGAATACGACTACGGGTCAAGTTACATACGCCATTTTGTGGAGTCAAAAATTTGGTTCTACATGTGTACAAAATGGTGGCAATTCTTTTGACACGAAATTAAACACAAACCATACAATTTGAAGGTATGTTTATGGGAATCTTTATATTCTACTTTTTGATAATGTCCATTTTATTTTTATCCAAAGCAATGTATCCCTTTAAAGCCATCATTGCACAGCACAGAAACTGCTTTGCTCTGTTAAATCCTGTTTGCTTGTTCAGTTAAAAAAAAAGTTTTAATTCCAGGACCTAAATTTGGGGTAAATTAAAAATCTTCCACATATCTATCATCATCCTCTTGCAACAGTGCCCCTTTAACGCACTCCCTACCGTAACTCCTGCGTACAGTGGCCCTGTTGAAAAAGGCCCCATTTGGCGGTGGGACTAGCGACAGAAATCTTGTCGCCTCTGCTGGACCAATCGGGACGCTTGCAGTGCATTGTAGCACGATTGCAGGCATTCAAATGTAACGCGCGCAGATTGTAAACACCGTGCATGCATGTGATACATGTACTCGGTAATGCTGGCCGTTGTCCGCGTCGGCGATTGGCTGCTATTTAAAGCATACTGGGGAATCCGTTCCATTACATTCGTCAGCATGCATCCCTGTTATTAATGTGAACAACTGCGGAGTAAATAAGGTTCGTCGTTTGAAAGTTTGGTAGGAATGGGACAGTCATAAGGAACGGAACCCAATACAATTTCTGGAAAGTATAGAAATTGTTTCTTTTCGGCATAACATGACCGAATTGATTAAATTACATCAAAATGACTCGGGCGTGAGTTGGCTCAAGACAACAGCCGGCTCGCTCCACAGATTTGCGTGTATTTCCTCAGGGTATTGTCACGTCGCTTCGCATAGTGGAAATTCCCTGAGATCTCAGGATGATCTATCATCAGCTCCAAAGGTTTGGCACATGCATGTACATGTACCGTAAATGTACTTTAATTCATTCTATGAAGAATTTCATTAATGCTTTTGATTAATAACGTCAATCTTTGGGGACTTGAAAAGCCTCAGAATGCTTAAAAATGTTTGAAAGCCTACACTTTACAGCATGGTTTGAGGAGAAATATTGACTGCAATGAGGGGCATGGTTAAATACACATGTAGACCCTCAGTGATCTCGAAGCCTTGACTATGCACCGAGGCAGAAGCCGAGGGGCATAGTGATGGCTTCCGAGTCGAGATCACCAAGGAACAATAATCTTAACCATGACCTGAATAAAAGCAGGGAAATTCCGGAAATTTAAATGTACCTTATAAATAAATGTTCTGTCGGGCAGCTGTAGTACATTCATAGGTCTTTAAAATTTCCTTCAGATCTTCCTCATTTAATATCACAAAGCGAGCATCAATGAAAGTTTGATAACATTTAAGCTATATAAATAGACTGGTAAAACTGTGCTCACTCGGTCCTCGCTCGTGGGATAACTAATAATGTACAACAATGTGGTACAATATACTCAGTGAGTGACACGTTTTCTTTCTTAATGCAAACAGGGATGGTCACCCCTGGCAACAGTTTCACCACGACATCCACCAGGATGCTCTGTACCGAGAAGACGCTCCTTATATGACGGATTTGATTCGCGACTTAGCAACCGTCAAGATAGCAAACACGTCCATGTTCAAAGGAGGGAGCCAGGTGAAACTGGACTTCAGATTAGCTGATGGCAACAGGGCCATTGTTAAACCTATGAGGTTTGTCTTAAAGATAGTATACATGATTGGTAAACTGTTACAAATAGTTTTATCCCCCTGTGTGATTGAAGATATGCATGATTAAAACCAACCTGAGCAAAAACCAGCTCCGTACTTTGTCTAACTTTTGAGAAAACAGTAAAAAAAGGGTTTGCAGTCATTTTGCCCCAAAACCACTTCGCCCTGAGCCATTTCGCCCTGAACCACGGCCTGTGCATGAAGTGGTTTTGGGCCGAAGTGGCATTTGGACGAATTAATTTGGGGCGAAATGGCACTCGGGCGAAGTGGTTTGGGGGCAAAATGTCACTTGGGCGAAATGGTTTTTTGGGCGAAAAATAATTGTTTTACTCATTTCTCAAAGACTATAGCACTTCAGACAAAACCATTTCAGGGGAAGTTTTCTACAGTCATCATGTTTATATTGTGTAAGTTGGGCGTAAATCTGTGAACATTTCTGATTTTCTTTAAGTTTGACAGCTCGGCAGGAAATTCATACAAGTCCATGATCACAAGCTGTCTTAAGTTTGTCACAAGTCTCTCGGGTTTTAATTTAAGACACTTCCTATTCAGATGAACTACAATGAAGGCATTATTTTGTGTGTCGTCATCCTTTGGTCGAGTTCGGGTGGTCTGTCCTTGACACGCGAACAATATTCTAGCGCCCGAATGGCAGGAACACGACTACCTATCACACACCACTTATCCACCGAGAACTACTTGCCCGTGTCAAGAACAGACCGCCCGAACTCGACCTTTGTTTCCAGCTGGACTTGTTCAGATTTTTCCTGTAAACGGATTTTGTTCTAACCTACATGTAACAATCATATAAAATACCTCCCCAAAATACTTTCCATGGGAAGAAAACGGGAAATTTGCAATCTCCAATTTGGATGTTGAAGCAAAAAATGGTTGGTGTAATTACTGCACTGCTTTGTGTAACCAGATAAATTAGATTACAAAGCATTGGTGTTTTTTTTAATGATATCCTTGAAAATATTTGGACTAAGGGTGCAAAATTTTAGAATGGTAATGAGAAAAATATGATATTGAACTCTAGGACTTGTTGGTTTTTGAGATGGCATTTATAAGCCCTCTTCTAATGTACTTGCATCTAAAGTGAAAACGGTACACAGTGTCCCCCTTATGTTGTTATGACCCTTCCCGAGTTGATTTTTTAAATAAATACCGGGCTTCAGAGAAAAATTACCCTTGGCAAATAACTGCCTTTGAATCAAACACATAATTTGTTGATATTACCTAAAATATGACGAGAATGATTCAATAAACTAGTGTGATCTTCTAAATGCAAGTGGGACATTTTGAAACTTGAAACGTTAAAACATTTTCCTGAATATTATAAAAAACTATGATACCAAGACATGTCTGACTGTTTGTACTGTAAATTATTTGAAATATTCTACACATTATTTATAAATATGCCCAGGAATTTCTTTTTAAAAATTTGGCTAACTTCAAAAAGCCATTTTTACATGCATAAAAATTTCACACTTTAGGTCCTTAGAATCAAAACGTGTGCATCATATTATAATTAGCTAGGCATTGATTGTAGCAGCAGCTGTTCCAGACATATAGTCAACGTCAACAGACAAGAATTGATTTGATAACGCTTCATGGTTGTTGGCATTGTTTGATCCATACATACATAAGTACGTATGTAAAAGGAAAAGTGTGTACATCTAAAGGCCTACATCTATCTACATGTACTGTACATGAAAGCCACTTCATGTGAGCGTCAAACTCTACAGCTGTTTCAGTTTGGCACATGATTGGAAAATTAGCTTAACATTTTACATATCAATAGGGTCTTTCTATAAATTAGGGGTCCAAAAGTGTGACATTTAGTGTCCCCCGTTACACCTGATGTGTTATTTTTCGTACAAAAATCATTAAAATGGCTTTTAAACCATTTTGTATGAATTGTACTTTATGTACTCACTCTTTGAGATGGAAAGTATTTAACCCCTTGCCACCGGTATTTTTATACGAGCGGTTGCTGGTGGGCCGGTATTAATTTCACCGAGGACTCGTGCAGTGGGCCACCGGGCGGTGTCTAGGGTATACGCCGGGTCACACCGTGCACCCGACCGGGCAATGTTGGTACATTGCACGCTAATAGTTTTCGGTCGTAACAATCGACTCTTTGCTACTTTCACTATTACGCATACCGGTAGTTGTTTTTGCAACTTTACAAAATATTTGTAAACACCTATTCACCGTTTATGGACTACAATTCAAGTAAAATGAAACAAAGACAAACACTCGTTTTTGCAAGGTATTTTATTCACACAACTCAGTTCTTTCCTTCAGATTATATATTTTCTTTATCACTTTACCTGTGATAATCTTTGAAACAAGGGACAGCGCAAAGGGGAACTTCGCAAATTTCACACATGATCTTTGTTTCCTTTCTCGTGTAATTTCTGAAAGTAGTTCCAAAATAAACTAAATAGAAGTTTGGCCGTTTTTGAGTATTTTTCAAAAAATCAAGGTCACGTGATTTATCCGAACCTGATTTCTGGTTGGAATTAGTTTTATTTCCAGCCAAAGAAACCAGCACGAAGTGCGAGTTGCTTTTGTCATTCGCAGTTGGTTTCTCTTCTTGTTTGAAAATAATGTCCTACGAACACTACATGTACATACCATATTTTCCAATTTATACACAAAACTGCTAACAGATTTAAGGGTTTCTGGGTGTTGACATGGACGAGAGAATCTCTCATGTTTTTGCGTCTTTGCTTCGCGGCGATAAATAATATCCGAAGAAAAAACGGCATATTGTGGATGTAAGTTGGAGAAACCAACTAGTTGCATTCGAGTTGCTTCCTCGAGTCAGCGCTGACCTGGGGGATCATGCAAGGTGTCGAGTCAGGGAAAACAAGCAAACAAGGTTAAACACGTGTCGACCCATATCAAACGCCACCTTTATTTACAAACACCCAGCAGGGTGGATATGTGCGCATTACAAAAACTCTGTTTGCTAGGATAGGGCGACAATTTTTGTGTAAAAAAGCTATATTAATAGGCGGGTCAATATACCACCTGACCCCAAAAAAATTGCAACAAAACGTTTTATGATCGTTTTCTGTACTATTCGATGTGACGAACAACATATCAAAAGTTGGACAATTTTGACGCACGGGAAAGCCTCCAAAAATGACGTCAAAAACAAGATGGCCGCCAACATGAAAAAGGTTAAATAGAGGGGTATATTTATGTAAAAAAGTACCCCAACCTGGTCCTACTGAATGTGGTGAATAACAGGGAAAAAAGTCTACCAAAATAAAGCCACTGGAAATCTGGGTTAATTTCAAGATGGCTGCCGTTGACCTTGAAAATCGCTGAAATGACTGTAGCTTCTTTAATATCAGGAGTAAAACAGTGATTTAAATGTCTACCCTAGGGTTTTCAGGGCCATTTTAATCCAACCTTCGACAAACAATAAAAGCCACAAACTCAAAATGGCGGTCATAATTACAGGCATGGAAGGGTAGCGACAATAACTTCTCTAACTGCAGTCAGTAGTAGCTTATTTTTTCGGTCAGTAATGTGTATGACATGATCCCCTTCTGTGGCAAGGCTGGCTACATCAGCCACCGTACAAGCCGCTTAGGCAGGGTGCGCCACACTGCCTGAATTGCCTTCCTGAGAACCTGCACTTCTTGGGCTGTTTTTGAGACGCGCGATTCAGGAGGTCAACTAACCCCACGCAGGTTTAATCAGGATAAAAACCTATTACACTTACTTTCTTTGAGCTTTTAGGTACAGGATTCTCAGTAGTACAGTAGTAAAAAATAATATCATTGCTGTATGATTTACGGGTACACACGGGTACGGGTACACACGGCTTCGTGCTGGGCTTGGCTGGCTTTGGGCTAGCCTGGACTGCGGCGGGGCTGGGCTGGTCTGGTGTGATAGGAGGGATTGAGCGGGCTGGTGTGATTGGTGGGCTGGCTTCAGGCTGGGCTAGGAGTGCTTCGAGCTGGGCTGGCGTGGCTTTGGGCTGGCTTTGGGCGGGGCGGGTGGGGTGCGCTGCATTCCGGGCTGGGCTAGGATGGCATCGGGCAGGGTTTGCCCTGGTTGGGCAGGCTTCAAGCTGGGCAGAGATGGTAGATGGCCAACCCAGCTAAGCAAATAACGTCCGGGGAACGTAATTGTGTGGAGTTTTCAGGGGACGTGTCAATTGTACAACGCCTTTATTATGACGCATTATGACGCATTGTGACGCATTACGTAATCAAGGGCTCTTCCTCAGTCACTTCCTCTTACTATGTATAGTAAGTATACGCTTGATATATATGCTCCTTGAATTTCCTTCGTATGTAGTCACGGTTGGCTGACATTGGAAACCACATTTTGTACTATTTCTTGAAAATCTTACCTTTTTAGACTATAGATGAGTTTTATATACAAAAGTACATACATTTCAAATCGGGCAGTGCGTGGTTATACAACGTAAAACTTAAAACAATGCAATTTTTCGTGAAATTTACGGAAAAATAATCTCTGTGCGATCTGCTTTGTTAACGACGTTCTCGGAACGTTCTTAGAACGTTACACTGCAACGTTATATTCAAACTTCCACAGAACGTCCCCTCAACGTTCAAAACGAACGTGACCAAAAATGAACATTCTCCGAACGTTATTAAAAAACGTTCTTTGAACGTTATAGTGTAACGTTAGATTCAAACGTTGGCACAACGTCCCCTCGACGTTCAAAACTAACGTAACTTCCACGAACGTTCGGGGAACGTCCCCTCGACGTTTAAAACGAACATTCAGCGAACGTTCGCAGAACGTTATGTGTTAGCTGGGAAGTTTGTTAAGGGTTTTTCCTGATTAAACCTGCATGTGGTGAGCTGACGTGCCTGAATAGCGCGTCTCAAAAACAGCCCTAGAAGTGCAGGTTGTTGGGGAGGCAATTCTGGCAGAGTGGTGCACCCTGCCTTAGCGGCTCGTAGCCTCGTGCGGTGGTTGATGCAGCCAGCCTTGCCACAGGAGGGGATCATGATATGCACATTACTGCCCAATAAAAGAAGCTGACATCAGCACTTAGATTAGAGGAAGTTATTGTCTCTACCCCTCCCATGCCTGTACATGTAATTATGACCGCCATTTTGAGTTTGTGGCTTTTATTGTTTGTCGAAGGTTGCATTAAAATTGTATGGATACCAGTGAATTCCCTGGCCCTAACAACCCTAGGGTGGACATTTAAATCACTGTTCTACTCCAAATATTAAAGAAGTTAAAGCCATTTTAGCGATTTTCAAGGTCAATAGACTGCCGAAGTGAATACGTCACCTTTTGTCGGTTGCCTAGGCAATTGGATCTAAGCTAAAAATCACTCAACCGTGTCCCAGTGCTTTTCCAATGGTAGTTTTCCCGACGGCCATGATAGTTTAGATCCAATCGCCATGGCAACGCACGTCACACTTCGGCAGTCTATGGTGGCCATCTTGGAATTGACCCAGATTTCACCCATTTCCGGTTGCTAGATTTTGGTAGACTTTTATCCTGCCATCCTCCACATTCAGTAGAACCAGAAACCGTTGAAAAATCTTAGAATTTTTGGGAGGTTAGGGTACTTTTTCCCATAACTATATATACAATACATTCTTTACAATTAGCGGCCATTTTTTAACGTCAAATTTGATCACTTTCCCGTGCTCCGTTTCTGTCCAACTTTTGATATGTTGTTCAGCATGCTTGAAAGTACAGGAAATTGCAATAAAACAATTTGTTGCAATTTCTTTGAGGTTGAGGTATTTTTTGTGCTATATTGACCCGCCTATAGGGCGACATGCTCAATAGGGCGACAATTTTGTGTCGCCCTAATATTTTTTTAATTTTTTTAAACAATTTGTTTAGGTCAAATTTTTTTTAAATCGAGAACCATTTTTATTAGGTCTAGAACCTCTTAGGTCTGTAACCATTTTTGGAAGCTTAGGGTAGAGAAATTTGGTGTCAATTTGAGTGACTCTTGCCGAAATTTCGGTGGTCCCCGGGGAAAGGCTTCCCCAATTGTCGCCCTATTGCCGCATCCAGAGTTCTTAGAAATCTTATTATTATTATAATACATCACCGTAGGGCTGGTAAAGCGTATAGCCCAACATTTGGTATCTTTTGTTAATTTTAAACATTTCTAGTTAATTACGTGACATTTTGATAATTTTTTTCACAACGACAATCGAAAAATTATTGTCAAGGATGCTACGGTAGATTGCTGCATTATGTAAACAGTAAGCCGGTGTGTTCCTTTAACTGTGATATAGTTTCCCATACCGATTTATAATTGCACATACACATACACATGTATATATACTGTACTAAAATTATGTTTGTAACATTATCATAGATGTTCCAATTATCACAGATGTTCCATCCATGTTACATGTACATGTCTGTACGCAACATATTTTGCATTTTAATTTTAAAAAACCCAAGAAATAGGCTGAAGTTGACTTTTGGGAATTTTTTAGTGTTGCAATGTGTTGTACATGTACAGTAAGAAGTGGGTATTATTTCATGGGCCGTCTAAAGTTGTGAACACTTTCACGGTTCTACAGAGCGTATTTTTCCCCCGAAATACTCTAAATCAACATTTGTTTCACTACTGAGAAATGTCAACTTTTTACTGCACCCACTCCCCCACTCCCCCTTCTTATGCTTTGTAGTTTTGACAACTTTGAACAGGCCCCTTATCAGTGTTCGAATTAGCACTGGTCCGTTGGCCAAATGACAGTTGAAATTGTCTCGGGCCAGTTGGAAAGCCTCCCCAAATGGACCGGCTGGCCAGTTGATATAAATCAGACCCATGCCGTAACTCACACATTGTCTTACCCTGCTAAAAATATGCATTAGGTACATGTAGGGTATTTAGAGAAAATTGCAGAGAAAATCTAGCAAATTTTTCTTGTTTATTCACTGGTTAAATCAAACAACTGGCTGTGAGTTATTTAAAAAAGTAAAGAAGTAAAAATAAAGAAATTTGAACCGGGCCACTTGAAATGCCGATGGGCCAGTAAAGACTGACGCCAACTGGCCCTGTTTGCCAATTGGGAAAAACGTTAAAGGCAAACACTGCCCTTATGATGTATTTTAAATCGCTCTTTTTGTACGTTTTAGCCTTTTTTAGCATACAACTGACATTTTGGGCCATTGACTTTCTGTGATCACAAAAATGGGGAATTTACATAATTACATGAAATAGCATCCAGTTTTCAACAGACAATGAGTTACTTTCCCATTTAGTTTCTCAAGCCTTTAACTTTTTGATTCTGATGAAATCTTTCAATGTTCTGTCACATTTTATAATCTTTTCAGATCGCCCAGGGAGTTTGTTTACAAATACAACCACGATGAGCCTTTCTGGTTGGACCAAGAGCGACACAATGCTGAAATAGCAGGTTTTCACCTGGACAAGTGAGCATTACACGCACAGGTGCCTCTGTATAGACTAGTGCACCTCATATATCACGGTCCATTTACGTACAAATGTAATAGATTGAACAGGCTCAGTCAAGCTAAATAATCGGGATAAAATGGCAGTTCAGCCAAAAAAAATCAATGCTAAGCCAAACTATTTGACAAGAGGGTCTTTCCACAGTAAAGGGGGCATTTTGGCAACACAGACATATTTTCAAGGAAATACCTTTGTCTGGTCTCAAAATAAAAGAAATAGGTTGAAGTTGTTCTGAATAGATAACTTAGGCCCAAAAAGGGTTACAAATAGTGTGACAACATGCCTTTCTAAAAACCCTGTGAACAAATTTCCAATATACATGTACGCTCGTAACCGGGACGGACACTTGTGTTTTTAGGCCGTCCCGGTTACGAGCGTATATGTGTATTTTCTCGAAAATATGGTCTGTGTTGCCAAAATGCCCCCTTTACCGTGGAATGACTCGAGTACAAACCACACCTTAACGTTACAAGGTTAAAACCATGTTCACATTGGACATATATCCACTGCCTCAGGAAAAAGTTACATCATTATGAAATTGCAGCCAGATCACTACGCTTACAGCATGTGCATTTTGTTTCCTTGACAATTTTGATTTTGATTTCAGGGTTCTAGGTTTCAGACGAGTTCCTCCTTGTGTTGGAAGGGTGATCAACCTAACTCAAGAGATTCTCTTAAAATCTCATGATCAGGAGCTTCTTAAGACGTTCTTCAAGAAAGGTCAGAAAAAGCATGACTTGATGTCTTGAGTGTACATTTCAAAAATAGAATGGCATTTTTTAAAGGGACATATCGACTTTGTTGGGCTCGAAATAGACCCATACATGATTCTGAAAGTCTTTCCGAAATAGACTGAAGAGAATCTGAAAAGAAACTTCCAAATTTGGCTGGTTTTACACATTTTTAAAAAAAATCAAGGTCACATGATTTATCCAAACCTTGGAGTTAGATTTATTTCCAGCCATATGGTCGTATGATAATTTATTCCGGGAGTTTATTACCAGTACTGCAGTACTGCATCAGCTCTGATTTTTTTTTCTCCCAAAATTCAGGATATGAAACAAAGTTAAACATAACTCTGAAAAATCAAACATAAAATGTTGACACGAAAGTCCCCATGGGTGTTGAGATTTTGTCATTTTTTTTACCAGATTACCATTCTGAAATTTTGTGTATTTTCAAGGGTAAAACCACAATTTTTTTGTAAACTAAGTTATCTGGATACATAAAGCACTGCAGTATTTACACCAACCTTTTTGCTTCCACAGCCTATTTGGAGATTGCAAATTTTCTTTTTTCTTCCCATGGACAGTATTTTGGGGAGGTATTTGGTGTAATTGTTAGGTTAGAATGAAATCAATTTTCTGGAAGAATCTGAACAAACTTCTTCAACTGAGTGTGCAGTCAGTATTGCAGTTAAGCTAATTTTGTCATTTGGTGGCCCGCATAAAAAAAGTTATAAAGTTAAATTTTTATTTTATACAATCTCCATGTGAATATGATTTGTTTCCAGACGTCAAAATCTCTAGTTACAATTGCCATCAGTGCCCTGTGTCATTGGTGCAATGAAGGCCTTAAAGGCCCAATGTATCATTTGCAATGACCCCAAAAGTTAATCAACAAGTTGACGGGGAAAACCTTCCTCAAAGTGAAGATTGAATCGGTAGCAACTATCCAAATTAATGTTACAGCCGAAATAATATAATTTTACAAGAAAATAATCAAAACAATTTACTTCTCATTTGGGCGGTCCGAAATTGGCGCTGTGTACTGCGTGCGTGCTGTTCCAATGCGTGCGTTTTTAACTGCTCGCGCATGATGTGCGCCCGAGAGTACGTGACCGACACCCCGCCAAGACCGACAAAATGCATGACGCGCACCCGAGAGTATGCGACTGACACCCCGCCAAGACCGGCAAAACGCACATGGATTTTAATGTTTTTGGAATCGTTCAAAAACAGATAATCTATAGGCCTTTAAGGCTTAAACGAAGTCAAGCGAAGTGAGTTGATCAGAATGTCAGTGTCAAGTCAAGAAGACTTATGTTGATCGAGTTGGATCAAGGCAAATTGTCACGATTGTAAATTGACACTTGACATAATTGCTTCATCCTTCGAAAGGGATGTATGGTAAAGCTGTTGTTCCCAGTGTTGTTGTGAAGAGAAAGGGGGTTCTCTTGTGGCAGACACTTCTGAGCTTCTATGAAATGCATCACACATTTTTAATTGATTTCCAACACAATAATAAGGTAGTCCTGACAGTGCAACAAATATCGGAGGTCTCGGGTTCAGCACCAACTTTAATCCTTTTTCGTGACGTTACACTATTGTTCAAACTGTACATTATTCTGACGAATCTACAGTCCATTGTAGATTATTTTTAAGAATGTACTCAAACTGTAGATTCTTAACACAAAAGATTTTAAGAGAAAACAACGGCACACAGATTGAGAAAAATTACCAAACTGACAATATTTTCTATGTTTATTATCGCATGAATACAATTTTAAATTACTCAGGAAATTACAGTGAAAACGAGAAATTGTTGATACTTAATAAAAAGCATGACTTCATGTCTTGTGTGTACATTTGAAAGGTATTCAAATGCAACATTCGAAAATAGAATGGTATTGTTTAAAGGGACATATCGGCTTTGTTGGGCTATTTTGGGCTCGAAATAGACCCATCTATGATTCTGAAAGTCTTTCCGAAATAGACTAAAGAGAATCTGAAATATAACTTCCAAATTTGACTGGTTTTGAGCATTTTTTTTAAAAATCACGGTCGCGTGATTTATCCGAACCAGATTTCTGGTTCGGATAAATCACGTGTTCTTGGAGTTAGTTTTATTTCCAGCCATATGGCCGTATGATAATTTATTCCAAGAGTTTATTACTGCAGTACTGCATCAAATTCAGCTCTGATTTTTTTTCCAAAATATTTATGAGTATTTGACAAACGAGACTATTTATTCAGGTTAAACATAACTCTGAAAAATCGAACATAAAAGTTTGACACAAAGTCCGAGGAATCAAAACGAGTTTAACCGTGGACAGTCAACCGGACAATGTGGCATATTCAGCCCCACGGCACTCACACGTTGGGACCGGTACAGTGCCGTGGTTCGTGCTGCCAGACCACCAGCTGTGTTTCGTCATTAGGTGTTTTAGTCTGTACACCTACTCTGTTTCCACGCGGAACTACAGCCGACGTTCGTGAAGACAAACCATAAATGTCAGCTCCTCTACAAAAAGTGGAAAAACCCATTCGGTGGTCTGGGCTGTCCAGTGAAATCTTCAGCAGAAAATGAGAGATACCCAAAGCAAAAGCTGCCAAGAGTCTCGTGCGATAGTGAACGGCTGGTAAAGCGTATGACTCGACTACTTACCGTTTTTATTAATTTTAAGCTCTTGTAGTTAATTACTGGACATTTTGATGATCTGTTTTCACAAGGACCATCAAAAAAGTATTGTCAAGGATTCTACATCACTAATTTATGTAAACAGTAGGCCGGTATGTACCTTTTAAAGGGAGCATGTCTAGATCACATTTTTTTTAAACTCCCCCTCCCCCACCCCTCCCCCACATTTTTCTCATGGGGTTTGAGATTCAATTTGTCATATTTTATTTTCATTACCAGATTACCATTTTGAAATTTCGCGTTCTCAATCCGTATATTTTCAAGGGTAAATTAATATACATGTATTTTCAAGGGTCAATAAGCACTGCAGTATTTACACCAACCTTTTTGCTTCCACAGCCGAATTGGACATTGCAAATTTTCTTTTTTTCTTCCCATGGACAGTATTTTGGGGAGGTATTTTGTGTAATTGTTAGGTTATAATGAAATGAATTTTCTGGAAGAATCTGAACAAACTCCTTCAACCGAGTGTGCAGTCAGTATTGCTACATTTGTGATGCAGTTGAGCTAATTTTGTCATTTGGTGGCCCGCATAAAATGTTTTTTTTTTTAACTTCTAGAAAGTTCTAAAGTTCAATTTTATTTTATTCGATAAAATCTCCAGACGTCCAAATCTCTAGTGACAATTGCCATCAGTGCCCTGTGTCATTGGTGCAATGCCCTCAAAACTGCTAACATTTCACGGAAACAAATTGTGCCTTAAAGGCCCACTGTATCATTTGCAATGACCCCAAAAGTTAATCAACGAAAACCTTCCTCAAAGTTAAGATTAAATCGGTAGCAACTATCCAAAATAATGTTACAGCCCGAGATGATATAATTTTACAAGAAAATAATCCAAACAATTTACTTCTCATTTGGGCGGTCCGAAATTGGCGCTGTGTACTGTGTACTGTTCCAACGCGTGCATTTTTAACTGGTCGCGTATGACGTGCGCCCGAGAGTATGTGACCGACACCCTGCCAAGACCGGCAAAACGCATATGGATTTTCATGTTTTTGGAATCGTTCAAAAACAGATCATCTATAGGGCCTTTAAGGCTCAAACTGCTTTTGAGCCCTAAGTCGAGCGAAGTGAGTTGATCAGAATGTCAGTGTCAAGTGTCACGATTGTAAATTGTCACGATTGTAAACTGACACTTAACATAATTGCTTCATCCTTCGAAAGGGATGTATGGTAAAGCTGTTGTTCCAGTGTGTTGTGCAAAGCACTTAAAAAATCCCACAGCACTCTTTTGTGAAGAGAAAGGGGGTTCTCTTTACAAAGCAAATCCTCACTCTCGAATTCCGTTTATTTCGAATAATAATGCTTTTTGGGTGGTTGCAAAGTCATATAAGGAAATAATTGCGTACTTGACCATGGAATCGGACCATATCTACAAAACAGATGAGACTGGATGAAAAAAGTAACTTTTTAAATTGTCCCCGCTAAATTTTCACTTCTAAAATTTATCATGTCTAACTAGGTTTCTCTATAAAATTTCACACTTAATGATGCTCGCTTGAAAGGCCATCTTGGTCAATCACTCAAGTAATACTCATAAGCCACAGGGAATTTCTTTTCGGCGTCTTCAGTGTTTTTGGTACATAAATTATCACCAAGTTTCCCTTATAAATCCGCTTCGTCATATAGCACAGTTTCATCGTATAAATCCTGCTTCTGTCGTATCCAAACTCAAAAAAGCTATATAGTATCCCTTGGTCAAGCCGTTTAATTTCAAAAAAAGGCAGTTTCATCGTATAAATCCTGAGCCAAATTCGCTTCTGTCGACTCCAGAAATGTCAACATCTTGTGCATCAGACATGGCGATATAGTTGTTGTTGCTTGCAGCACACCACAAACCAAATGACTGCATGTCCTGGCCACCAGAATGCAGCGTGTTCGCATGATTAATTTGATTCTTACACCAAACCAAATGCCGTGCATTGTATCTATTCTGAAAGAATGGCTTGCTGGCGGTGAAATGGATTAAGTCGGAGAATAGACTCGAAAGAGTAGATTCTTCAAAATAATCTTCAAAAGATTCTTCGGCTTGCCCATTATTTTCAAGAATCTACACTTCTCATCCATTCTCAAATGTTATTATTTCCTAGATGGAAACTTATGCTTCATTGGCAAGTGTGCCCCATGGTTCTGCAACAACGACCATCCCATTTGTGCTAAAGGGGAGATGCTCGAGGTGTCTATGTGCCAGTTCCTGCCTTCAAATGAAGGAGGGATTCCAATATTTGAGTTGGAATACCCCTGGAGCCAAGGAGTGAGAGAGTCTAAAGTGTGAGTAAGGCTTGAGCCCTGTCTGCATTAGACTTCTTCTTTTTTTTAAACTTACCGAGACGATGGGTACTTTTCCCATTTTAAGTCCAATTGAAATGCTGCCCATTTCAATTGACCAGTTAAATTTTCCCCAGTGTGGAATAATAATAATAATAATAACGAAGTATTTAAAAAACGCCTTCCATGTCACAAAGACATCACAAAGCGCTGTACATAAAATACACCAATTTAGAACCTAAAAAACAATCAAGTTAAAAACTAACAATTATAGTGATAAAAAATGTTGCTTAAAAAGATGTGTTTTCAAATTAGTTTTAAAGCTTTCAAAAGTATCAGCTGATCGAATTGATGGTAATAGCCTATTCCACAAACGGGGGGCATTAATTGCGAACGATCGATCACCATAATATTTAGTCATGCCAAAAGGCTGCTGTTGATCGCAGAGTCCGAATACTTAATTTAACACTTAATAATTCACAAAGATAATTCGGAGCTATTCCATTTATGATCTTATAAACAAGACAAGCAATTTTAAATTCCAACCGCTTATTTACTGGAAGCCAATGCAGACCTTTCAGCACAGGGGTAATATGCTCAAATCTTTTCGTCCTGTGGACACAGCGAGCCGGTAAATGCGCCTCAGGAACGCGTTCATAATGGTGTCGGTGCATGTACGCCACGTATGCAAGGGCTTAGGCCAAACAAACAAAAATACGCGTTTCCTAAATTACATAAACAAACTATTTAGGGTGGGTAGGTGAGAAATATCTGTTTATTTTGCTCAAATTTTTTTTACCCGAAAATATTAGGGTGGGATGATGGTCAGTATTGATTTACCTTTATACCGGTAAATTATAACAGTTAACATGTTGATGTAAACATTCACATTCTAACACTGTACACAATATCTGAATTTAAAAAGCAGGTGATTGCTGCTACAAACACACAAGAGTGAGCCACATTTTTAAGCTTTTGAGGATTAAACAAAATAAATGTACATTATTTTGTACTGATTTTTGTGAGTACGAGTACATTTTCGTGAGTACTAGAGTACAAGAAAATATTTTTTCATGAGTACAGAAAAATGTACTGGAGTATACGAGTACTACAATGTTGGTAGATTATGTCAAGAATTAATTTCGCCGAATTGCACAGTGTATCCAGTGGAGGGGAAAGAATGAAGTACCAACCGAGTCTTTCCACAGTAAAGGGGGCATTTTGGCAACACACCATATTTTCCAGAAAATACCTTTGTCTGGTCTCAAGATAAAAGAAATGTTTCAGTTGTTCTCAAGAAATAACTTAGGCCCAAAAAAGGTTACAAATAGTGTGACAACATGCCTTTCTAAAAACCCTGTGTACACATTTCCAATACGCTCGTAACCGGGACGGACACTTGTGTTACATTTTAGGTTGTCCCGGTCAGAGCTTATATTATAAATTTGTACACAGGGTTTTTAGAAAGGCATGTTGTCACACTATTTGTAAACCTTTTTGGGCGTACGTTATTTCTTCATAACAACTGAAAATTTCTTTTATTTTGAGACCAGACAAAGGTATTTTCTGGGAAATATGATCTGTGTTGCCAAAATGCCCCCTTTACCATGGAAAGACTCGGATACATAGGTGGGTGGTGCCATTGGCAGCGAACAGCCAGATATATCGGGGAATCCTCCTGTACTCTTCATGAAAGAATGCATAGTTCCGACCTGTCGATCAACCGAACCCGCCGACCAATCACAACAGAGCTAGCAGATGTCACCCACATACATGTAGGTCAAAGTGCACTGTACGCTCACAACAACATGATCACGCGATGTTCTGCCGGCCCCATACAATTTGTACAGTGTTGTATGCGACGATCCGGGTGAATTTTTGGTTTCAAGTCCGGTCGTTTTGTTGTTCAAAGGTACGAAAGCTATATTTCGTAATAATATGACATTCCTGTATTACTGGCCCTTTACTAAGATAATGTGTTCTAAGATGTGTGTTCTAAGATAACTGTTGACCCTGAAACATGAATACCTTTGAGTTTTCTTCAATGAATCTGTGCTTTCCGTTGAAAGTCCCATTGCTTTGTGCATTGCGTGTCGCCATTTTTGACGATAGCGTGTGAGCCATAGCAACAATGTCCAAGGAGGGGGGGTTAACTGGGCAAAATCGGAACTATGCATTCTCCTGGATCTTTTAAGTGTGTTTACATACAACACACTAAACCAACAATTTTACACCTCTTTTGATGGATGGAGAAATTGTGGTTAAGTGCCTTGCTCAAGGGCACATGTGTCCTGACCGAGTGTTGAGTCCGAGTGTTTTCACACGAGAGCTACGAGTAAATGACCCAAACCACTCGGCCACGGTACCCCACAAATACTCATTACATGTACTTCATTTAAGGTTTATGCCCTAAATGTTTCTCTCGTATTCTTATGCAGGTGGAAAGGAAGAAATATCTGTGTGGATTATTTAAAGGTTTGTACACCATGTGTCAGTTCTTGGGATTATGTACGATGTATCGATTTCACCAAACTCTTTGTAAGTTAAGGTCCATAATAAGACTCTGCGATGGACTCAATGGCTGCGATGGATCGTGGCTACGATGGGTGCTGCGGTGGATTTCACCAAACCTATTGTAAGCGTGATGCGTTCCATTATCCATTCATACCTTGGACAGTTTACGCATCCCTATTGGCTGAGAGCACGTCACGTGGGCAGTTTTAAACAGATGATAAAGGCCCAGTCAGTCTGAAACACTATTGAGCCTATGGGTTGCGGCCGCACCCGCGCTCTGGTCGGCGCGCATGGAACATGCACACAGAAACTGCAGGCTCCCGAAAGCAAATTGTGCACGTGACAAGTACCCGAAATTCTGAAACGCCCGAGGTCACTTGGTTTGTTGATAAACAGGGTTTTAATGTCATCCTGAGAAGAACACGTAAACGCCCTGTGCAGTATTGAATGGAAAATATACGGAGTGAATGTTCATCATGCCTGTTTTGTCCTTGTAATTCAAATTACAAACGTGATAACACTTGATGTACTATGACAGTAATCTACTATTACCTTTTTTGTGAAAAAACGTTGAAATTGTGGCTCACAATGAAGCTCTTTTGAAGTAAAAACTGGTGCATTGCGACCGCAAACAGCGGTCCGTGTACAGCAGCAGGAACGGTCCCTGCGAGCCGTAGTTCCCACGTGTTTGAAATTTGCACAACACGGTATGCACATCGGTCGGTACAAGTTAGAACGAGCGATTAATTTTTCTCTCTCTTGGTAATAAAAAAGAAAATATTTCTGCTCTTTTTTTTCATGGTGTCTGATAAAGCATACAACAACACAACTATGGGCACATCTCTGGTTTTTTGCACAAGAAAAAATCTTCAAAAAACACCATTGAACATAGACGGTTTTCAGAGTTTTTCGCGTGTAAACGTATGGAACTGCCGTGTTTACTAGTATTTCTCAGGATTGCGTCACAGGGTCATGCGCATATCATTAATACCTAATGAGCGTTTCAGAAATCGCTAAAATTTGATTTTCGAAAAGCGCACTTTTGCTTGCGATGTATCCACTTAAAACGGACAATTTGAAATAAACAGCGGTATAAGTCGGCTTGAGGGATATGTGGACTATCGAAAAAGGTGCAAATGCTGGATTTTTCGTCGAAGGCAGGGGGATACTAGCTCTTTGAAGATGTATACATGATTGGTAAACTGTTACAAATAGTTTTATCCCCCTGTGTGATTGAAGATATGCATGATTAAAACCAACCTGAGCAAAAACCAGCTCCGCACTTCATCTAACTTTTGAGAAAACGGTCAAAAAAGGGTTTGCAGTCATTTCGCCCCAAAACCACTTCGCCCTGAACCATTTCCCCCTGAGTGGCATTTGGGCGATTTAGTGTTTGGACGAAGTGATTTGGGGCGAAATGGCACTCGGGCAAAGTGGTTTAGGGGCGAAATGGTTTTGGGGCGAAATTAAATTTTCGTCTCGCGAGACGAAAAATAATTTTTTGCTCATTTCTCAACAAAACCATTTCTGGGGAAGTTTTCTATACAGTCATCGTGTTTATATTGTGTAAGTTATGTGTAAATCTGTGAACATTTCTGATTCTTTGAGATACCAATCATGTGTACTGCCTTTAAGATAAGCTCTGAACAGAAGTTTGTTGAATACAGTGAACTTATGTGTAACAAGGCACAGATCGACCAATCACTTTGGAATTATCCTTTTTGCGTGTTTCACATCAATAGCGTCTGATGTACTGAGGTACTTGGTAGCTAGATGACCAACCAGACTAACATTTTGTTGCTAATGTGACTAGGTGCACACCAGGGTTGTAGTCGAGTCCATCACAAGCCTTCAGAGCGTTATCCAAAACTGGTTAAAAATTTCAACATTTCCTAAATTAATCAAAATAATACCTCGAACAGTAAAGAAATTTCCTTATTTTAAAATCATATTTCAAAAATTAACAGAATAATTTTGGCTGAGTACAATGTGACATCACATTTTTAAGAAATAGTTGAAAATGCATGTAAAAAATTGTTGTTTTTGTCAATTTTATTGACAACATGTGATGAACTGGGTGTGTGTATTAACATCAGTAGCAGGTAAACAAACGGGTTCACTTTAGTTTTTATTTGTTGTATTGATTAAGGAAAGGCATTTGTCTCCTGATTTCCGTCCCTCACATGAGGGACGGAATTGGATCACGCTCTTCACAAGTCCTCATTCAAATCACAAGCTATTCAAATGAACTCCAACAAAGGTATTCTTTTGTGCGTGTTCATCCTTTGCTTCCTGTTTATACGGAACTTGTGCGGGACTTGTCACGGACCTGTGATTTTATCGTCTATGGATTTGTGAAAGACTTGTTATGGACTCTACTGCAACCCTGGTGCACACGGCAGCAGAATCAATGCTGTGTGTATATGGTAGAAGACATTAAAAACTAACGGCAATAACCATTCTTGTTGTCTTTTTTAGGATCCCACCTGGACTAGGGGACGATTCTTGCTGGATTTGATCGAGCAGGGAATTTTCGATTTTTTTATTCGTAAGTAAACTTTATTATGCAACTAAGTCGGAACATGATCTAAGCAAGCTTAATTACCTTCTGCCATAAAGCATGTTTCTACCAAGCATGATAACCATTTCCGAAACGAGTATGTTCCAGGGCTGTAGTCGAGTCCTTGGTGTCCGAGTCTGAGTCCAAGTCTGAGTCCAAGTCCTTGTCCTCGAGTCCGAGTCCAGCAAACATCGGAGTCCTCATCAGGCCGAGTCCGAGTCTCGAGTCCTTATTTCAATTTCAAGTGCAAGTGTCAATGATCGTGCCTGTGATCTTTAGCAGCCTTTAAGTTTGCTTTAGGCCGAGAAAAATGTTTCTTTGGGAGGCGAGATACATTTTGAGTACTCAAAATTATTTTAAGCGGTAGAAATGATTTATTTTACCTTCTCAGAATTTTATTTCACATGTTTCAAATACTTTCGGCCCAAAAATAAATTACAATAGACACTTCAAATAATTTTTTTCACTGGACTTGGATGGACTCGGCCCAAATCTCTGAGTCCTTACTGCCTGAGTCTGAGTCCGAGTCTGAGTCCGAGTCCTGACTGGCCGAGTCCGAGTCCCGACTCGAGTCCTACAGCGTTGGTAGGTTCACTTACACATTGGAAAGAAAGAATCACGAGTCATGCCTATTTTATTAAAATAACCAACATTTGTAGACTGCTGAAGTGAAAACATCACCCTCTGTGTGTTGCCAAGGTAACTGGGTCTACACTAAAACCAGTTAACTGTTTCTCTTAACTTTTCCCAATGGGTGTTTCAGATTACCAGCGAATTTTAGACCCAAATACCATGGCAACTGACGTCACAAGCGAACGAATTTAGAAAGCTTTCCTGTCTCTGTAACGAAAAATATAGAAAAAAAACCTCAAATTTCCGACGTCGGAAATTCGATATACAAGCCTTTTTCTTGAAACAGGCTTCACATGTTGTACATGTGCGCGTACGTTCATATGTACATGTTGTATGTGTACAATGTACACACGTACGCGCACACGTACATTTACGTCATGACCCTATTGGTTGAAAAGCAGGGTCTGCCTTTTATTATTTCTTGTTTTTAATCATCTGGCATTGACCCTTGATGGATTTTTACGTTCTTGGTACCAAATAAAAGCTGATAACTTTTTCTAATCTAGAAATAGCAATTTAACTTTTAAATATTTTTTTTACGCCCAAATCAGCCTAAACATGGACAGTCCATCTTTAATACTCTCATGCCAGATGCCCTCATTTGAGGAATAGGAAACAGATATAGTTCTGTGGTAGCCAATTGATGTAATTTGTGCATAAGAGGGTTAAAAACGTAATAAATGAAAAAAAGTGCATTTTTATACCGAACAACAAAAGAAACACAAATTTTCAGTTTAATCAAAACTTGAACATTTATTGTATAATTAAGTTGACATTGAAATATTCATAATTTTCATTAGGCATGACTGCATAAAGCTTCTGTGTGCTGTGTTATAGTTCATAAAGTTCCAGACTAATTAAAAAAAATAGAAACTTACCAAATCCAACAAAAATCCAACAAGATCACACTGATATAAAGAACAAAGAAACAATATGATTTTTGTAATGATCTTAGAATCAGAACAAGTACAGTGATTAAGTTTGATTAACTTTGTAGTGAATACTTAAAAGCACAGGCTCGTCAGCAATGTGCGCGCGCCAAATTCGTGCTACGAAATACGCAGCTTCATTCTTTTGCTATGGAGCTGCGTATTTCGAGGCACGAATTTGGAGCACGCGCATTGCTGACGAGCCTGTACCTTTAAAGAAAGATCTTACACCCTGTTTACACTTGATCTCGGGGTCGAACACCGAGCTCGGGATCAGCCCCGGATCACAAACTAAGTGTAAACGCTCTCGGAACCAAATTGGCCCCGGTTCAGACCCCGAGATTTTGGTCTCGCGTTGACGGAGGGTTCGATCCTGAGCTCGGGATCAGTTTGCGGTTAGATAAGCAATTAATCTTTACCGCAACCTGCCACATCCGCTCCACAGCCGTAGCGGGGGAAAAGCCCTCGAAATTCAAGTGGCCTTGTACACTGTACATGCACAACCCATGCATACATGTACATTGATCAGTACGTATGCATGCACAGAGCTTGACCTTTGACTGCAACTTCTGGCACTGCGCTCGAGATCAACTACAGAACGAAACGCGGCACTCGGGATCTTTGCGGTTAACACTGACGCATTCTTATCAGGGGACCAATCTTGATCCCGAGCTCGGGACCAGTGTAAACACGATGTTATACAAATTATAAGCAGAAAATCTTACGGAAACCAAGGCGAGGACTTGAACTTTTGGCAGACAATATATCGGCGATCACAGTTCTTGATAAAGGCTCAGTTCACAAAATGTCTCTTCCGGGATAAAGTCAGCACTTGAGCACTCCTCAATCAAAACAATTTCCGATTGCTTCAGAAAAGGAACAGATCGCACGTACAAACGGGTTGTTACGTTGCGTATTAGCAAAGTCCCGCAGAAAATCTTGTGTTTAGTCTAGGTGAAATAATGTAGTTTTAACCAAGTCAAAATCCTGTTGAAAATTCCAAAGTCTTGTCGAAAACTTTTGAAGGTGTAAATAAAGTCCTGTCGAAATAACCAAGTCCTATATATATTAGCAAACTAGTAATCTTTTCTGGATAGTTCTATGACATTGACCCCGTTCTCACTAGAGAAATCGCTTCATTCGACGAAGATTAGTTAATAATGTTAGTTAATAAAGTGTGCGTTCATATATCAATTAACGAAGATCGAACAAAGAGCGACTGTTAACAAAGATCGAATGAAGTCGTGGGAGGTCACTCGCTGAGCATCAAGCGTCTAGACGCGCTGTGGTTTTACATCGGCGCGTCACAAATAACTATTGCTAGGCGCTCGAAGCACAACGTGCTTGTGCAACAGGCCCGCCAAAAAGCTTTGTCAAACAAAGGGAGCCGTTCACATTACAAATTTGCTTCGTCGAATGAAGCGATCTCTTCGTCGACTAAAGCTATTTCCTTCATCGAATGAAGAAACGTGTGTTCACATCAGGAAATCTCTTCGTCGAATCATCGTCGAACAAAGCGATTTCTCTAGTGAGAACAGGGGCCGATTTCACTAACACGAAATTTTGCGATCATCGTTAGAACGATCGCTAAATTCAAATCCATCGTTATTGCGATGGGGGTGGATTTTGCATTTCACTAAAGCCGTCGTAATAGCGATGAGTATTAATTATAAATACATTTATTGGACGAGGACGATCGCTTAGTAACGCGTAAACAACCAGAAATATGGCTTCAGATATATGCCATGGTGCTCGGATGTTGTGGATGTTGAGAGCCACAAATACTTGAACGGTTGCATCTATTGCGTGGCTCCTAAGAGTTGAAGGGCGGAGATGTGGCTCTAAAATGTCAATAATTCTCATGACACCATTCCGCGTAAACCGATAATATTTGTGCATCTTTTTGTCATTGTATGAATCAAGAGGATTTGTCCTGTCCCTGAAAATCCTCTCTCTCTGTAATGTTCTTGCATTGTTTATGTACAACTGAAACGCCATTTCGAGACACACTGAAAATCACCAAACCTTCCAAATACTAATCAAATGGCGCGAAATTGTATGTTAGCGATGAATGTTTCCATTTACGATGACAAATTAGTCGTCGCTAAATATTCATCGCTAAAAAACAACTAGCGATGGCCAACGCCATCGCTAAGTTTTTGTGAAATCGCTCTTCGAAATTAATCGCTAAGTTGCGATGGATTTCGAGTTTAGCGATTGATTTGGACATTAGCGATCATCGCAAAGCGTTAGTGAAATCGGCCCCAGGTTCAGTCGTTTTCTCAAAATAAGCATTGACTTCACGTCGGTGATTGCATGTCCAGGGGAATTTCCACTTACATCAGTCACCAAAAATAAACTGTAGTACATACTATAAAAATAAACCCTCTTTCTATGAGCTTTTCCCAAGGAATACATGTACATGTTGTGAACACAAGTTTCTGAGACTACGTAATGTTTCTATAAATAATTAAATTGTAAGTTTCCAGACGTTTCCACAATAATGTTTCCAGAGCAAATGTAGTCCAATACTTTGACAAAATCATAGAATGTTCCGGAAAGACCAGGAACACCGCCATTTTGTGTGTAAAAATGTAAACAAACTTTAGTTACTATAGAAAGTACCAAAACAATCTCTCAGATTGACTGCATTTTTCAGTCAGAAAGTGGACACAATTTCTTTTATTGCTTGGAGTAAAATGTCATCTACATGTAGCGTGACTAAAATCGAATAAATTTTTGTTTGTAAAATAAATTCAGACCGAAGAGCAAGCAAGATTTTTCTTTAGATCTAAAGTTAAAATTTCACCTTTTAAAGGTAGAATACTTGATTGGTATCTCGAGGAATCATAAATGTTCACAGATTTACGCCTAACTTACACAATATAAACACGATGACGGTAGAAAACTTCCCCTGAAATGGTTTTGTCTGAAGTGCTATAGTTGTTGAGAAATTAGCAGAACAATTATTTTTCGTCTTGCGAGACGTAAATTCATTTTGCCCTGAAGCACTTCGACCAAACACTACCTCACCCAAATACCAATTCGCCCCAAAACAACTTCGTGCACAAGGCGAATTGGTTCAGGGTGGAGGGGTTTTGTGGCGAAGTGACTGTAAACCATTTTTTGACTGTTTTCTCAAAAGTAAGTACATGTAGCTGGTTTTTGCTCAGGTTGGTTTTAATCATGCATACCTTCAATCACACAGGGGAATATAACTATTTGTAACGGTTTACTAATCATGTATACTACCTTTAACTTTAATATATTCTTTTTGATAGGAAATTATGACCGACATCACATCGACATGATGCGGAAGTACAAGCGACTTGGCTGTGTCTTGTTCCTTGACAATGGCAAGGGATTTGGCAATCCACTCACAGATGATGTAACATTCCTGGCACCAGTCTATCAATGCTGCAAGTATGTAGACATAGCCCTCTCAAGTTCCTTTAAAGGGCCCTGAAATGCTCAATAAGTAAAGTATGATATAACCACTTCTGCAGTGAATTGCCCAATGTGGTCAATTGCCCAGTTCATACATGTAAATATGATGTCAAACATTTCACAGCGAACATTTGCACAAGATGAAACTAATTTTAAACTTTCTGCAAATTTACGGCACAAAAGCTTTGCTGTGATGTCAAATTTGCATAAGCGTTTGCTTTCTCGTGAAGAACTATAAGCTATAGACAATTCTCAGCTCTGACAGTACCTCCAAACACTTCACATCCACAGAATACGACGGTCAACCTTTGCTCGTCTCGCATACCTGGCCCGTCCCGAGTCACGACTGAGTGACTTACTCCGCGCTTCCATGTCACATGACCCCATCGCACCTGTCGTCACAGAAGCCCACCTGCTGGCAATGGACCGGCGCTTAGAAACCGTCCTGCAAACCATCAACAAGTGTATCCATAACAACAGGGAAAGTCGTGTGCTTGTTGAAACGTTGGATAACTGATGCTTCACTCAGATAAGTGTACAAACAGTAAAGCCTGTCGCACACCTTTGCAATTTAATACCTTGCTGGCTTATTGTTCTGCCGGTTTGTACCATCTTCCTGTCGCAAGGCCTGTTCACAATTTGTTCACAACGAGCCTTGCTGAAACGAGTTGAGCTAGCAGGGCTCAACATTAACGGTTGTCCGACTGTCCGGGACAGGTAAAATTTCCAAAACATGCCAGTCGGACAGGTAAAAACACTGCCGTGCCTGTCCGATGGACAGGTGAAAATATACTAAATAAAAGCCCACCTTCCTCGTTTCTTGGCTGTAAATCGATCCCTACCTGCATTTTCAGGTTCATCAATCGCGTGGCTGCACAATCGGCATGCACGGAAACCACATTCTGCCGCGTGTGCATCACCATTTTTCACATACGTTTACTAAATGTACATGTACTTCGTTTAGCGGATTTTTTGACCCTCGAACGGGGGATCGTACACATGTACCTTGTTCGAGGGCTATCAGCACTGGGACCAGTTCTTTTGCATGCGTGTGTTCATATTGACAAAGTACCAGCGATGAGTTCTTCGGATATTCTTTGTGCATAGTTGTGATCAACCTCGTCCCCAGGGTAGTCGAGAATCCTTGTTCCTAACTGCTCTTACATGTACGCAGTAGCAGTAGACCATGGGGCCGAGGTCGAGTTGTGATGTTTTCGACAGTTTCGTGTCGGTTTTTTATTTTTTATACACGTCTTTTTGCTACTGCGTGTTTCCGGTTCAAACACAACCTTAGAACAAAACATGTTAGAACAAATCAGATGCATTTCTTTGTGGAGTTTTATTTCATTTCTGTACAATACCTCCTCGGACAGGTAAAACATTTTGTCGGACAGGTAAAATATTATCTCTACCTGTCCCGTGGACAGGTGCACATCAAAAGTTAATGTCGAGCCCTTGCTAGGCTGTATTCTTGATTCAAAATTGCATCATAGCTAGGCACGCTGTTACCATAGCAAGAGCCAATCACGGTAAGTCACACGCGCCTCACTCCGTGTAGTGGTAGCATTCATTTTTACCAGGGGGGAGGGGTCTAATGTTTAAATGAACAGTTGGGACATTTTTCAATAAATATGTATCTTCATTCAGATGAACTGCGTTTAGCTTTTAGCGAAATATAGTAAGTCTTCTTTCAGTCACGAACATCTATACTGCGTACATAAGTGCACGATCAAATAATATACGTGTACATAAAATATCTCCCCTATAAGAATTGTGAGAATTTCCGCCTTCAGCTGAAATAAGCCTTGCTGAAACAGGCAAGATGATTGGTCGAAACGGCTTCATTAAAAGGTCATGTCTCCCGGGTCAAAAGTGTTCAGTATGTCTCATTGGTCGAACAGCCCGGGGGTCTGATACAGCCTAGCTCTACTCGATTCAGCAAGGCTCGTTGTGAACAACTCGATGTGGGAACAACGGCCTTGCAACGGGAAGATGGTTTGTACATGTACCTGGACATTTGGGGCAAATCAAACCTATTTAATTTTTCAGCATCTGATTTTATCACATGATATCACCGGAGAAGTGTGAGAACTTCACAACAATTTCACCAGATGAAATTTGTATGTATTAACCAACCAATCAAACTCACGAAAAGAGTCCTATGATTTGAAATGGCATACTCAACGTGTAACAACCCCTCCTTGTCGTTTCGAACCAAATGTTGGACCATGGCCGACCGTGACAAGACACTTGTCGACGACACAATCTTCATAAACTAATTAGAAAATTTAAAAATGGTAGTAGTTGTCGCAAATTGCAGGGGTGTGAAATTTCAGATTTTTTTTTTAATATACCAAAATTTAATTTCAGCTGTTTTTTTCTCCCGACATATTTCTGCTTTTTTCCCCCATGTGTAAGCGTTGATTTTATTTTCCGCTTTTTTTGTCTACAGTACGGTACTTGCCACTTGCTAGCGCACGCCATGTGCAAGCCAGCATTCAGTACAAAATTTCATTCTGGAAGCCATAAAATGCACAAACTGGGGACATTAATTCATCAAGATGTCAGTGCAACTTAAGTGGGTCCCGAACCCCACACTGTTAAGGCCTCGCGATTTCAGTTTCACGATTGCAGTTTCAGATTTTTTCAGATTTATTTTGGGTTCTCTACTCGCACCCCTGAAAGTCCATTCAGCCTGACCAATTTTACAGCATAATTACACACGTGTGTGGGTGACACTCCTTATTTTCCACAGATGGTGAAAAAATATCTGACCAATAGTCTAGTGAGCCATGTGGCTGTTAAATCGCAAAGGTGTGCGGCGGGCTTAAAACAATTACTGCCGTAAAAGCACAACAAATATTGCTGCCTTTAGTTTTCCTCGGTTGTGGGATAAATCAGATGGTAGAGCATCTGCCCGGAGTGTCGGATGTCTCGGGTTTGAATCCTGATGAGGACCATGATGATTTTTCTCTCGTCCCTTATCTTATTTCTGTGGTGACAATGCACTACACCAAATATTGAGTTTTTGTGATATTAAAAAGAAGTCAACATAATAAGCAGTGTCCGTATTGGACTAATTTTTGTAAAACTTACGGAGATCTTCGTAAATTTTAAAAAATTTAGTCCAGTGCGGACGGCCGAAAAACACCCAAAATTGTAAAGTGTCAATTGTCGAGCCGAGTCCCGGAAGAATTACATTGTAGATTTTACACCGCTGGAAAGTCCCGTGCGGACGGGCATTGTAATGTAAAACCAATATAACACACTTTGTGGTCATGTAATTTCTGTGTGGACTTGAATGATGAGGTGACATGTTTAATCGAGGTTTTACGTGGCGGAGGACATTCTGTGGGCCAAAAGTTTTAAAAAAGAATTACCACGATGGAATGTTAACAGTGAGTCGCGGGAACTTTTTACAAAAATTAGTCCAATGCGGACACGGCTGTCTTTCAAATTTAACATCAACAGTCCAACTTTGATCATAGTAGCACTTTTAATACAACATTCTGCTATAATAAGAACAATTATAGGTTGTGATCCCTTGTTCTTTATTGTGTTAATTCATGATATCACAAGGTTCCTGTTAATATTACCTCTTATTAACGTGCCTAATTCCATGGTGCCTAAATTACCATGGAAATAACCAAACACAAGATGAGAGAAAAATCATATGGTCTTCATCGGGATTCGAACCAGAAACCTCTGATACACCAGACAGAACCTCTACCAGCTGAGCTTATGAGGCACAGTGTATACAAGTACATGTATTTATTTCTGTTGTTTTAAGGAACTTGTTTGTTCTTATTGCATTTTTGTGAAACATTTCACATTTTATGATAATTTTTATTTCATGAATTTCAACTTTTTAATTTTTACTTTCTTTGATCAGTGTATACATGCAACATGTGCATAATGTACCGGTAGTTTAAGATATATTATTGCGTTTGAAGGCCACATTGTGTGAAACATTTTCACATTATAAAGAGTTATTTATTTTAATTTGCATGGTATTTATTTTATTTATCTTAAAACAAAAGTGCCTTTACTGAAGCCTTGCACAAAATCGTGACCACATCGCTATCGGAACGCATAGCAAAACCCGTACACCTTGTGATACGAATGCACAACATGCGCTATCATGATCGAAATCACGGACGAAACGCAAGGTGTACGGCCGGCTTAAGTGTAGCTCTCCTGGCTGACTTTGCTGTAGAAATACCATATGTAATGCATGAATGGGTGGCACGCACCGATCTAAGATAAACTGATTTTTTTTTTTGATTTCTGATTTTTTATTTTTTTTAAAATTGTTTTTTAGTGATGATTTGAAAATCAAAACTTTAAACACGAAGATATATTAGAATAAAAAGGTTTTTTTTATTTTTTTATTTATTTTTTTTAAATTTTAAAATTTAATTTAAATATTTTTAATAATGTAATCCTGCCATTGAAAAAGCCACCAAAACATGATTGTTGCCAACGTTTGTGCCTCAAATTTTACATAATGTTAAGAGTAACGAAAAGTAGACAGTTCAATTTTACAAAAATGAAAGTATCATTTTTGTATTTATTCTCATGACACCTTGCTCAAATGAAGGATGCTTTTGGGGCACTTGCCATTTTCCCAAATTTCTTTTTCTTTTTCACCTACATATAAATGTGTACAATGGGGAAAGAATCGGCTTTCAATTTCAGATTTATATTTGGGCCAGGCCAAGTGGTAATGGAGGGACATGTATTTTGATCTATTACTCGGGTTCTATCCAAGGCTGAGTAAAATGATAGTATACAAATAATGAATGTTTATGAGTGCAATGGGAGGAAGATGGATGGAACACATTCCATCTTTCACCGAATAAAAAATATTTCTCCCATTGCACGAATTAAAACATTCATTATTTGTTTTATATAACGCCCAAGTAGATCCTTGTCATCCTACTTTATTTTTTTAAAATTATTCAGGCTTACCCTTCGAATTTATTTCATCGTCCGTCATAAAGTACAAAACCCGCCATGTCGCTTGTGAGTTCGAAACGCACATCACATACAATACGGTACACGCGCACAGTGGGCGCAGGTGCACCGTGCAATGGAAAAAATGTATGGAACAAAATTGCACGGCAGATGGAACAAAATTGCACGGTATAGTGACGTAGCATTAAATGGATTAAATATTAAACGACACGTGATCTGCTGTCGTCCAATCAGATCACAAGGATCTACTTGGTCGTTATATAATATATGTTAACCTCTGCTTGTCCTGGCCCATTTGTTTAGCAACTCAGAAGTTGCCCTACTAATAATGCTTCCATCAATAATGCTTCCATGCTGTGGCATTTTAAGAGTGTTTTATCAACTACATGTAGGATACAAGAAGTTAAATCTATATTTAGGGAATAAAAGTGGGTTTGGCCAGTCTTAGGGCCATAATCACTCGTCCAGGCCCCTAGCCAGTTTTAAAAGCATTGTTTAAGACTGGTCAAACTTTTATTCCTAGTCATAAATACCTTTTTGTGTTAATCAGTACACGCACGCACACGACTGGGTACTTGTCACAGTGCACATTTTGCTTTCGGGAGCGTGCAGTTTCTGTGTGCGTGTTCCATACACGCTAAACAGGGCGCGGGCCAGGGTAAAAAGTGTTTAAGACTGGCCAGTCTTTATCATCCATTTAAGACTGGCCACGTGACGTGCACTCGGCCAATGAGGATGCATAAACTTTCTAAGGTTTTTATGAATAAAATATAATATGCCTCGGGTACATTCATATGTATAGTATTATGCATTACTTCCCTATCATGGTTCATTCAGTTTTTATTTATTTAGTTTTTGTAAAAGCAAGATTTGGGTAAGAATTTAGCACTCATCTACCACCTCAAACAGAATTTGCCCATACACATATGCACTACATACAGTTGTAGTCGGAAGTTTACAATTACATACAACTGTGTTAAAACTCGTGTGCTTAAACTTGCATTGTTGCCATTTTTGTAACGGTCTTTACTAAAATCTTGATTTTGTGGAATTCCTTACGTGCTTGCAGTACTTAAAACGTAGCTTGGGGTACAGGTCAACTCGGTCCCAAGTCAACTCGGTCCCAAGTCAACTCGGTCCCGGTCAACTCGGTCCCAGGTCAACTCGGTCCCAGGTCAACTCGGACTCAAGTCAACTCGGTCCCAAGTCAACTCGGACCATATGGGAAATTGAACGTAAAAAATGTTTAAAATCAATGGCCAAAGATTAATAATAACCAAAGTTGGCTTTTGAACATTGTTTTCCGAAAAAGATACCGTTATAGTTTACTGATAAAAATATATCATCTCGGGCGGAAATACTCCATTTAGGTAAGGATTTTCAGGCAAAATGGTCGATTACATTTTTGGACATTGCAAATCTTCTTTTTTTTCTTTTCGTTCTGTACATTCTGGTTGTTTTCGCACCAACTGTCCTGCAGAAAACTGCCATGCAACTGCCCTGCATTTCTGTAATTCTATTTTCAAAAGGTAAAGCTTAATTGTACAATTAAACAAACTATTACTGAATTATATTTTTATATGAAAATGTATAGATGAGAAGTCCTTACAGGATCTGAAGGACATCCAGAAATAAAAGGTATAATTTTACGTTCAATTTCCCATAGGGTCCGAGTTGACTTGGGACCGAGTTGACTTAATTAGATCCGAGATGACTTGGGACCGAGTTGACTTGGGACCGAGTTGACTTGGGTCCGAGTTGACTTGGGACCGAGTTGACCTGGGTCCGAGTTGACCGGGACCGAGTTGACTTGGGACCGAGTTGACTCGAAACCGTAGCTTGCACACCTTGGTTCAGGTAGTCCATTTTGGGTGATGATGGTAGTGGTGTACATGTATGTAAACTTCTGACTTCAACTGTAAGTGCTTTTTCCCCAAAACACTAAAAATGCATGGTGTGCTTGAGTGGGAATCGAACCCACAATTAACCCTCTGCATATTAGGCAGATGCCTTAATAACCACTGAGTGACTTTGAGAGAATTTTGAGTCAAATGACGCACTGACAATCACAGAATCACAAAAATACTTGTAGTTTTCAGTGCGTTGTTTCCCTCCACACCTCTTTTTCCCAAGCGACACTTGTCAAATTTACCACTAAAATTAAGGCTCGGTGTGAATCCAGCCCATAAAGCATACCAAGGGTATTATATTTTTGTGGTAGATTATTGGAGAAGGGTCGAATTTTTTATATTCATTTTTGTGGTAATACGGCTTTATGAAATTTCTATTCTGAGGTGTGATTTTTTTTATTTTTAAGAACAACATTTAGAGGAACAAACTCCGAAGTTGGAGATTAATGCAAAAAAAAAGAAGGAAAAGAAAGTCCTTGTTTTTTTTTCTTCTTATTTTACCTTATCAAAGTGTGCTTGAACACTTAAAGGAGCGTGTCCAGATCACATTTTCCCCATGGATATTGAGATTTTGATACCATATCAGTTATCATATTTTTCTCATTACCATTCTGAAATTTCACATTCTCAATCCGTATATTTTTAAGGATATCATTAAAAACCACCGATGTTTTGTAAACTAATTTATCTGGTTCCATAAAGCAGTGTATTAATTACATCAACCTTTGTGCTTCCACATCCAAATCGGAAATTGCAAATGTCTCGTTTTCTTCCCATGGATAGTATTTTGGGGAGGTATTTTATATGATTGTTAGGTTAAAACATGGAGGTTTCCTACATCCATGGCTAAAACGAAATCCATTTTTCTGAACATGCTCCTTTAAGCCTATTTAACAGATTTAACAGTAACCCACCGGAAATTATGCTTATTCAGTGAATGTAGTTTGTGTAATTCTTACCCAATGCATAGTTCCCGAGATGGCTCAATTATAATCCCGCCCCCTTATATACTGTTGCTGTGCCTCAAACGCCATGTCAAAAATGGCGACATACAATGCGCAAAGCAATTGGAGTGGCAAAGCACAGATTCATTGGAGAAAACTCAAAGGTATTTGTTTTTGGGTCGACAGTTATAAATAAAGGACCAGTAATACAGACAACGCCACGCCGCCACCTCACCCACCACCCCACCCCACCCCACCCCCGCTCTGACACAAACAAATGTAATGCATTTTCTGTGTGTCCGCCTGTCAGCAACAAGCTGATATTTTTAAAATCTGACTGGCAACCCCTATAGCTCCCCCTTTCAAAAAAAAAATTAAGCAGAAATTGAGGGATGAGGGAAAAATTATTCTATTGCCTGTTTTGATTTTAATTTATTAATTGATTTAAGCGAACAAATATTATTAATATTGCAATATACGCTTAAGGTGTTCAGCACTGCAAAAACTGTGCTGTTAAATTAACACCAGTAGTGTTGTCTTATATAGATACCAAGCCTGGTGTTTTAACACATAGGGTGTTAAAAATAATGCATTTATTCCAAGTGTGGAATTAAAACTAACACCCATGGTGTTAAATTTTAAAACCAGTCTTGGTATCAGACAACACCACTGGTGTTAATTTAACACCACAGCGGCGTTTTTGTATAATCTATTTATTAGCTCGTTAGATTCTGAAATGATTTGCACAACTCGAGGTACCCTAATTATTTTATTCCTTGATTTAAACATTCCATTATAAATTTACATCATGCGGTTGTATTTTGTTTTTATCCCTTTCTTAAATGTCTTTAAATATATATATATATATATATATATAAATAAAAGAGAGCTAGAAGAAAAGCGGCCGTTTCCAATGTTGAATTGAATTTGTGGACCCGTAGTCGGTACTCATTGAAATCGCAAATATGTTCAAAGTCATAAATTGCGGTATAGTAGCGAGGTTTCGGTCACACACTCTAGTTAAAGGCCCAGTGGATCATTTGCAATGACCCCAAAAAGTAATCGACGAGTTTACAGGGGAAAAGTTCTGAAAGTAAAGATTGAATTAATAGCAACTATCCAATGAAAGGTTTTCGCTAAAAATGATATAATTTTACCAGAAAATAATCCGTAAAGATGAAATTATTTAGATCGTTTGCAAACGATTTACTTATTTTTGGTTGGCATCTACGCATTTTTATGGATCGCGCGCACATGCAGTATATGTGCGCCACAGAGTGCATGACGCAAGCCACATAGTACCCGATCAACTGAGAACGAATATTTGAAACACCCCGCCAAGACCAGGAAAATGCATATGGATTTTCATGTTTTTTTTAAACGTGGTACATTTGACAAAGCTGAAATTTCTTCAGATGAGTTTGTTGATGTCTTTCTTTTGATGTATAATGGTTTTATTCGCAGAATCGCTCAAAAACAGATCATCTACAGGGCCTTTAGCAAAACGACGACTGTTAGTGAATTTTGCGTCATCGGTATGTGCCTAGGCCTGGTTGTAGCATTTACACAAATATCCAGAGTGTAGTTTTGTCATCCTGAGATCTCGGGGAATTTCCACTAAGCGACGTTACAATGCCCTGATGAAACCCACGCAAATATGTGAAGTAAGGCGGCTGTTGAGTTCAGCAAACACACGCCCGAGTCATTTTAATGTAATTTAATCCATTTGGTCATTTTTGTTATGCCGAAAAGAAACGATTTCTATACTTTCCAGAAATTGTATTGGGTTCTGTTCCTTATGACTGTCCCATTACTACCAAAATTTCCGGCGACGATCTTATTTACTCCGCAGTTTTTCAAATGAATAACGGTGATACATGCTGACCAACGTGAATGGAACAGATTCCCCTGCATGCTTTAAATAACGGCCAATCGCCGACGCGGATACGGCCAGCATTACCGAGTGCATGTATCACACTGCATGCACGGTGTTTACAATCTGCGCGCGTTATATTTGAATGCCTGCAATGCACTGCTAAGCGTCCTGATTGGTCCAGAGAGGCGACAAGATTTCTGTCGCTTGTTCCCCGGTTTCAATTAGACAACAGGGCCTCGGTACGCACGACTAGGGGAGTGCGTTAAAGGGACACTGTTGCAAGAGTTTTGTTAACACTGATAGCAACTCTTCCAATACACCTTGGTTGAAAACGGGCAGCGAAAAGTAAAGATTTGGGGGTTTAGCTAACATTCGGCAAAATCGATGGACATGGTGGTTGAGACGTCTGCCTAGGGCTAGTAGGTCGTGGGTTCGGGTTACACCCGAGCACAATAGACCTGAAACACAGTGACGCCACGGTTTGTTTCACTTACTCACTCGTCCCTCGACTTCTGCAGTCGTCGGGGGTGATCTGAGGGCAGAAGAAGCTGACATCCTCCTCCAGGCTGGTCTGTTGGCAGCTATCGTCAGGAGTTCTGGCATTGTCAAGTCTGTCCACTCATTGATGTTGTCGGACCAGCTCTTTCGTTGCCGCCCTTGTCTGCGTGCGCCTTTGATGGTGCCTTGCATGATGGTCTTGCAGAGGCTGTCACGCCGCGTGGTGTGGCCAAACCACGCCAGCTTCCGCCGCTTGATGGTGTCGAGGAGAGGTTCCTGTGGGCCCACGAGTTTCTTGACCTTGCTCCGCACAAAATCGTTTGTTTTGTGCTCCATGTAGGAGATGCGGAGCAGCTTTCTCAGGCTTTTGGTTTCGAAAGCCTGGATTCTCCTTTTCTGTATCGGCCAGAAGAGTCCATGTCTCACACCCGTAGAGCAAGATGGAGACGACCAGCGACTTGTAGAGCATGAACTTGGTCTGGAAGCTGATGTTGCTCTCCCATACCCTGTTTAGTCTGGCCATCGCTGCTGTGGCTTTGGCGATCCGATTATGGATTTCTGCTGTGCAGGTGCCATCCTTAGACAAGGTCGCTCCCAAGTACTTGAATTTGGTCACTTCTTCTAGTGGTTCTCCATTCATGGTGATGATGTCGTCTATGTTGCTTGTGCTATTCACCATGGCCTTGGATTTCTCTGTGCTGACTCCATTAGCCTTTTAGAAGTATGGCGGAACAAAAGGAGAGGGCGCAATTTCATTTGTGTATTGAATTTTTTTATCAATTGTATTTCTTTCCAAAAACTTGATTTACAAGATAGAGATGGAGGTATATGGTGGTCATAAAGGGTCTCTTGCATGATTCTCTCCAGAAACCGATTGAAGATTACTGGAGAGAGTAGGCACCCCTGTCTGACACCGACAGTTGTCTGGAAGAACTCACCCAGTTGATTGTTCAGGAGAACTGCACTTTTGGAATGTTCGTAGATAGAGGGCATGAATGGTTTGGACGAGCCCTTCTTCTAAGTCTCTGAGAACTTGCCAGAGGCCATTGTGCCAAACTCTATCAAAGGCCTTTCTGAAGTCGATGAAATTGTGGAACAGGTCCCGTTGGAGATGTTTCTCTATAATGACACTGCAGTTGAAGATTTGTTCCACTGTTTTCCGCCCTGCTCTAAAACCTGCCTGCTCTTCTGTCCTGTAGTTCTGGCACTGTCTGAGATTGCCCTTCTTTAGTAGGGGCCTGGAACACTTCAGCGATTTCAGGGTCTTTCAGCTTCTCAGCTCAAGGTCGAAGCGGATGCGAGGGCTCTTGGGACAGCGCTTGGCTTTCAGTTTCAATTTGATGGTTGCCAGCACAAGGTCGCTGCCAATGTCGGCGCCAGGGAAGGTTCTTGTGTTCGGCTTGTTGACGCTTGATTTAAAGCGCCGAGGAACCATAATGAAATCAATCTGGTTGTGGACTTGCCCGTTGGGTGAGTGCCAGGTTGCGGTTCGTGACAGTTTGTGAGGATGGAGAGTGTAATTGGCTAGGGTGAGGCGATGGCTCTTGGCAAATTCTAGCAATCTAAGGCCTCTGTCGTTGGTTTCTCCAATTCCAAATCTACCAGCTGTTCCTGCCCAGTTCATGGTATGCATATGGGCCTACCTTGGCATTCCAGTCTCCTTGGACTATGAATATGTCTTTCCTTGGGATTTTTGCTATGATGGAGTGTAGCTGTTCGTAAAACTCCTCGATTTCCTCATCTTCATGGTCTGAAGTTGGTGCATAGGCCTGGATGATGGTCATGTTGTGTGGCCTGGCAGAGATGCGGATGGAGATGAATCTACTGGAGATGGGTGTGCAGCTAATGACACTGCCGGTGACCTCTTTCCTTACGATGAATGCTACGCCATTCTGATGTTTCTTCTCCTCTCCAGAGAACCAGATCTTGTGTCCATCTTCTGTTGATGGTTTACCGAAGTCAGTCCATCTGACTTCAGATAATCCAATGATGTCCCAGCGATAACGGTTCAGTACGTTCATGAGTGAGCTCCTGCATTCTGCCGCAGGCGTATAGGTTACGAACGTTCCACGTTCCGATAGTAGTTGTACCGTTTGTTGGTAGCTTGATGGTGTTTGTCACTCCAGTAGCCCACTTATCACGCCCATCCTGGAATGAGTCGGTGGGACGCACGGTCGATCGTTGTTAATCCGGGCCCCGACCGATCCGGCATGTAGATGCTTTCCTTTTAGTGGGCTTATAGTAACAGCTTGACGGCGCCCATCCCCTCTCCGGCTCCAAGCTGTTGACCGACGACCGAAGACCACGGTGTGTGGCTCGCCCTCGGACCCGTATACTTGGACGTTGAATCCATCTGCAGGGGACCCCTCCGTCCTGGCCGTTGGCTGGCAGCAGCAGCTCCTCCGCCCAGTGGTGTAGTGTAAACACCACCCCCTCACGTGGTTTAGCCCGCCGGCTGCATGAAGCGGTTTGCCGGGGTGTGGCGCTTGGAGCCAACACGTGAGAGATTAGGAAATGGCCGAGCACCGGTGGTGCCCGTCCACCGTACAAGTAGGATGCAGCACGCCAAACATCAAGGGTACTACCTCTATCCAAAGCCTCTACACCCTATGTAAACAAACCCCGGTTTGTTTACATGCGCGCAAATCTAATGGGGCGTCTTTAGGGTACCAGACGACACAGGGCCATAGGAAACACTTATGTAAATAAACCATGACGTCATTATGTTTCAGATCCATTATGAGGGTTTTCAGCATGTTTCGGGAAAACGCATTGCTGCATCATGCTTATGCTCTTGGGTGCTAGAGTGTTCCTGAAAAGAAACAAAATCACAGCATGCATTAAAGATTGCGAATGGAGTATCCCGTGGCTGAGCGGTTTAGGCCACTGACTCGTAAACTGCAGGTCGATGTACATGTACCTGCCTGAGTTTGTGGGTTTGAAACCACTCGACGTAATTTCGCCTTTGAGCATGCAAGGCGCCCAACTCTAATTGTTATATCCTTCGGATGGGATGCAAAGCCATAGGTCATGTGTTGTGTATATTACGCGATCGTTCGCAAACAGAAGAGGATTCTCTGGCTTAGCTGCCAAAGGCACTGTCCACGTCTGTGGGGCTGTGTATCTTTATGCTAGCACTTAAAGGAGCGTGTTCAGATTGTATTTTTTAACTACCCCCGCCCCCTGATTTTTTTCCATGGGTGTTGAGATTTCGATACCATATCATTTATCATATTTTTCTCATCGCCATTCTGACATCATCGCGCTCTATCCGTATATTTTTAAGAATATCGTTATGCTTTGTAAAAAGCATAGCGTACATCGACCTTGCAAACTGGAAGCAACTCAAGTGGGATTTTTCCACTTGCCAGCAGTTGCAAGTGCTTTGACAACTGGTATTTCCGGCCACTAGAAGCAGCTAGCGGCAACTTGGAGCAACTGGGCCCAATTTCATAGAGCTGTTTAACAGCCCATTACCGAGCGTCAGGCCATTTCATAGACATCGTTAACCCCGTTCACACATAGACGCCGTTTCTACTACGATGGTAAAGTCACGGTGGCTGAGATCGGGGCCAATCGTGGTCCAAACGTGGGAGGATCTCCATGAGCGTGGTTTGGTCGGGGTGGGATCTCCTAGGTCGGGAAGCTGCACGTTCTCCCCACGCTTATTTTGAACGTGCACAAAATAAGCGTAGCCGGGTCGTGGCCTACACTCTAAAAACTCCCGGGTCAATTTTTTGACCATTTCTCCGGGTCAAAAAAAATTGACCCTTTTCCGGGTCAGACGATTGTTGCGATTGGATGAGAATGGTCACATGACCTATTGACAGCACGTATTTTTGACCATATTTTCCGGGTCAAAACAGATTGACCATTTTCCGGGTCAGACGATTGTTGCGATTGGATGAGACTGGTCACATGAATTGTGACGTCGTGTCAAAGCGCCCTATGCCTTTCTGTGATTGGCCGGAAATGGTCACATGGTTCTCGCAAGCGCCCGCGCTGGATAAAAATTGTTTCGCCAACGGTTTTCCACGTCTGCGTGACTACGAATCGTACGATGTTCAAGAACAAATCCGATTAAAATCTCATGATCTACAAACATGACAAAAGTGCTTCGTGAAACCAGCATGGCTTCCTTCATCATCTTGCTGTTTTCCGTGCATGGTAAGAAACCCACCAGGCTTAATTCTTGTGATAAATGTTACGTGCAGGTGCCAACAATTGTATTCCTTTTTTTCGTGCGTAAACCATATGACATTGCAATCTGCAGGTCAACTCGACCGTTTGCCGTGACCCTACATGCATGAATGCATGACATGTACATTTACAGATTTCTTTGGGGAAAACAAATCTTTAGGCCATGTGCATGGGGGCTGAAACGGTTTCGTGTCAACTCGGTCCCGGTCCCAGTCAACTCGGTCCCGGTCCCAGTCAACTCGGTCCCGAGTAAAGTTGGTCCCAAGTTGAAGTTTATGAAGTTAAATAAGCCTTATACGTATCTGGCGGCCATCTTGAAAATAGCGCCACCATTCGACTTGTTGGAGACAGTCAAAGGGAACACTTTGGCTGCTGGCGCTCGTGGATTACGCACGTTTGTATGGTCATAACAAATATTAGGTAGGTTTATTGCCAGATTTTGCAATTTATGCTCATTGTGCATGCCTTTAGTGGCAATTTTTGAGTTTGTACGGTAATATAGAAGGAGTAAAAGCAAAATTTATCGACTCAATTTTTGTAATTTAGACAGAAACCATGGATCAATTATCAAGCAAATACAGTTGATTGCCCGGTTCCGCAAACGAAAATTGTCCGAGGCGCCCGGCCGCACAAAAACCTACTTTTAAGGAAAGGTAATCAGCCAGAAATATCCTGAATTTATTCAGCTATCCAAGACACTGAACATTTTTATAACAATCGGTTGGAAAAAAATGCTTCCGAGCAATTTTGAGAGGTAGGAAGATTGCCCGGTTTCGCAAAAGTTAGCCGGTTCCGTAAATAGCGCCTTAGCATATAGAATGTCTTGTATTTCCGACATGGCCGGCCGTGTGCACGCGTGTCACGGTAGCTCAGAATGGTCATTGCTTCATTTCAAACTCGCGCATTTTGCCGGGATGTGATTCCTCTAGATTTTCCTGAAACTTAATTTGCTTTTGTATCATTTTTGTAAAAAAAAAATACAAGTTAACCAACAAGTTGATGTGATGTTTCCTGATGGAGGCTTTGCCAACTAAATATCTATCAGATTCAGATTTGGTGGCGACTTTGGGGTTTCCAAAATACAGGGATTTTAACAACTATAATGCTGGTTATTTTTAGCAAGTCATGTAGCCTAAACTTGTACTTCATCCATGCTTTATCTCTGTTTTATTCTAGACCATCCCTGCAGAGGAATACCGAACATCATCAGGATTTAGTGCAACTGCTTTCCTGCATTTTTAGAGATATTATCAGTGGAAATTTTCACTCCCAAAACATGGAAAACATGCTGAATTAGCCATTTGCATGTTTTACATGAATACTTTATTTTTATACATAGTCATGTACACTAATTATCTACTTCACCAGAAAAAAAAATCTTGTTGCTATGTGGAGGCTATGCAAATGTTACACGCAAAAGGCCAATTGGATGAACTAAAAATTGTTTTGTTTTGGGGATAACAAGAAAAAAAAAACCAATTTACCTCTGGCTATTAAACAAAAGAAAAATAGAAACAAATGCACGCTGCAACAATGAACGATGCATAAAAACAAAGCGTAGAGTATCATATTAGTACCGTGTATTATGTCGAACTATGTAAAATGTTTGATTTAAGATAAAGAGACATTAACAGAATTTATAAATCAAGAAACGGTCACCAACAGTATAAATGGAATGTAATATGTGTCTTGTAGCTGTTGAAAGTTTTAAAATGTTCGGACACATGTATATAACAGCACTCTGAAATAATTTAAAAGCACACGTTGGAGGAACATTGTTCTAGTTTTTCTATTGACGAATTTTTGATTCTTTGACCGTAATAGGCCCCTATATGTTGTATGAAATTCTTTAATCAAACCAACTCGTCTTAAGGGTAATAATGTTTATCTCTCCATTAGAAGTAGCTATGCTGTCGGTCTATACAACTGGAATCTGGAAAAAATAAAATAATAAAAAGCTTAATATACTAGCAAATTGTATGCTTCATCATTCAGGTCGCACACGTGTTGTCGTGTGCAGTTTACAAGCTAGACTTTCTATATGCTAATACTACTAGGCGCTATTTGCGGAACCGGCAAACTTTTGCGAAACCGGGCAATCTTCCTACCTCTAAAAATTGCTCGGAAGCATTTTTTTCCAACCGATTGTTATAAAAATGTTTAGTGTCTTGGATAGCTGAATAAATTCCGGATATTTCTGGCTGATTATCTTTCCATAAAAGTAGATTTTGTGCGGCCGGGCGCCTCGGACAATTTTCGTTTGCGGAACCGGGCAATCAACTGTATTTGCTTGATAATTGATCCATGGTTTCTGTCTAAATTACAAAAATTGAGTCGATAAATTTTGCTTTTACTCCTTCTATATTACCGTACAAACTCAAAAATTGCCACTAAAGGCATGCACAATGAGCATAAATTGCAAAATCTGGCAATAAACCTACCTAATATTTGTTATGACCATACAAACGTGCGTAATCCACGAGCGCCAGCAGCCAAAGTGTTCCCTTTGACTGTCTCCAACAAGTCGAATGGTGGCGCTATTTTCAAGATGGCCGCCAGATACGTATAAGGCTTATGAAACTCAATTCGGTCCCGAGTCAACTTGGTCCCAAGTCAACTGAAACTCAACTCGGTCCCAACGATTGAAGGCCCAGGACAACTTGACTGCTCTTAAAAAATGTACAAGATTTCCAAGCAGCCGAACTTTTCCGATTCATTTGATGGACGCAACATAACGATTATTTAATTTCACTGTCTGGTTTGTGAATGGCAATTTGACGTTACAAAGCGGCTTTCGCCTTCATACAGAATATAACAAGGTGTAGTTACTTTAGAGCTTGTGCGAAAGCTCGCCAGGCGGTCACGCTCGTTTTCACTTGTGCAAGAAAAATCGACGGATGACCGCGGCCGCGATACGCCAAATGCAGGAGCTTGCGAAAGTGAACTTGACGCGAATTTCATGATTTGCGTCACAAATTCGCTTAAGTTCAACTAGCCTAATTGGGCGAATGTTCACCGCAAATTATTTGACGTCAGATTTACGTTTGCGATTTGTGTCTGAAATGGATTGCGTTCACTTTCCTGTGCCGTGTCGCGGCAGGCCATGGCGCGAACAAGTCAGTTGTTGCACAATTTGGGACTGCGGAAAATTGCACTCGCTACTTCGTCACGTTTTTAGCAGGGTTGTACTCTCGTTTTAAGTACTACATGTAACCATGCTGCAATTTAAGTGCAAACCTTGATATTTGTTTTAGTCTGATGTCGTGCGGCGTAACTTCTATTGATCACGTTCAAATGACGTCACTTCCTACAAATTGTCACGTGCATCAGGATTTTGAGCGTAATTTTGTGACGCGTACGGTTGCGCCGTATTTCGAACAAATTTCGAGCAACATGAATGCGTGTTTGGAACATTTTCCAGGGTGTGTGTGTGCGCTTACTTGATGGCGTTTAATACGCAGTAGCATTTTTACTACGAAGATGGCATCTGTGAAAGTGGTCAATTAGCAACTACGACAGCTTATATGGCCTTCACACTTTACTTTGGTCCGTTTTTCATCCATCTCGTGCATGCGTTGCGTATGCGTCTGAATCGCTCCACAGACTGATTACAGACGGACATGCGCAGCGCGCATACGCAACACACGCAAGTTGGATGAAAACAAACCCAAGCAAAGGCCCCCTACGTTTATTTGACGGTCGAGTTGTCCTGGGGCTTGGTTAGTTGGGACCGAGTTGGTTTGGGACCGAGTTGACCTGCACCCGCTAAAACCTAAGTGCTGGTGGGGGCCCTAGTATAATAGTAAAACATTTTCTGTCTAAACTTGTTTCGGAAAGAATTGAGAAGTTGATCATGGCTTCAGACCTTGTGTGCAAAACATATTATTCCCTCACAATATCTTAATTTGTTTCCAATAGAAATTTGTGGTTTTTTATTCAAATCTGCACATTTCAATGCTAGATGAGTCATTTCAAAGAAAAAAATGTCTCAGACTGATCAACTTCCCAACTCTTATTCATGTTTCTCAACTACTGCTTGTGTACTCGTGGACGAGTTGTCCACTCGGCCAGGTACGAGTTGTCTGCTCGATATGTAATTTACAAGTTGATTGTTTTTGTAAGCATAAATTATTGTCTTTTTTGAAAATGTAAATTGTTTTTCCCTACAGAAAATAAAGTGGATAAACAATTAGTTTGATGCTTCTTAGACACATGCTTGGAGTTCCCAAGAGTTAACACATCAAGTTTGGCTGAGAATGGAATTCCTAAAGCAGCGAAAAGCACAAGGTAGCCATTATAGCTTATAACATTATACTGCATACTTTTTTCAGAACATTGTTTCAAAATGTCTGCTTCAAATGCAGGAATCTATGCAGGCAACCAGTAGGCCTACAGTGTTAACTATATGCTTAATTTTGCATACATGCATGTCGGTTGTATACCGAACTGTATGTGGTGTCCAGTCATATACGTACATGTACTACATAATATGTACTTGCTCAAATCTTCATAAACTTGGCCATGTATAAGCTAAACTTAGCATAATAAAATAAAGTGCAAAGACAGCAAAGTTTATTTTTGCATCTGCAGGTATTTTAAGTTGACATGTTCAGCATTTCATCATGCAATATTATAACCATAGATGGTGTTTCTTGACAGATGATCACAAGAGGACCCAATTACTACATGTATGCATCTTCTCCACCGGTGTAAGATGGAATATTCCATCAAGTCCTAAAGCCTGTAAGTAGCATTTATTATTATTATTTCTTTCTGGTAATCATACCAAAGATTCCTCGATAGTGCTCATTGCACAGTCACTCGCAAGCGTGAGGAAACCCATGAAGAATTATAATTAGAAAGGATGGAGCAAGTGTGGTTGAGTGCTTTGCCCAAGGGCACAGGTACCGCAGCCGGATTCGAACCCGCAACCCCAAGTTTTCACATATGATTGCTAGTCAATGACCCAGACCACTTTTTTTCCCTCAAAATTGGAATCACATACACAATTTCCAAGATTTGGTCGTCTAAATATATTCTTAGTGGGAAAATACGTTTAAAAAACTACTAGAATGTAGGTTCGATTCCGGGCCGCGACGGGTTGTGGCACCTGTGCCCTTGAGCAAGGCACTCAACCACACTTGCTCCCATTCCTGTAATTGGCGGTCTCTCCGCTGTTGGATGTGGTAAATAAATAAATAAATACTTAAAATACCGTTTTTGAATTAAAAACATATATTTCTGACGGTGGCCGACAATCCCTTTTTCTCTTCACGACGCACAGCGGCACAGGGTTGTAGATTAAACCCAGAACAAGCTCGATCTACGACTATGGTTTGACTGGAGTCCCTCGAACAATATAACTTATCTGTCATTCAAGGGAAGACTATAGAGTCCAGAGACTTGTCGCTCAATCAAACTTGCCCAAAATCCAAAGCTGGAGGTGGATTTTTTTTTTCTTCTCGCGAATGTGCAGTTGGTGCGTTGATACTGGCCCATGGAGAACATTAAGGCGAGTACAGAGTGGCCCATACTATAGTAGCACTCTCGTGTGCGCTCACGTGACGCTTTACCGTGGTTTCTTTTGACGTTCTCTTTGGGCCACCGTCAACACACTAACTACACGTTCGCGAAAAAAAATCTCCTTCTAGGTTTGGGCTACATTCAGCAGCAAGTTCAATTGAGCGACTTCCTGTAGAGTCCCTTGAACAATGGTAGTCCCTCAAACGATGGATAATTTCCGTTGTTCGAGGGACTTTAGTCAAACTATAGTCAATCGAACTTCCGAGTTTCTTGAGTGGCCATTTGACAAATTGTTTTCTCCCATTTTAGGTTGGGTTGAATATCCCAACGTACATGGAAGAGGGATGATGGAGGGAACCACTCATTGTTTGAGGATCGAGGCAGTGGAATCGGAGCTGGTGTTCGTGTTTGTGGAACAAAAAGCCTTGGATTATTCGGAAGTCGACTCACATTTGACAGGAGTAGACGTTTGTTTTGACTTCCACAGCATTTTGGACATTTCCCCTAGACATTGTTTATCTACATAAACATTCCTGCAGAAGGTAATGTAACAGTTGGTGAACACAGCCACACATCTGGATGCATTAGAACATTTAACTTTGGGTTTGAACTACATTCTCTGACCTCGTAATACATTGTACCTTGTATAATCTGAATTTGAACTTTCATTTGGAGATAGTCAGAAAATATGTTCATTGATGTTTGTCAACACCCATGAACATATTTTGGCCAAAAGCACTTTAATTGTGGCTGACTTCATTTGATGTTTGGCTGATTTGTCTTTCACTAATATTGGCACATTCTGGTGTTTGACCCATGTTTCTTGCCTTTTCAAAGAAGTAATTAATAAATACCCTTATGCATCCTCATTGGCTGAGAGCACACCACATCACATGACCGTTTTTAAATGAGAGATAATGACCAGTGATAATGACCGGCTTGCTCACGCTTGTGCCCGCGCCCTAGTCAGCGCGTATGGAACACGCACACAGAAACTGCACGCTCCCAAAAGCAAAATGTGCACTGTGACAAATCTACCAGGTCGTGTGTGTGCGCGTACACAACACACCTGCGTTACTCGACGCACAGCTAGAAGTTTAAACGAACAATGTGATGAAGGGGAAAAGTGAATGCAAAACATGGCAAAACGACAAGCTAATTTTGGTAAGTTTTACCGATTTACACAAATCTATTTTTGAATGGGATTAAAAGTGGGTTTGGCCAGTCTTAAACAATCCGTTTAAAACCAGCTAGGGGCCTTAACGCTGATAATGACTCTTGTCTGGCGGCAAAGGCATTATCGGTGTCCAGGCGGGCCCTAGCCGGTTTTAAACGTATGTTTAAGACTGGCCAAACCCACTATTAATTCCTAATTATTTACATTCAGTTTATTCAAAGTATCCCAATTTAAAGGAGCGTGACCAGATCACATTTTGAGCACTCCCAATTTCCCATGTGTTGAGATTTTGATACCATATCATGTGTCATATTTTTCTCATTACCATTCTGAAATTTCGCACACTCAATCCGTATATTTCCAGGGATGTCGGCGGACATCCAAATTGGAGATTGCAAATTAACCGTTTTCTTCGTGGATTGTATTTTTTGGAAGATATTTTATATGATTGTTATATTTTTTTCTGAAAAAATGGTCACGCTCCTTTAATTTGTGGTTTTAATATTTTTTTGTTTCTTGCTTTTTCATGAACAAATAAGTTTTCCTTGAAATGAGTGTATAAAATGCCATTTTTCAAAACGCATTTTAGGTGAAATAAAGTTTAATCTGTTTGCTGAATAAATGCATATAACTGTTTGCCTGCTAAATGTACTGATAATCTTTATTATTTTTGTCAGGTAGTCCCGTGTCCCAGACCTACCCAGTGTGAAGGTAAGCATGTGTTCTTGGCTCAACAAGACCAGCATTGTACCAGCATTGACAAGCAATGACAAGTGTCCTGTGCAGCCTAGTTGCACCATCATTAGCTGTGGAACACATGCTTATTTTCTGACCATTTTCCGGGTCAGAAAGGTTTTACCCAACATTCCTGAATGACCTGGAATGGCAGGTCAAAAAGGCCTGACCCAACATTCCGGGTCATTCTGACCCGGGAATGGTCGTGTCAAATAGAACCAGGAATTCCGGGTCAAAGAGGTTTGACCCAACATTCCGGGTCGAAAAGCTTGACCCAACATTCCGGGTCATTTTGACCCGGAGGTGGTCGTGTCAAATCGAACCCGGAATTCCGGGTCAAACAGGTTTGACCCAACATTCCGGGTCAAAAAGCTTGACCCAACATTCCGGGTCATTTTGACCCGGAAGTGGTCGTGTCAAATCGAACCCGGAATTCCGGGTCAAACAGGTTTGACCCAACATTCCGGGTCAAAATGGCCCGACCCAACATTCCGGGTCATTCTGACCCGGAAGTGGTCGTGTCCATTAGAACCCGGATTCCGGGTCAAATTTGACCCATTCCTGGTCAAATTTGACCCGGATGTTTTTAGAGTGTATAGTGCCCCGATTTGATAACGTTTTCAGATCGGTGATGATCGGGGTGATCGGCATGGTCTTCGTAAAGCCTAAGTCACACCAAGGTCCCGAACCATCCCGGACTGAAATATTGCCGATCCGGGGTCCTATCCGTGTTGGTTCCTGGGTGGTTCGTGTTGGGTCCGGGGTAGTTCTGGATGGTACTGGATGAATCGGGATAGTCCTGGACGGTTCGGGAGGTCACCCCGACTTTTTTAAACTGTTTAAAAAAGTCGTGGTGGTTCGGAACGGTTCGGGATGGAAGCCCAATCCGGGATGGTTCGTGTTCGGTTTGTGTTGGGTTCGGGACAGTACGTAGTGAATCCGTAGTGGCAACGTGATGATGCTTGGCGATACTTGGCGATACGGCATAATTTTCCCAACACGTTGTCGCCACGTACCACCCCGGACACAACACGGTGTCACCACGAACCACCACGGACACACCAAGGATCTACTACGGATGACAAAGTTTTTCCAGATTCATCGCGGACCCAACACGGTTTGACCCGGACAACCACGGATTTAACACGGACCCAGCACGGTAGAGCTACGGATGGCCCCGAATGGGGCCGGAGGAGACACGGACGACCACGTATTACGATCTTGATCTTGATCTTGATAGGATAATTGATTAGCTCCAACTGGAGCATCACTCAATGAGAGGATGGGAGGCCAGAGGGCAGCTAGTCAAGAGATGCATGATTAGCAGTAGCTAATCCTTTCTGGAACATCTTAGGATCAGTGATACTGGTCAGGGAATAAGGTAGCCTATTCCAGTCCCGTGCTGTATTTGGAAAGTAGGACATCTGGTGACACTTTGTCTTGGATGCAGGAATACAGAGTGAGAGTGGATGGTGTTGTCTAGTGGACACTGACGATTTCCTATTATTGAACTGTAGATGATCACTTAGCTGAAGATCCATGTGATGATGTACAATTTTGTGCATAGTAACCAGCCTCTGCGTATGACGTCTGGATTCGAGTGTAGTGAGACTAATTGATCGTTGCATAGCAGTGACAGAGCTTTCTCTACCATAATCGTTCATGATGAAACGTGTAGCTCGCCTTTGAACAGCTTCGACTTTGTTGATATTCCGTTTTGTAAAGGGGTCCCACACTGAGCTGCAGTATTCCAAATGTGGTCTAACCAAACTTTTGTAGGCTTGTAATTTGACAATTTGAGGTGCATTATGAAGATTACGACGGAGAAAACCAACCATACTATTGGCTTTTGAAACTATACTGTCCACATGTATATTCCACTTCATGTCGCCCGATAATGTTACTCCTAAGTATTTATGACTATCTGCTGTTTGAAGACGGTGACCCGACAGCTTATACGAATATTCAAGTTTTGATTTCTTCCTACTAAAGTGAAGATTACTACATTTTTCGGGTTTAAATGAAAGTAGCCACTTTTTCTCCCAATATTCCAGTCGTCCCAGATCACGTTGAAGGATCTCACAATCTGACAATGAGGAAACTGGTCTGTAAATGACACAGTCATCCGCGAACAAAGAAATGTTGGAATTAATCCCATCGCCCAAGTCATTTATGTACATAAGGAACAATAACGGACCAAGGACGGTTCCTTGCGGAATTCCAGACATAACCTTAACTGGTTTGGATATCACACCCTGAATGTTGACCGACTGTTGTCGCCCGATGAGAAAAGATGAGATCCATCGATGAATAGGACCAATTATACCAAGGTGATTGATCTTATGAAGCAATCTGCGGTGAGGAACTTTGTCAAACGCTTTGGCGAAGTCCAAAATGATGGCGTCGACTTGAGCTGTATGTTCTTTTGCTTTCCATATTTTATGAATAGTTGTGAGTAATTGAGATTCACATGAGCGTTTTGAACGAAATCCATGCTGTGCATTGCTGAGAACTTTATGGTGATCTAGATGTCGCATTACGTGACTGAAAATGATGTGCTCCAGGACTTTACAACAAACTGATGTCAAAGACACAGGCCTGTAGTTGGAAGGGTCAGTACGGCTACCTTTTTTAAAGATAGATGTAATGTTGGCTTTCATCCATGACCTGGGCAATATGCCACCATTGATGCTTTGATTGAAGATTTTGGTTAGTACAGGAGCAATCTCAGTGGCACATTTCTGAAGCACAAATGGATGGATGCCATCCGGTCCAGGGGCCTTATGAGGAGCCAACTTATGGAGAAGTTTGTAGACACCTTCAGTTCCTATGTAGAGTGGTGATATATCTGGAAGTTTGTTTCCCAGGAGCTTAGGCAGCGGACCAGAATCTTCTCGTGTAAATACCGATTTATATTGCTTGCTTAGGACTTCTGCCTTGTCCATAGGTGAACTAACGATTTTATTTCCATCCCACAGGGCTGAAATACCAGAGGAATCTTGGCGTCTACTCTTGATAAACGACCAGAATCTTTTGGAATTTGTACGTAGAGAATCATACACGGTTGTGCACAAATACTCATGCTCAGCTTTCCTAAGATCCTTTTGGACTTGCTTTCTCAAAGAACGATAGCGAATCCAGTTATGATGGTTATTAGTGGCTTTCGCTCGATAGAATGCTCTATTCTTCCGTCTTATTGTGCGTTTTAACTGCCTGTTGACCCAAGGTAAGTTGAATCGTGAGCTTCTGTAAAATGATGGAATGAAAGTATCGGTGGCCGTTCCCACAGCTGATTCAAAGCGGTGCCAATTATCCTCCGGTGTAAAGTTGTCTGCATCATTCATGAAGTTCTTGGCAAAGTTCTCCATGTGTGTCTTCAGGCCTTCAACATTAGCCTCAGCGAATTTGAAAGCCTTGCGACGAGTACACTTCTGAGTAGACGGTTTCAAGTTGGCATCAATCGTTAAAGTAAAGTGATCTGACACACCAGGATTTGTTTGAACTGGCGAGAATGCATTGGGATTGGATACCAGAAAAAGTTGCAATATATTGAGCACTTGATGAACTCTAGTTTGTTGGATGTGGTTTGTCTCAGTAGCTAACTGATGCAGTGAAAAATCACCAATTAAATCTAGAAGAGTTGATGCGATTTCTTCACTATAGTTGCATTCATTTGATGACTTCCGAGTAGGAACATCCCAATCAATGTCAGGAACATTGAAATCACCCCCAAGCCATATTGTAGGGTTTCTGCCGAGATCAATTTTAGCTAAAGATTCCGACAGCTTCTTCAATGGCTCTACACCCATTTTCGGTTGACGGTAAAAACATCCAATATAAATAGGTTTCGTCTTGACCATCTGTAATCTAATCCAAACTATTTCGGTGTCCACATCAAGTTCTTCTACTTGGGTAGCAATAAGGTCATTCCGAACGGCTATGAGTACACCGCCCCTCGATACACCGACCCCAATCCTGTCCTTTCTATAGACCATGTAATTAGATGGAAAACACTCACTGCTTTTCACATCAGGTGACAACCAAGTCTCAGTTGCAAGGATAACATGGGGTTCATTATCCATAATAACTTTTGCAACAGCCTGTGTTTTATTAAGTAATCCCCGAAGGTTAAGAACAATGATGCGCAGCCCATTTACGGTATTGCATTGTCTTACGTTGTTTATCTTTTTAGCAGCTCCAGCACGAGGTTCATAACTCTGTCTTTGCCCATTTTGTTGATTAACTGGAGAAGATGTTTGAAGTGGCTCAGCTAAATCATTTGATATATCAAGATCACTTGTTTCGTCCAAAATGTTGTAACTGTTTTCATGTTCAAAACTCTTCGGTGATCGAAATAATAACGAATCAAATTGAGGAAGACCGCATGTACTGCAAATCCATGTACAGGACGAGTTACTTAAGGCCTCGAAGATTTCAGGACACATCTGTATACAAGTTCTGTGAAACCAAGTTTCACACATATCACAGCAAATGCAGTCTTGCTTCCATTTGCATGCACCCGAGCAGGTACCACAGGGATATTTCGGGCCTGGGTTGAGATTGATGTCTCCGGCAAGGAGATTGACGATAATAAACAGTGGCAAATGTCCACGAGGATATCCCAAAAAAGGTGTTGATCTATTATTTAGTCCTCTTCCGGGTTGTGGATTCGTAGCACACGAAACAGACACACTGTACATATTTCCAAGTGAGACCGGAATGGTCGAGTCATTATGCAAAGAGTTTCCAGCGTATCCATATACATGTAAATGTGTACTATAGGCATCAAAAAATGGAATTATCCTACCACACAAATTGTAGGTAGCCGCCGATTTACGCTCTAAGTGTCCATGTAGAGCCAGCGTGTAAAGGATGAACAGGAGGGGAGTGCTTGTCAGCGAACTAAACAAGTTGCCTCGACAGGTTTTCAACATGTTGTTGGATGATACTCACGAATCAGCAAAAAAGTTGACAAAAGTGGAGAAGAACTCCAAAATCCGAAGTCCAGGTTAACAAGTCTTTAGTACAGCATAAAAATCCAAAGTTTATAAAAATCCACAACACTACAGACAAAGCTTAGCTGTCACAGCAATGATTAAATACGATGATTAAAAGCGAGCTCAAAATCCAAGATGGCGGCGCCGTGGCGTGGGCTGTGACGCAGTGTAAACTTCACAACAAAGTCTACGATAAAACAGCTAAAAAACTTCCAAAAATCATCAGCACTGATGATACAGGATCCATAGAAGTCCAAGTAAGAATATCCAAGTAAGAATATCCAGGTAAAAACAAGAAAAAAAACCTAAGTTAAAAAATTTTTAAAAACGAGAGCGGTTTTAAAAACACGTCCGTCCTCGAGGCCTCCCAACCTCATGATGATGTAGTGAAGTTCGATGATGATGTCGTGATTACGCAACGATGTTGCCTCGTCAAAGTCCTGTCGAAAAGTGAAAACCAATGAAAAATGCACCTGTATTTATAGTCTCCGTGACGGTTCGTGTTGGGTCCGTGTTGGGTCCGGGATGGTTCAGGGTGCATCCGTAGCTCTTCCGGGACAGTTCGGGACAGTTCGGGACAGTTCGTGTTGGGTCCGGGGCAGTTCGTGGTGAAACGTGTTGGGTCCGTGGTAGTACGGGGTAGGTCCGTGTTGGGTCCGTATAGTCAATCCTTGGTAAAACGTACTGATCCGTGTTGGGTCCGTCATGGTACGGGACAGTACGGGGGTGCCTGGGGTTTTCCACCGTCGAGGGGACTGTCTGGACGATTTCATCCCGATTCGCCCCGGAAGAGGGTCATTCTGAGTCCGTGGCTATCCGGGATAATCCTTGTTGTATCCGGCGTTGGTGTGACCTATCAATCCTGGCCAAAACTCGCTGGGCCCCCCGGCCCCCGCTCAATGTTGTTTGATTTCCGCGCGGTCTGTGCTCCAGCGCGGAGTAACAACATTGATCGGGGGTGCGGGGGAGGTGGCCCAACCATTTTGGCCAGGATTGTAGGCTTAATGCCGGTGTCACACAGTGCCGATTATGGCTCCCGTTTGAGATCAGACAGCGCTACGACACGAAAAGTGAAAAAGTCGGATTACTATCCTTAAAGTTGCACTGCCCGTGTTTGGGCCGATTTGGGCGTACAATTTTTAAAAAAAAAGTTAAATAGGTATTTTTCTCGAATAGAAAAAGTTATCAGCTTTCATTTGGTACCAAGAACGTAAAAATCCGTCAAGGATTAATGCCAGTCGATTAAAACTACAAGAAATGATTAAATGGCTGGCAGGTCATTTAATCCACAGGGTTATGACGTAAATGTACATGTGCGCGTACATGTGTACATTGTACACATACTATGTACATATGAGCGTACGCGCACATGTACAACATGTGAAGCACGTTTCAAGAAAAAGGCTTGTATCTCCAATTCCCGACGTCGGAAATTTAAGTTTTTGATATTTTTCGTTACAGAGACACGTAAGCTTTCTAAATTCGTTCGCTTGTGTAAATTTATTTTTTTAATCCTTTCACCGAAACACGGGCAATGCAACTTTAATGATCTGGAACGTCCTATCATTGTCCTATCATTGTCTGAACGTAGTCGTATACGTTCGTAACAGAGTCCTACGGATCGGGAGAGGTCCGGAGAGGTCGGCTAAGCACTCCCGACAGTTACGTGTGTCCCGTATCCCGTATAACATTCGGGAAACTCTGCCAAGTTTCTATAGTCGGCCCTTAAGCAGGCCTCCCACTGTGCGATTTTTGCCACGAATTTCCTACGAATTGGTACGATTATCGGAGACTGCCTATAGACTCTGCACACAATCGTACCCAATCGTAACCAATCGTAGCTAATCGTACCTAATTCGTGGCCAACATCGCACAGTGGGAGGCCCGCTTTACAATCGTGACTATGTCGTGACCGATTCTGCTGTATCGGATCAAAATCGTAACAATGTCCTGTGTTGTCTGGACGGTGTTTCGACGGTGTCCTGTGGATCGGGACGTTGTCGTGATGAACGGGCATGTCTCGAGAAATTTTTCATTGCCGTTTCTTGCCGATTGAGTCCAGAGCGTTGGTTCACTGTCGGGTCACTGTCTGATCTCTGTCGGATCGCATTCGGGAGAATCGGGACGCTGTCAGGACAGATTCGGTCGTTTTTTACCCTGCGAAAGATACAAATCGGATCAGAATCGGATTGAGAACTGGAGAATCGGGATGAATTCGGCTGGGAACGACTGAATCGGGACGTTTCCTGAACAATATCTGATTGTTGTCGTGATTAAATAAATGTTGTTACAATTTTTTTTTTTAAGTTTGAATTTCCCGTCACGAATCACAGGATCTTGATCAGACTCTTGACAAATTTTAATCGGGAATGGTCCTATCAAGGACGGCAGTAAAAATCCTGAATGTGTGACTGCCGCATGAGGTCGCAGAGCTGTGAGAACGGGGTATTAGGAGGGTCGATGTACGCGCACTTACAACTACTGGCAACTGGAAAAAAACCTGAGTTGCTCATGTTCTACTTTCTGGCAACTAGTTGTATCCAGTTGCGTCGATGTACGCGTACTTGCAATCACGTGGGCGCACACATCGACAGCAAGGGACAGGTGCTTTTATATACCTCATACATGTACATTGATTCTCGTTCACTGATTGGTTAAAAGAACACACCGGCTTCCTGTTTACATAATTTAGTCACGGTGATGAAGCATCATTGACAAATTTGATGACCGTTGTGAAAAAAATATCAAAATGTCAAATACTCATAAATATTACCAAAAAAACCACACAGCTGAATTTGGTGCAGTACTGCAGTAATACACTTTCACACGGCTGGAAACAAAACTAACTCTCAAGAACATGTGATTTATCCGAACCAGAAATGTGGTTCGGATAAATCACGTGACCTTGATTTTTTTTTTAAATTCTCAAAAACAGCCAAATTGTGTGGTTTCTTTTCAGGATCTATTCACAGTTTTCAGTTTATTTCGGAAAGACCTTCGGAATCATGTATGGGTCTATTTCAAGCCCAAAATAGCCCAACAAAGCCGGTGTGTTCCTTTAAAGGAACACACCGGCTTCCTGTTTACATAATGTAGTGTGATGTAGCGTCATTGACAATAATTTCTTGACGGTCGTCGTGAAAAAAAAGATCATCAAAATGTTACGTAATTAACTAAAAATAATTAAAATTAACAAAAGAGGTAAAACGTTGGGTTAAATGAACGGTTAACCAGCCGTTACAACTATCGTGCGAGCCTCACGTCGCAAATAATTCGTCCTTTTCCTGGCAGCTTTTGCCTCGGATTTCTTAAGTTTTTCTTCTGATGATTTCACTGGACGGCCCGGATCACCGAATAGATTTTTCAGGGCTTTTTTTTTTTTTTTTGAGGAGTTGACATCGTGGTTTTTCTTCACGTACGTACCACTCAAGCAACCGGCTGTTGTGACAGTTCCACGTGGAGCTAGCATAACTCCTTATTATTCCCCCCTATTTTCGATGCCTCGCTGGACCATGGCACCGGTCCGGTTGCAAAGGATTATTGCCAAGGGGCTTTTGTCTCGTTAGCCGGCGTACGCTGTCAGCGTGGATCACGCTCCCGTTACCCGGACTCATTGAATCAAAATCTTACGTTCGATTTTTCATATAAGTTTGTTTTCATAAACTGAAAAAAAAAGTCTCTTTTGTCGAATACTCATGCATGTTACTTTTGAAAAATTCAGAGCTAAATTTGGTGCAGTACTGCAGTAACAAACATGACAAACTGGTTTACGGCTGGAAATAAAACTATCTCGCAAAAACGTGATTTTCATTGAAAAATGCTCAAAAACGTACGCTAGGCTGAATCCACAAATATGTGACTGCAATTTTTCTGTTTTCTTCCCATGGATAATATTTTTGGGGAGGTATTTTTGAAATCCATTTTTTAAAGAAAAAAAAACTGAACACCTCCTTTAAAACGCAGACATGAAAATTCGAACTAGTAACAGAAATAACTGGAAATAAAGAGTTACAATTTTTGATTTGTGTTTAGGCCTATTTATTTATTTATTTATTTATTAAGGATAGGAGTGCCACTTGTAAGTAGGCCTACCGGTATAAATAATCATTAAAAAAAACCAATGAAGACTTGTATGTACTTCAAGATACGATGATTCATTGGTCGAAAAGTTAGGAAACATCATAGCGCCCTCTAGAGATATATGCATGACGAGCAGAAATGGCTTTTGCGGGGCGGCAGTTTCAATCACTTCGTCGTTCATTCCGACGAAGTACGAGGAAAAGAGCCCATGATTTCTTCGAACTTGAAGATTTGCCTAAGAAAAGAAGAAGCGAAGGAATTGAAAATGACGAGTCTACAGGCTGTAGTTTAGAGGTAGGTTAAACGGTGAAATTATTTTGCCGCCAAATTGAAGAACTGTGATGAGGGACAAGGAGATGGACGTGTATTTCCGACATGCGTGTGTGCTACTTCCAGACTCTACCACTTCGGAACTTTCGCTCGATCGAGCGTAATCGCTCAATGTAGGAACGTGACAATCGGACGTCACGTGACCACATTCGTGTGACTATGGGCGTGTTTGTTTCACGACCGATCCGAATCCAGATCCCGAGTTATTTTACACGCAGAAACAAACGTAACTGCTCTCGACTAGGAATTCAAGTCACGTGAATTGGATCTGCGCAGATCTGAATCTGGATCCGTCCGAAACAAACACACCCAGTCCCTAACTTATATCATGTTCAGTTTTTTGTCTGTCACCTGACTGAGCTGAGGTGTATGATTTTCAAACATCCATATCTGGGACTCTTTGGGAGGTTTTGTTTTAAAATTAGTTAGGCCCCATAAAAAATATTGTTAGATTATCATCCCCGCGCGCATCACTTTCTGCGAAATTCAACATTTTTATTTTATTTTTTATTTTAAGTTTTCTGCCCTTTTTTTCTGATTGAAGCAACATTTTACCGAATTTCATAATGAATCGATCTCTTATTATCTGCCCAGCTGCCCTTTTATGGGGCCTTAGTCGTACATTGTATACAATGAAACTATTTATAGCCTGATACTAGTACCAAAATCTTGGAATCGTCGATGCTGCTCAAGAGGAAAAAATGGAGTAGAAATGAGACCACAACAAACTGTTAAATTCCTATCTTCATGGGCAAAAGTAGCATTTCTAAGGAATACAATGTAGAAAATGAAATTGAGATTTATTCATGCAATGTGTGAAAATTTGAAGACAGTTTCTCGTTGCGACGATGGTTTGCTTGGATTCGAAAAATCAGTTATAAACTGACTCGCCACGTGCAAGCTAAATGAAACCCAGTTTTTCTGTGACCAATAATGGTATAGTCCAACTCTTGGGAAAGCCCTGTTTCACGGATCTGTAAGCGAATGGTCAACCATGGAGGAAGAAACAAACTTCTTCCATGGGTCAACGAATAGGACCATTGAAAAAAAAAATCACATGACTCGTCATGGAGCTTCGCGGCATGCAGGTGTCAATGGAAGAAATTATTCCCTTGAAATTCGTGAGGACTTGTACGAGGGATCTTTCGATCAGGCACCAACAAGGCATATTCCAAACAAAAGGTACAACTTTAAGATGGCGCTAAATTACGATTAAATAAATATTCATAGATCAGTACACCAATCAGTAACATTCCTACTATGTAAGGCTACTTTATGCCCAGCACGTGTACGTTGCTATAAGCCTGCTGTTGTATGAATATGCATCATGTACCGGTATGTACCGTACCGCCTCTCCGGAAAGGTTGGGATAATAAAAATGGTTTATTCCACTAAGGGGAGTTCTACCTTGCAGCACATCTTTTTGAAGGCAAATTACAAGTTGTTTTTTTACCGCTTGGGAACAGATTTTTTTCTTTCTTCCAGGATTAACCAATTATTTTTTCAAAAAATTTACATTTACTGACGTGATATTTTTATTAAAGTTTCAAACCATGAATATCAACAGTGTCAAAAATAACAAATTACGAATTTTTTAAATAATTATATAAACAAATACTTTTTAATTAAACTAATATAGTTCTAAAGCCTTATTTATCAATTAACTGTGGAGAAAATTTGATGACATTTGGACCAGTATGAGGGAAGTTATGGCTTTTCAAAGTATCACATGCAAACGCACATCCACTATGAGCAACTAACAATGGAAATTTGGCACAAACCATTGTTATTAACAATGGTGCCCAATTTCCATTGTTAGTTGTTTATAGTGATCGGCGATTACGGTTTTTTGCATAACCTATATGGGTCTTTCTATAAATTAGGGGTCCAGTGTTGGTGTCCCCCGTTACATTTTACATCTTGTTTTTGTAAATTCAGGACACATTCTTTAAATACTTTCCATCTCAAAGAGTGAGTACATAAAGTACAATTCATACAAAATGGTTTAAAAGCCATTTTAATGATTTTTGTACGAAAAATAACACATATTATGTGTAACGGGGGACACCAAATGTCACACTTTTGGACCCCTAATTTATAGAAACACCCACATGGCAAAAAAGAGACGTCAATTTTCAACTGACCTTATCTTTTGTTTTAGGCAAAGTTGTAAAATTATCTTTACGTAGTCTTATTATTGACTCAAGACTGCACACTTTGGCACAAAAATAATTACAATATTAAAAAATTAAATATTTTTGTCACGTTCCTAATTCATCTTCTCTCAAAACAAAAGAAATATCTTAAGATAGATCTAAGGAGATAACTTTAGCTAAAGAACACCAACGAAGAGTGCCACAACATGTACCTTCCTGAAAGCCCTGTGTGCAAATTTCCAATATACCGTACATGTACATGTATGTAACAAGGACACCGAAAAATGTCACAAAGTACGTGTCCTACAATGTACATGTATGTTATACGTTAAATAGGAAATTTGTACACTGGGTTTTCAGAAAGGTACATGTGTGTTGTTGCACTATTTGTTGCTTAAGTTATCATCTTACATGTAGATCTGTCTTAAGATATTTCTTTTTTTGAGAGAGAAGATAACTGGTATTGCATAGAGTTATAATCCTGGTGAAAAAGTCTCTCCAGTATTAAAAACAGACTTATATACGCCACGGACGTCGGACGTACATATAACAAATCTATAGTCCTACTGAAATTTCTATATACATTTCTATATAAATTTCTATGAAATACGCACACTGGACGTGTGACGAACAAACCGCCCGAACTCGACCGTGTCGTGCGCGCTCTTTCTTCTTCTAATTTTTTGTACAGCCTGACCATACCCAACCATAATGGCATACTACATGTATCTCATTCCACTTTACAATTATAAGCCAACAGGACAGGATGGGTGAAAGTTTTGGCTTTGTTTATAGACTCCTTTACAAGTACTACTACCGTACATTGTAGCTGCCCAGAATTATCCGAGGGACTGGGTTGGGAGAACAATCGTGGGCAAATGGACTGTTGCCAGAACCAGAGGCGGAAGTGTCACCGCCGCTGCGTGTTCATGTTCGCATGCCGGTGGCCGGCCCCTGGCAATGTCCATGAAGGTTTGGCAAATCAATGGTAACCAGCGAAGCTGGAGCTGGCTGAGCTATCCTCCGGGGAACTTGGCTGTCAGAGGTGGAAACTGCACACTGTACATGTATGTACGAGCGTTACCGGACCAACAAATGTTTGAGAAAAAGAATTTTCTGCGACGTCAAACTGGCGGCAGCAAACGCTGCAAGAAAGTGATTTTGACGTGAACCAAACCTCCGGGCATGCACAACAGTCCAACGGCAGGGAATAACCTCATGCACACCAGCTAATCAAAGATTAAAAGCCATTGAAGGCACAGTTCTCCCTCCCCCTGGAGCCAAAAGGTGTTTTTTAGAGCTCCTCAAAACGATATTCTTCAACTTGGATGTGGATGCAAAAAGATTGGTGTGATCACTGCACTGCTGTACGAAACGGATAAATTACATGTACTGTAGTCTACAAAACATCGGTGTTTTTGTTTTACGATATCCTTGAAAATATACGGATTGAGAGCGCGAAATTCTAAAATGGTAATGAGAAAAAAATGACAATTATATGGTCCAAGTTTTTCATTGAGAACACCTAAGATTTGTACATGTATGTCATGCTCCATAGACTTGTAGTGCCATGCACTGGCCACACACACACGGTGACGATTGCACTGAAAATAGTCACTCCATCATCGACTGGCAACAATGTGGCCCCTTGAATATGCGTCCCATGAAACAAGTACAGTAAACCTTGCATAAGTCGGATACGTTTATGTCGGATTTTCGTTTACAGTACATGTATCTCGGACAAAATCGCTTGGAACGCTTGATTTCGTATGTTATTCCTAATAAAAATCATCACTCAAGTCGGATCGCGTAAGTCAGATTTTTGCTTATCTCGGACTCATGCATCAACCTAGAACATATGTTCAATTCCTTTGTGCACTTGTGATCAAAGGCTGCATTTATCATTGGCTAAGGTGCGTGGGCTGAGCAGTACACCATGTGTACATACCGGTACTGCATGGCCACGATCAGATGATGACGACGCTCGAGGCATAGAAAGTATGATCGCGCCTGGCAAATGATGCTTACGATTTTCTAGCTTACCGGTATAAGTACATGTACGAAAATGAAAATGTAGTGTAAAAATAAAATGTTTTGGTGTTGGAATGCATGCTTTTTTTTACTGTTGACCGTTGGGTGGTTGGAGATCAATGAATTCCTATGCGTTTTTTCATCTTCACGTAAGTCGGATTTTCGCTTAAGTCGGATAAAATCACTTGGTCCAGTTGGATCCGAGTTATCCGAGGTTTACTGTAGTACATTTTTGTACATAGGTCTACGGTACGGTACATGTATGTGTGTGTACATGTACATTGTAAGAGCCTGCTGTGAGGAAAACCTTTCCCTTCAAACTGGTGAGCACCTCGTTGTAGCAGACAGCGATTCTCTCAAGTCCAATGGCAAAATGGAGTGACATTCCCGCTGGAAACTGTTCCAGTTTTATACTTGGAAGTTGAAAAGAACCGCGCATACCAAAAGTACACTTTAGTACCAGCGAAGAGATAACATTAGTACCAGCGAAGCTGAGGCAGCGAGTGCCACCGGCGGTAAAATTGAAAAAAAACAATGACAAATTTGAATAAAAGGTATATTTTTTATTCAAATGTGCAAAGTCGGCAATAATAAACTCTTACAATACACACTATTTTAATTACAAGTTAGTTGTAGGTTATATTTACACTATGCCGTTCTGTAGATAAATTTAGTATTCGTTATAGCACTCTTTAACTGGGAAGTCGGGTGTAAATTCCATAACTTCCAAAAGTTCCAGAGTTAACTAATGGCAAATTCCATAAACATGATAAATACACCATGTATCCCAAAGTTGAAAAGATTCAAAGTTACATGTACAATGTACACCTTATTATTGCTCGTCCCATATAACACTGCTCACCTTGAATTCTACAGAGACATTTTAATTAAATACAATGCATTCTCCACATCACCAGAATTTACTTAAAGGCACAGGCTCGTCAGCAATGAGCGCGCGCCAAATTCGGGCCACGAAATACGCAGATCCATGCCTTTGCTACACTGAGCTGCGTATTTCGTGGCACGAATTTGGGGTGCACATTGCTGACGAGCCTGTACCTTTAAAATAACATGTATGGTAGAGGACCATAACAATAGAAGTGTAGTACATATTACTTGTTCTGTATTCCCAGGATCCCTAACAATGCAAAGTAAACAAGAGGTCATATTTGTCCTTGATTTTTGTCTTTGTTGAAAATTATCATTGGCTGGAAAGGGTGCTCGGTAATAGAATTACAGATGTGGCCATCTTCTCTTCTGAAACTCTGCCAACAAAACTCATGGAATAACATGTCAAAGAAGGTACTGTTACATTTTTTTTCAAGTAATTTTGTTGCCTTTAATTTCGTGCTTTGAGCATATTTTAATGTAAATTTACATATGGGTGTTTCCACGGTAAAGGGGGCATTTTGGCAACACAGACCATATTTTCCAGAAAATACCTTTGTCTGGTCTCAAAATAAAAGAAATAAGTTTCAATTGTTCTGAACAGATAACTTAAAGCCCAAAAGGGGTTACAAATAGTGTGACAAATAGTGTGTACTCCCTGTGTACAAATTTCCAATATAAAATGTAACACAAGTGTCCATCCTGGTTACGAGCGTACGGTATATTGGAAATTTGTACACAGTATTTTTTAGAAAGGCATGTTGTCACACTATTTGTAACCCTTTTGGGGCCTTAGTATGTAAGTTATCTATTAAGAACAACTAAAACTTTTATTTTGAGACCAGACAAAGGTATTTCCTCGAAAATATGGTCTGTGTTGCCAAAATTCCCCCTTTACTGTGGAAAGACCCATTTGTATCGATAGTTGGCACAAAATAAGTTGAGGCTGGTTTATGGAATTCATCAAAATCCATCCTGTAACATGTGTAACTTTAGTAGATTTTTACCAAGTATGAAAAGTTAATTTTAGGAGACCGCTGGGGTGAATTAATTCGATAGAGATGTGGAAAAATGGCCATGAGTTTGGATGGGGAATCTGGATGCAGTGAAAAAAACAACTTGGTTCCACTGGGATTGGAACCATGGACCATCGCGGTGTACAGACGCCCTGCCAATTGAGCTACTGGTATGAAGTCAACTGGTGGTCTCAAATCACGGTGTTGCAGAATTCCTCACTGGGATTAATTATCTTGTACATGTACATGTATTAGCATACACATGTACAAGCCATGCAGAGTATTGACCACATCTCCTAGAAATCACTTAGGATACAGTCCAAACCCTTGCACAGCTTTCCCCAATTAGTGTTCACTACATGATGTAAGCATGAAACAATTGAAAGGTTAATTTTAAGGATGATGACCCAGAGACTGCTGGGATTGAGGGCGCAAAACTTCAGAATGCTAATGGAAAACACATGATATCAAAATCTCAACACCATAGGAAAAATGGGGCATCCAAAATTTATGATAAGGAGTTGTGGAGAGCTCTGCACAATAGGATTACATGAGACACACTTTCGTCTTGAGTAATAATGTCATTTAAAGGAACACACCAGCTTACTGTTTACATACATGTAATGTAGCGATCTAGCATCATTGACAATTTTTCGATGGTCGTTCACATAATTAACTGGACATTTTTTAAATTAACAAAAGAGACCAAATGTTGGGCTATACCGGTACGCTTTACCAGCTGTACGGCTATGTATTACCGTATGTATCATGTATTTGTATTAAAATAAAGGTGGCGTTCGATATGGGTCGACACGTGTTTAGCCTAGTTTCCTTGTTTTCCATGACTCGACACACCTTGCATGATTACCCAGGTCAGCGCTGACTCGAGGAAGCAACTCAAACGCAACTACATGTAGTTGGTTTCTCCATCGTCCGCAATATGCTGGTTTTTCTTCGGATATTATTTATCGCCGCGAAACGAAGATGCGAAAATCTGATTTTCTCGTCCATATCAACACCCAGAAACCCGTCTTATGAAATCTGTTGGCAGTTTTGTGTATAAATTGGAAAATACGGTATACCGGTAGTGTTAGGATATTATTTTCCAACAAGAAGAGAAACCAACCGCGAATGACAAAAGCAACTTGCTCTTCATGCTGGTTTCTACAGCAGGAAATAAAACTAACTCAAAGACCACATGATTTATCGACCAGAAATCTTGAGTTTGATTTTTGAAAAATGCTCAAACGGCCAAATTTGATGGTTTCTTTTCACAATCTATTTAGTTTATTTTGGAACGACTTTCAGAATAATGTATGGGTCTATTTCGAGCCCAAAATTGAAGCCCAACGTAGTACCGGTAGCCGGTGTGTTCCTTTAATATTAAAGCTCATGGCCTTTTAATTGCTTAG